>JARKHS020015599.1:0-345197 GCA_030143305.2 Amblyomma americanum | reverse complement strand
TGTCGTCGAAGAGTAGACGAGAGAGAGCTGCAAACGTTTTCTCTCAGAACTGCGCGAAAACTTGTATTCCGGCTCAAAACAACGGGATACATCATTTTAGATCGAAGCTATCGAGATTCACGAACATCGATTTTACAAGTCGTCGAAGAGTAGACGAGAGAAAGGTGCAAACGTTTTCTCTCAGAACTGCGGGAAAACTTGTATTTCGGCTCAAAACAACGGGATGCATCGTTTTTGATTGAAACTAGCGAGATTTACGCACTTTGGTTTTTCAAGTCGTAGAGAGTAAACGAGAGAAAGCTGGACAGTTTTCTCTCAGAACAGCGCGAAAACTTATATTCCGGCTCAAAACAACGGGATACATTGTTTTAGATCGAAACTAGCGAGATTCACAGACATCGATTTTACATGTCGTCGAAGAGTAGACGAGAGAGAGCTGCAAACGTTTTCTCTCAGAACTGCGCGAAAACTTGTATTCCGGCTCAAAACAACGGGATACATCATTTTAGATCGAAGCTATCGAGATTCACGAACATCGATTTTACAAGTCGTCGAAGAGTAGACGAGAGAAAGGTGCAAACGTTTTCTCTCAGAACTGCGGGAAAACTTGTATTTCGGCTCAAAACAACGGGATATATTGTTTTAGATTGAAACTAGCGAGATTTACGCACTTTGGTTTTTCAAGTCGTAGAGAGTAAACGAGAGAAAGCTGGACAGTTTTCTCTCAGAACTGCGCGAAAACTTGTATTCCGGCTCAAAACAACGGGATACATTGTTTTAGCTCGAAACTAGCGAGATTTACGCACTTTGATTTTACAAGTCGTCGAAGAATAGACGAGACAGAGCAGTAAACTTTTTCTCTCAGAACTGCGCGAAAACTTGTATTCCGGCTCAAAACAACGGGATACATCATTTTAGATCGAAGCTATCGAGATTCACGAACATCGATTTTACAAGTCGTCGAAGAGTAGACGAGAGAGAGCTGTAAAGTTTTTCTCTCAGAACTGCGCGAAAACTTGTATTCCGGCTCAAAACAACGGGATGCATCGTTTTTGATTGAAACTAGCGAGATTTACGCACTTTGGTTTTTCAAGTCGTAGAGAGTAAACGAGAGAAAGCTGGACAGTTTTCTCTCAGAACAGCGCGAAAACTTATATTCCGGCTCAAAACAACGGGATACATTGTTTTAGATCGAAACTAGCGAGATTCACAGACATCGATTTTACATGTCGTCGAAGAGTAGACGAGAGAAAGGCGTAAACTTTTTTCTTTCAGAGCTGCAAACGTTTTCTCTCAGAACTGCGCGAAAACTTGTATTCCGGCTCAAAACAACATTGTTTTAGCTCGAAACTAGCGAGATTTGCGCACTTTGATTTTACAAGTCGTCGAAGAGTAGACGAGAGAGAGCTGTAAAGTTTTTCTCTCAGAACTGCTCGAAAACTTGTATTCCGGCTCAAATAAACGGGATACATCGTTTTTGATCGAAACTAGCGAGGTATACGCACTTTGGTTTTACAAGTCGGAGAGAGTAAACGAGAAAAAGCTGTAAACTATTTCTTTCAGAACTGCGCAAAAACTTATATACCGGCTCAAAACGACGGGATACATCGTTTTAGATCGAAACTAGCAATATTCACGAAAACCGATTTTACAAGTCATCGAAGAGTAGACGAGAGAAAGGTGTAAACTTCTTCTCTCAGAACTGCGGGAAAACTTGTATTCCGGCTCCAAACAACGGGATACATTGTTTTAGATCGAAGCTAGCGAGATTCACAGACATCGATTTTACATGTCGTCGAAGAGTAGACGAGAGAGAGCTGTTAACTTTTTCTCTCAGAACTGTGCGAAAACTTGTATTCCGGCTCAAAACAACGGGATGCATCGTTTTTGATTGAAACTAGCGAGATTTACGCACTTTGGTTTTTCAAGTCGTTAAGAGTAAACGAGAAAAAGCTGGACAGTTTTCTCTCAGGACTGCGCGAAAACTTATATTCCGGCTCAAAACAACGGGATACATCGTTTTAGATCGAAACTAGCGAGATTCACAGACATCGATTTTACAAGTCGTCGAAGAGTAGACGAGAGAGAGCTGTAAACTTTTTCTCTCAGAACTGTGCGAAAACTTGTATTCCGGCTCAAAACAACGGGATACATCGTTTTAGATCGAAACTAGCGAGATTCACGAACATCGTTTTTACATGTCGTCGAAGAGTAGACGAGAGAGAGGTGCAAACGTTTATCTCTCAGAACAGCGTGAAAAACTTGTATTCCGGCTCAAAACAACGGGATACATCGTTTTAGATCGAAGCTATCGAGATTCACGAACATCGATTTTACAAGTCGTCGAAGAGTAGACGAGAGAAAGGTGCAAACGTTTTCTCTCAGAACTGCGGGAAAACTTGTATTCCGGCTCAAAACAACGGGATGCATCGTTTTAGATTGAAACTAGCGAGATTTACGCACTTTGGTTTTTCAAGTCGTTAGAGAGTAAACGAGAGAAAGCTGGACAGTTTTCTCTCAGGACTGCGCGAAAACTTGTATTCCGGCTCAAAACAACGGGATACATCGTTTTAGCTCGAAACTAGCGAGATTTACGCACTTTGATTTTACAAGTCGTCGAAGAATAGACGAGACAGAGCAGTAAACTTTTTCTCTCAGAACTGCGCGAAAACTTGTATTCCGGCTCAAAACAACGGGATACATCATTTTAGATCGAAGCTATCGAGATTCACGAACATCGATTTTACAAGTCGTCGAAGAGTAGACGAGAGAGAGCTGTAAACGTTTTTCTCTCAGAACTGCGCGAAAACTTGTATTCCGGCTCAAAACAACGGGATGCATCGTTTTAGATTGAAACTAGCGAGATTTACGCACTTTGGTTTTTCAAGTCGTAGAGAGTAAACGAGAGAAAGCTGGACAGTTTTCTCTCAGAACAGCGCGAAAACTTATATTCCGGCTCAAAACAACGGGATACATTGTTTTAGATTGAAACTAGCGAGATTCACAGACATCGATTTTACATGTCGTCGAAGAGTAGACGAGAGAGAGCTGCAAACTTTTTCTCTCAGAACTGCGCGAAAACTTGTATTCCGGCTCAAAACAACGGGATACATCATTTTAGATCGAAGCTATCGAGATTCACGAACATCGATTTTACAAGTCGTCGAAGAGTAGACGAGAGAGAGGTGTAAACGTTTTTCTCTCAGAACTGCGCGAAAACTTGTATTCCGGCTCAAAACAACGGGATGCATCGTTTTAGATTGAAACTAGCGAGATTTACGCACTTTGGTTTTTCAAGTCGTAGAGAGTAAACGAGAGAAAGCTGGACAGTTTTCTCTCAGAACTGCGCGAAAACTTGTATTCCGGCTCAAAACAACGGGATACATTGTTTTAGATCGAAACTAGCGAGATTCACGACATCGATTTTACAAGTCGTCGAAGAGTAGACGAGAGAGAGCTGTAAACGTTTTCTCTCAGAACTGCGCGAAAACTTGTATTCCGGCTCAAAACAACGGGATACATCATTTTAGATCGAAGCTATCGAGATTCACGAACATCGATTTTACAAGTCGTCGAAGAGTAGACGAGAGAAAGGTGTAAACGTTTTCTCTCAGAACTGCGGGAAAACTTGTATTCCGGCTCAAAACAACGGGATACATTGTTTTAGATTGAAACTAGCGAGATTTACGCACTTTGGTTTTTCAAGTCGTAGAGAGTAAACGAGAGAAAGCTGGACAGTTTTCTCTCAGAACTGCGCGAAAACTTGTATTCCGGCTCAAAACAACGGGATACATTGTTTTAGATCGAAACTAGCGAGATTCACGACATTGATTTTACAAGTCGTCGAAGAGTAGACGAGAGAGAGCAGTAAACTTTTTCTCTCAGAACTGCGCGAAAACTTGTATTCCGGCTCAAAACAACGGGATACATCATTTTAGATCGAAGCTATCGAGATTCACGAACATCGATTTTACAAGTCGTCGAAGAGTAGACGAGAGAGAGCTGTAAAGTTTTTCTCTCAGAACTGCGCGAAAACTTGTATTCCGGCTCAAAACAACGGGATGCATCGTTTTTGATTGAAACTAGCGAGATTTACGCACTTTGGTTTTTCAAGTCGTAGAGAGTAAACGAGAGAAAGCTGGACAGTTTTCTCTCAGAACTGCGCGAAAACTTATATTCCGGCTCAAAACAACGGGATACATTGTTTTAGATCGAAACTAGCGAGATTCACAGACATCGATTTTACATGTCGTCGAAGAGTAGACGAGAGAGAGCTGCAAACGTTTTCTCTCAGAACTGCGCGAAAACTTGTATTCCGGCTCAAAACAACGGGATACATCATTTTAGATCGAAGCTATCGAGATTCACGAACATCGATTTTACAAGTCGTCGAAGAGTAGACGAGAGAAAGGTGCAAACGTTTTCTCTCAGAACTGCGGGAAAACTTGTATTTCGGCTCAAAACAACGGGATATATTGTTTTAGATTGAAACTAGCGAGATTTACGCACTTTGGTTTTTCAAGTCGTAGAGAGTAAACGAGAGAAAGCTGGACAGTTTTCTCTCAGAACTGCGCGAAAACTTGTATTCCGGCTCAAAACAACGGGATACATTGTTTTAGCTCGAAACTAGCGAGATTTACGCACTTTGATTTTACAAGTCGTCGAAGAATAGACGAGACAGAGCAGTAAACTTTTTCTCTCAGAACTGCGCGAAAACTTGTATTCCGGCTCAAAACAACGGGATACATCATTTTAGATCGAAGCTATCGAGATTCACGAACATCGATTTCACAAGTCGTCGAAGAGTAGACGAGAGAGAGCTGTAAAGTTTTTCTCTCAGAACTGCGCGAAAACTTGTATTCCGGCTCAAAACAACGGGATGCATCGTTTTTGATTGAAACTAGCGAGATTTACGCACTTTGGTTTTTCAAGTCGTAGAGAGTAAACGAGAGAAAGCTGGACAGTTTTCTCTCAGAACAGCGCGAAAACTTATATTCCGGCTCAAAACAACGGGATACATTGTTTTAGATCGAAACTAGCGAGATTCACAGACATCGATTTTACATGTCGTCGAAGAGTAGACGAGAGAAAGGCGTAAACTTTTTTCTTTCAGAGCTGCAAACGTTTTCTCTCAGAACTGCGCGAAAACTTGTATTCCGGCTCAAAACAACATTGTTTTAGCTCGAAACTAGCGAGATTTGCGCACTTTGATTTTACAAGTCGTCGAAGAGTAGACGAGAGAGAGCTGTAAAGTTTTTCTCTCAGAACTGCTCGAAAACTTGTATTC
Source organism: Amblyomma americanum (assembly GCA_030143305.2). Taxonomy (NCBI): domain Eukaryota; kingdom Metazoa; phylum Arthropoda; class Arachnida; order Ixodida; family Ixodidae; genus Amblyomma; species Amblyomma americanum. The sequence continues at coordinate 339,910 of JARKHS020015599.1, read as the reverse complement.
CGGCTCAAATAAACGGGATACATCGTTTTTGATCGAAACTAGCGAGGTATACGCACTTTGGTTTTACAAGTCGGAGAGAGTAAACGAGAAAAAGCTGTAAACTATTTCTTTCAGAACTGCGCAAAAACTTATATACCGGCTCAAAACGACGGGATACATCGTTTTAGATCGAAACTAGCAATATTCACGAAAACCGATTTTACAAGTCATCGAAGAGTAGACGAGAGAAAGGTGTAAACTTCTTCTCTCAGAACTGCGGGAAAACTTGTATTCCGGCTCCAAACAACGGGATACATTGTTTTAGATCGAAGCTAGCGAGATTCACAGACATCGATTTTACATGTCGTCGAAGAGTAGACGAGAGAGAGCTGCAAACGTTTTCTCTCAGAACTGCGCGAAAACTTGTATTCCGGCTCAAAACAACGGGATAAATCGTTTTAGATCGAAACTAGCGAGATTCACAGACATCGATTTTACATGTCGTCAAAGAGTAGACGAGAGTAAGCTGCAAACTTTTTCTCTCAGAACTGCGCGAGAACTTGAATTCCGACTCAAAACAACGAAATACATCGTTTTAGATCGAAACTATCGAGATTCACGAACATCGATTTTACAAGTCGTCGAAGAGTAGACGAGAGAAAGGCGCAAACTTTTTCTCTCAGAACTGCTGGAAAACTTGTATTTCGGCTCAAAACAACGGGATACATTGTTTTAGATTGAAACTAGCGAGATTTACGCACTTTGGTTTTTCAAGTCGTAGAGAGTAAACGAGAGAAAGCTGGACAGTTTTCTCTCAGAACTGCGCGAAAACTTATATTCCGGCTCAAAACAACGGGATACATTGTTTTAGATTGAAACTAGCGAGATTCACAGACATCGATTTTACATGTCGTCGAAGAGTAGACGAGAGAGAGCTGCAAACGTTTTCTCTCAGAACTGCGCGAAAACTTGTATTCCGGCTCAAAACAACGGGATACATCATTTTAGATCGAAGCTATCGAGATTCACGAACATCGATTTTACAAGTCGTCGAAGAGTAGACGAGAGAAAGGTGCAAACGTTTTCTCTCAGAACTGCGGGAAAACTTGTATTTCGGCTCAAAACAACGGGATATATTGTTTTAGATTGAAACTAGCGAGATTTACGCACTTTGGTTTTTCAAGTCGTAGAGAGTAAACGAGAGAAAGCTGGACAGTTTTCTCTCAGAACTGCGCGAAAACTTGTATTCCGGCTCAAAACAACGGGATACATTGTTTTAGCTCGAAACTAGCGAGATTTACGCACTTTGATTTTACAAGTCGTCGAAGAATAGACGAGACAGAGCAGTAAACTTTTTCTCTCAGAACTGCGCGAAAACTTGTATTCCGGCTCAAAACAACGGGATACATCATTTTAGATCGAAGCTATCGAGATTCACGAACATCGATTTTACAAGTCGTCGAAGAGTAGACGAGAGAGAGCTGTAAAGTTTTTCTCTCAGAACTGCGCGAAAACTTGTATTCCGGCTCAAAACAACGGGATGCATCGTTTTTGATTGAAACTAGCGAGATTTACGCACTTTGGTTTTTCAAGTCGTAGAGAGTAAACGAGAGAAAGCTGGACAGTTTTCTCTCAGAACAGCGCGAAAACTTATATTCCGGCTCAAAACAACGGGATACATTGTTTAAGATCGAAACTAGCGAGATTCACAGACATCGATTTTACATGTCGTCGAAGAGTAGACGAGAGAAAGGCGTAAACTTTTTTCTTTCAGAGCTGCAAACGTTTTCTCTCAGAACTGCGCGAAAACTTGTATTCCGGCTCAAAACAACATTGTTTTAGCTCGAAACTAGCGAGATTTGCGCACTTTGATTTTACAAGTCGTCGAAGAGTAGACGAGAGAGAGCTGTAAAGTTTTTCTCTCAGAACTGCTCGAAAACTTGTATTCCGGCTCAAATAAACGGGATACATCGTTTTTGATCGAAACTAGCGAGGTATACGCACTTTGGTTTTACAAGTCGGAGAGAGTAAACGAGAAAAAGCTGTAAACTATTTCTTTCAGAACTGCGCAAAAACTTATATACCGGCTCAAAACGACGGGATACATCGTTTTAGATCGAAACTAGCAATATTCACGAAAACCGATTTTACAAGTCATCGAAGAGTAGACGAGAGAAAGGTGTAAACTTCTTCTCTCAGAACTGCGGGAAAACTTGTATTCCGGCTCCAAACAACGGGATACATTGTTTTAGATCGAAGCTAGCGAGATTCACAGACATCGATTTTACATGTCGTCGAAGAGTAGACGAGAGAGAGCTGCAAACGTTTTCTCTCAGAACTGCGCGAAAACTTGTATTCCGGCTCAAAACAACGGGATACATCGTTTTTGATCGAAACTAGCGAGGTATACGCACTTTGGTTTTACAAGTCGTAGAGAGTAAACGAGAGAAAGCTGTACACTATTTCTTTCAGAACTGCGCGAAAACTTATATTCCGGCTCAAAACAACGGGATACCTCGTTTTAGATCGAAACTAGCGAGATTTACGCCCTTCGATTTTACAAGTCGTCGAAGAATAGACGAGACAGAGCTGTAAACGTTTTCTCTCAGAACTGCGCGAAAACTTGTATTCCGGCTCAAAACAACGGGATACATCATTTTAGATCGAAACTAACGAGATTCACGAACATCGTTTTTACATGTCGTCGAAGAGTAGACGAGAGAAAGGTGTAAACTTTATCTCTCAGAACAGCGTGAAAAACTTGTATTCCAGCTCAAAACAACGTAATACATCGTTTTAGATCGAAACTATCGAGATTCACGAACATCAATTTTACAAGTCGTCGAAGAGTAGACGAGAGAAAGGTGTAAATTTTTTCTCTCAGAACTGCGCGAAAACTTGTATTCCGGCTCAAAACAACGGGATGCATCGTTTTTGATTGAAACTAGCGAGATTTACGCACTTTGGTTTTTCAAGTCGTTAAGAGTAAACGAGAAAAAGCTGGACAGTTTTCTCTCAGGACTGCGCGAAAACTTATATTCCGGCTCAAAACAACGGGATACATCGTTTTAGATTGAAACTAGCGAGATTCACAGACATCGATTTTACATGTCGTCGAAGAGTAGACGAGAGAGAGCTGTTAACTTTTTCTCTCAGAACTGTGCGAAAACTTGTATTCCGGCTCAAAACAACGGGATACATCGTTTTAGATCGAAACTAGCGAGATTCACAGACATCGATTTTACATGTCGTCGAAGAGTAGACGAGAGAGAGCTGCAAACGTTTTCTCTCAGAACTGCTGGAAAACTTGTATTTCGGCTCAAAACAACGGGATACATTGTTTTAGATTGAAACTAGCGAGATTTACGCACTTTGGTTTTTCAAGTCGTAGAGAGTAAACGAGAGAAAGCTGGACAGTTTTCTCTCAGAACTGCGCGAAAACTTATATTCCGGCTCAAAACAACGGGATACATTGTTTTAGATTGAAACTAGCGAGATTCACAGACATCGATTTTACATGTCGTCGAAGAGTAGACGAGAGAGAGCTGCAAACGTTTTCTCTCAGAACTGCGCGAAAACTTGTATTCCGGCTCAAAACAACGGGATACATCATTTTAGATCGAAGCTATCGAGATTCACGAACATCGATTTTACAAGTCGTCGAAGAGTAGACGAGAGAAAGGTGCAAACGTTTTCTCTCAGAACTGCGGGAAAACTTGTATTTCGGCTCAAAACAACGGGATATATTGTTTTAGATTGAAACTAGCGAGATTTACGCACTTTGGTTTTTCAAGTCGTAGAGAGTAAACGAGAGAAAGCTGGACAGTTTTCTCTCAGAACTGCGCGAAAACTTGTATTCCGGCTCAAAACAACGGGATACATTGTTTTAGCTCGAAACTAGCGAGATTTACGCACTTTGATTTTACAAGTCGTCGAAGAATAGACGAGACAGAGCAGTAAACTTTTTCTCTCAGAACTGCGCGAAAACTTGTATTCCGGCTCAAAACAACGGGATACATCATTTTAGATCGAAGCTATCGAGATTCACGAACATCGATTTTACAAGTCGTCGAAGAGTAGACGAGAGAGAGCTGTAAAGTTTTTCTCTCAGAACTGCGCGAAAACTTGTATTCCGGCTCAAAACAACGGGATGCATCGTTTTTGATTGAAACTAGCGAGATTTACGCACTTTGGTTTTTCAAGTCGTAGAGAGTAAACGAGAGAAAGCTGGACAGTTTTCTCTCAGAACAGCGCGAAAACTTATATTCCGGCTCAAAACAACGGGATACATTGTTTTAGATTGAAACTAGCGAGATTCACAGACATCGATTTTACATGTCGTCGAAGAGTAGACGAGAGAGAGCTGCAAACGTTTTCTCTCAGAACTGCGCGAAAACTTGTATTCCGGCTCAAAACAACGGGATACATCATTTTAGATCGAAGCTATCGAGATTCACGAACATCGATTTTACAAGTCGTCGAAGAGTAGACGAGAGAGAGCTGTAAAGTTTTTCTCTCAGAACTGCGCGAAAACTTGTATTCCGGCTCAAAACAACGGGATGCATCGTTTTTGATTGAAACTAGCGAGATTTACGCACTTTGGTTTTTCAAGTCGTAGAGAGTAAACGAGAGAAAGCTGGACAGTTTTCTCTCAGAACTGCGCGAAAACTTATATTCCGGCTCAAAACAACGGGATACATTGTTTTAGATTGAAACTAGCGAGATTCACAGACATCGATTTTACATGTCGTCGAAGAGTAGACGAGAGAGAGCTGCAAACGTTTTCTCTCAGAACTGCGCGAAAACTTGTATTCCGGCTCAAAACAACGGGATACATCATTTTAGATCGAAGCTATCGAGATTCACGAACATCGATTTTACAAGTCGTCGAAGAGTAGACGAGAGAAAGGTGCAAACGTTTTCTCTCAGAACTGCGGGAAAACTTGTATTTCGGCTCAAAACAACGGGATATATTGTTTTAGATTGAAACTAGCGAGATTTACGCACTTTGGTTTTTCAAGTCGTAGAGAGTAAACGAGAGAAAGCTGGACAGTTTTCTCTCAGAACTGCGCGAAAACTTGTATTCCGGCTCAAAACAACGGGATACATTGTTTTAGCTCGAAACTAGCGAGATTTACGCACTTTGATTTTACAAGTCGTCGAAGAATAGACGAGACAGAGCAGTAAACTTTTTCTCTCAGAACTGCGCGAAAACTTGTATTCCGGCTCAAAACAACGGGATACATCATTTTAGATCGAAGCTATCGAGATTCACGAACATCGATTTTACAAGTCGTCGAAGAGTAGACGAGAGAGAGCTGTAAAGTTTTTCTCTCAGAACTGCGCGAAAACTTGTATTCCGGCTCAAAACAACGGGATGCATCGTTTTTGATTGAAACTAGCGAGATTTACGCACTTTGGTTTTTCAAGTCGTAGAGAGTAAACGAGAGAAAGCTGGACAGTTTTCTCTCAGAACAGCGCGAAAACTTATATTCCGGCTCAAAACAACGGGATACATTGTTTTAGATCGAAACTAGCGAGATTCACAGACATCGATTTTACATGTCGTCGAAGAGTAGACGAGAGAGAGCTGCAAACGTTTTCTCTCAGAACTGCGCGAAAACTTGTATTCCGGCTCAAAACAACGGGATACATCATTTTAGATCGAAGCTATCGAGATTCACGAACATCGATTTTACAAGTCGTCGAAGAGTAGACGAGAGAAAGGTGCAAACGTTTTCTCTCAGAACTGCGGGAAAACTTGTATTTCGGCTCAAAACAACGGGATATATTGTTTTAGATTGAAACTAGCGAGATTTACGCACTTTGGTTTTTCAAGTCGTAGAGAGTAAACGAGAGAAAGCTGGACAGTTTTCTCTCAGAACTGCGCGAAAACTTGTATTCCGGCTCAAAACAACGGGATACATTGTTTTAGCTCGAAACTAGCGAGATTTACGCACTTTGATTTTACAAGTCGTCGAAGAATAGACGAGACAGAGCAGTAAACTTTTTCTCTCAGAACTGCGCGAAAACTTGTATTCCGGCTCAAAACAACGGGATACATCATTTTAGATCGAAGCTATCGAGATTCACGAACATCGATTTTACAAGTCGTCGAAGAGTAGACGAGAGAGAGCTGTAAAGTTTTTCTCTCAGAACTGCGCGAAAACTTGTATTCCGGCTCAAAACAACGGGATGCATCGTTTTTGATTGAAACTAGCGAGATTTACGCACTTTGGTTTTTCAAGTCGTAGAGAGTAAACGAGAGAAAGCTGGACAGTTTTCTCTCAGAACAGCGCGAAAACTTATATTCCGGCTCAAAACAACGGGATACATTGTTTTAGATCGAAACTAGCGAGATTCACAGACATCGATTTTACATGTCGTCGAAGAGTAGACGAGAGAAAGGCGTAAACTTTTTTCTTTCAGAGCTGCAAACGTTTTCTCTCAGAACTGCGCGAAAACTTGTATTCCGGCTCAAAACAACATTGTTTTAGCTCGAAACTAGCGAGATTTGCGCACTTTGATTTTACAAGTCGTCGAAGAGTAGACGAGAGAGAGCTGTAAAGTTTTTCTCTCAGAACTGCTCGAAAACTTGTATTCCGGCTCAAATAAACGGGATACATCGTTTTTGATCGAAACTAGCGAGGTATACGCACTTTGGTTTTACAAGTCGGAGAGAGTAAACGAGAAAAAGCTGTAAACTATTTCTTTCAGAACTGCGCAAAAACTTATATACCGGCTCAAAACGACGGGATACATCGTTTTAGATCGAAACTAGCAATATTCACGAAAACCGATTTTACAAGTCATCGAAGAGTAGACGAGAGAAAGGTGTAAACTTCTTCTCTCAGAACTGCGGGAAAACTTGTATTCCGGCTCCAAACAACGGGATACATTGTTTTAGATCGAAGCTAGCGAGATTCACAGACATCGATTTTACATGTCGTCGAAGAGTAGACGAGAGAGAGCTGTTAACTTTTTCTCTCAGAACTGTGCGAAAACTTGTATTCCGGCTCAAAACAACGGGATGCATCGTTTTTGATTGAAACTAGCGAGATTTACGCACTTTGGTTTTTCAAGTCGTTAAGAGTAAACGAGAAAAAGCTGGACAGTTTTCTCTCAGGACTGCGCGAAAACTTATATTCCGGCTCAAAACAACGGGATACATCGTTTTAGATTGAAACTAGCGAGATTCACAGACATCGATTTTACATGTCGTCGAAGAGTAGACGAGAGAGAGCTGTTAACTTTTTCTCTCAGAACTGTGCGAAAACTTGTATTCCGGCTCAAAACAACGAGATACATCGTTTTAGATCGAAACTAGCGAGATTCACAGACATCGATTTTACATGTCGTCGAAGAGTAGACGAGAGAGAGCTGCAAACGTTTTCTCTCAGAACTGCTGGAAAACTTGTATTTCGGCTCAAAACAACGGGATACATTGTTTTAGATTGAAACTAGCGAGATTTACGCACTTTGGTTTTTCAAGTCGTAGAGAGTAAACGAGAGAAAGCTGGACAGTTTTCTCTCAGAACTGCGCGAAAACTTATATTCCGGCTCAAAACAACGGGATACATTGTTTTAGATTGAAACTAGCGAGATTCACAGACATCGATTTTACATGTCGTCGAAGAGTAGACGAGAGAGAGCTGCAAACGTTTTCTCTCAGAACTGCGCGAAAACTTGTATTCCGGCTCAAAACAACGGGATACATCATTTTAGATCGAAGCTATCGAGATTCACGAACATCGATTTTACAAGTCGTCGAAGAGTAGACGAGAGAAAGGTGCAAACGTTTTCTCTCAGAACTGCGGGAAAACTTGTATTTCGGCTCAAAACAACGGGATGCATCGTTTTTGATTGAAACTAGCGAGATTTACGCACTTTGGTTTTTCAAGTCGTAGAGAGTAAACGAGAGAAAGCTGGACAGTTTTCTCTCAGAACAGCGCGAAAACTTATATTCCGGCTCAAAACAACGGGATACATTGTTTTAGATCGAAACTAGCGAGATTCACAGACATCGATTTTACATGTCGTCGAAGAGTAGACGAGAGAGAGCTGCAAACGTTTTCTCTCAGAACTGCGCGAAAACTTGTATTCCGGCTCAAAACAACGGGATACATCATTTTAGATCGAAGCTATCGAGATTCACGAACATCGATTTTACAAGTCGTCGAAGAGTAGACGAGAGAAAGGTGCAAACGTTTTCTCTCAGAACTGCGGGAAAACTTGTATTTCGGCTCAAAACAACGGGATATATTGTTTTAGATTGAAACTAGCGAGATTTACGCACTTTGGTTTTTCAAGTCGTAGAGAGTAAACGAGAGAAAGCTGGACAGTTTTCTCTCAGAACTGCGCGAAAACTTGTATTCCGGCTCAAAACAACGGGATACATTGTTTTAGCTCGAAACTAGCGAGATTTACGCACTTTGATTTTACAAGTCGTCGAAGAATAGACGAGACAGAGCAGTAAACTTTTTCTCTCAGAACTGCGCGAAAACTTGTATTCCGGCTCAAAACAACGGGATACATCATTTTAGATCGAAGCTATCGAGATTCACGAACATCGATTTTACAAGTCGTCGAAGAGTAGACGAGAGAGAGCTGTAAAGTTTTTCTCTCAGAACTGCGCGAAAACTTGTATTCCGGCTCAAAACAACGGGATGCATCGTTTTTGATTGAAACTAGCGAGATTTACGCACTTTGGTTTTTCAAGTCGTAGAGAGTAAACGAGAGAAAGCTGGACAGTTTTCTCTCAGAACAGCGCGAAAACTTATATTCCGGCTCAAAACAACGGGATACATTGTTTTAGATCGAAACTAGCGAGATTCACAGACATCGATTTTACATGTCGTCGAAGAGTAGACGAGAGAAAGGCGTAAACTTTTTTCTTTCAGAGCTGCAAACGTTTTCTCTCAGAACTGCGCGAAAACTTGTATTCCGGCTCAAAACAACATTGTTTTAGCTCGAAACTAGCGAGATTTGCGCACTTTGATTTTACAAGTCGTCGAAGAGTAGACGAGAGAGAGCTGTAAAGTTTTTCTCTCAGAACTGCTCGAAAACTTGTATTCCGGCTCAAATAAACGGGATACATCGTTTTTGATCGAAACTAGCGAGGTATACGCACTTTGGTTTTACAAGTCGGAGAGAGTAAACGAGAAAAAGCTGTAAACTATTTCTTTCAGAACTGCGCAAAAACTTATATACCGGCTCAAAACGACGGGATACATCGTTTTAGATCGAAACTAGCAATATTCACGAAAACCGATTTTACAAGTCATCGAAGAGTAGACGAGAGAAAGGTGTAAACTTCTTCTCTCAGAACTGCGGGAAAACTTGTATTCCGGCTCCAAACAACGGGATACATTGTTTTAGATCGAAGCTAGCGAGATTCACAGACATCGATTTTACATGTCGTCGAAGAGTAGACGAGAGAGAGCTGTTAACTTTTTCTCTCAGAACTGTGCGAAAACTTGTATTCCGGCTCAAAACAACGGGATGCATCGTTTTTGATTGAAACTAGCGAGATTTACGCACTTTGGTTTTTCAAGTCGTTAAGAGTAAACGAGAAAAAGCTGGACAGTTTTCTCTCAGGACTGCGCGAAAACTTATATTCCGGCTCAAAACAACGGGATACATCGTTTTAGATTGAAACTAGCGAGATTCACAGACATCGATTTTACATGTCGTCGAAGAGTAGACGAGAGAGAGCTGTTAACTTTTTCTCTCAGAACTGTGCGAAAACTTGTATTCCGGCTCAAAACAACGAGATACATCGTTTTAGATCGAAACTAGCGAGATTCACAGACATCGATTTTACATGTCGTCGAAGAGTAGACGAGAGAGAGCTGCAAACGTTTTCTCTCAGAACTGCTGGAAAACTTGTATTTCGGCTCAAAACAACGGGATACATTGTTTTAGATTGAAACTAGCGAGATTTACGCACTTTGGTTTTTCAAGTCGTAGAGAGTAAACGAGAGAAAGCTGGACAGTTTTCTCTCAGAACTGCGCGAAAACTTATATTCCGGCTCAAAACAACGGGATACATTGTTTTAGATTGAAACTAGCGAGATTCACAGACATCGATTTTACATGTCGTCGAAGAGTAGACGAGAGAGAGCTGCAAACGTTTTCTCTCAGAACTGCGCGAAAACTTGTATTCCGGCTCAAAACAACGGGATACATCATTTTAGATCGAAGCTATCGAGATTCACGAACATCGATTTTACAAGTCGTCGAAGAGTAGACGAGAGAAAGGTGCAAACGTTTTCTCTCAGAACTGCGGGAAAACTTGTATTTCGGCTCAAAACAACGGGATATATTGTTTTAGATTGAAACTAGCGAGATTTACGCACTTTGGTTTTTCAAGTCGTAGAGAGTAAACGAGAGAAAGCTGGACAGTTTTCTCTCAGAACTGCGCGAAAACTTGTATTCCGGCTCAAAACAACGGGATACATTGTTTTAGCTCGAAACTAGCGAGATTTACGCACTTTGATTTTACAAGTCGTCGAAGAATAGACGAGACAGAGCAGTAAACTTTTTCTCTCAGAACTGCGCGAAAACTTGTATTCCGGCTCAAAACAACGGGATACATCATTTTAGATCGAAGCTATCGAGATTCACGAACATCGATTTTACAAGTCGTCGAAGAGTAGACGAGAGAGAGCTGTAAAGTTTTTCTCTCAGAACTGCGCGAAAACTTGTATTCCGGCTCAAAACAACGGGATGCATCGTTTTTGATTGAAACTAGCGAGATTTACGCACTTTGGTTTTTCAAGTCGTAGAGAGTAAACGAGAGAAAGCTGGACAGTTTTCTCTCAGAACAGCGCGAAAACTTATATTCCGGCTCAAAACAACGGGATACATTGTTTTAGATTGAAACTAGCGAGATTCACAGACATCGATTTTACATGTCGTCGAAGAGTAGACGAGAGAGAGCTGCAAACTTTTTCTCTCAGAACTGCGCGAAAACTTGTATTCCGGCTCAAAACAACGGGATACATCATTTTAGATCGAAGCTATCGAGATTCACGAACATCGATTTTACAAGTCGTCGAAGAGTAGACGAGAGAGAGCTGTAAAGTTTTTCTCTCAGAACTGCGCGAAAACTTGTATTCCGGCTCAAAACAACGGGATGCATCGTTTTTGATTGAAACTAGCGAGATTTACGCACTTTGGTTTTTCAAGTCGTAGAGAGTAAACGAGAGAAAGCTGGACAGTTTTCTCTCAGAACTGCGCGAAAACTTATATTCCGGCTCAAAACAACGGGATACATTGTTTTAGATTGAAACTAGCGAGATTCACAGACATCGATTTTACATGTCGTCGAAGAGTAGACGAGAGAGAGCTGCAAACGTTTTCTCTCAGAACTGCGCGAAAACTTGTATTCCGGCTCAAAACAACGGGATACATCATTTTAGATCGAAGCTATCGAGATTCACGAACATCGATTTTACAAGTCGTCGAAGAGTAGACGAGAGAAAGGTGCAAACGTTTTCTCTCAGAACTGCGGGAAAACTTGTATTTCGGCTCAAAACAACGGGATATATTGTTTTAGATTGAAACTAGCGAGATTTACGCACTTTGGTTTTTCAAGTCGTAGAGAGTAAACGAGAGAAAGCTGGACAGTTTTCTCTCAGAACTGCGCGAAAACTTGTATTCCGGCTCAAAACAACGGGATACATTGTTTTAGCTCGAAACTAGCGAGATTTACGCACTTTGATTTTACAAGTCGTCGAAGAATAGACGAGACAGAGCAGTAAACTTTTTCTCTCAGAACTGCGCGAAAACTTGTATTCCGGCTCAAAACAACGGGATACATCATTTTAGATCGAAGCTATCGAGATTCACGAACATCGATTTTACAAGTCGTCGAAGAGTAGACGAGAGAGAGCTGTAAAGTTTTTCTCTCAGAACTGCGCGAAAACTTGTATTCCGGCTCAAAACAACGGGATGCATCGTTTTTGATTGAAACTAGCGAGATTTACGCACTTTGGTTTTTCAAGTCGTAGAGAGTAAACGAGAGAAAGCTGGACAGTTTTCTCTCAGAACAGCGCGAAAACTTATATTCCGGCTCAAAACAACGGGATACATTGTTTTAGATCGAAACTAGCGAGATTCACAGACATCGATTTTACATGTCGTCGAAGAGTAGACGAGAGAGAGCTGCAAACGTTTTCTCTCAGAACTGCGCGAAAACTTGTATTCCGGCTCAAAACAACGGGATACATCATTTTAGATCGAAGCTATCGAGATTCACGAACATCGATTTTACAAGTCGTCGAAGAGTAGACGAGAGAAAGGTGCAAACGTTTTCTCTCAGAACTGCGGGAAAACTTGTATTTCGGCTTAAAACAACGGGATATATTGTTTTAGATTGAAACTAGCGAGATTTACGCACTTTGGTTTTTCAAGTCGTAGAGAGTAAACGAGAGAAAGCTGGACAGTTTTCTCTCAGAACTGCGCGAAAACTTGTATTCCGGCTCAAAACAACGGGATACATTGTTTTAGCTCGAAACTAGCGAGATTTACGCACTTTGATTTTACAAGTCGTCGAAGAATAGACGAGACAGAGCAGTAAACTTTTTCTCTCAGAACTGCGCGAAAACTTGTATTCCGGCTCAAAACAACGGGATACATCATTTTAGATCGAAGCTATCGAGATTCACGAACATCGATTTTACAAGTCGTCGAAGAGTAGACGAGAGAGAGCTGTAAAGTTTTTCTCTCAGAACTGCGCGAAAACTTGTATTCCGGCTCAAAACAACGGGATGCATCGTTTTTGATTGAAACTAGCGAGATTTACGCACTTTGGTTTTTTAAGTCGTAGAGAGTAAACGAGAGAAAGCTGGACAGTTTTCTCTCAGAACAGCGCGAAAACTTATATTCCGGCTCAAAACAACGGGATACATTGTTTTAGATCGAAACTAGCGAGATTCACAGACATCGATTTTACATGTCGTCGAAGAGTAGACGAGAGAAAGGCGTAAACTTTTTTCTTTCAGAGCTGCAAACGTTTTCTCTCAGAACTGCGCGAAAACTTGTATTCCGGCTCAAAACAACATTGTTTTAGCTCGAAACTAGCGAGATTTGCGCACTTTGATTTTACAAGTCGTCGAAGAGTAGACGAGAGAGAGCTGTAAAGTTTTTCTCTCAGAACTGCTCGAAAACTTGTATTCCGGCTCAAATAAACGGGATACATCGCTTTTGATCGAAACTAGCGAGGTATACGCACTTTGGTTTTACAAGTCGGAGAGAGTAAACGAGAAAAAGCTGTAAACTATTTCTTTCAGAACTGCGCAAAAACTTATATACCGGCTCAAAACGACGGGATACATCGTTTTAGATCGAAACTAGCAATATTCACGAAAACCGATTTTACAAGTCATCGAAGAGTAGACGAGAGAAAGGTGTAAACTTCTTCTCTCAGAACTGCGGGAAAACTTGTATTCCGGCTCCAAACAACGGGATACATTGTTTTAGATCGAAGCTAGCGAGATTCACAGACATCGATTTTACATGTCGTCGAAGAGTAGACGAGAGAGAGCTGCAAACGTTTTCTCTCAGAACTGCGCGAAAACTTGTATTCCGGCTCAAAACAACGGGATAAATCGTTTTAGATCGAAACTAGCGAGATTCACAGACATTGATTTTACATGTCGTCAAAGAGTAGACGAGAGTAAGCTGCAAACTTTTTCTCTCAGAACTGCGCGAGAACTTGAATTCCGACTCAAAACAACGAAATACATCGTTTTAGATCGAAACTATCGAGATTCACGAACATCGATTTTACAAGTCGTCGAAGAGTAGACGAGAGAAAGGTGCAAACTTTTTCTCTCAGAACTGCTGGAAAACTTGTATTTCGGCTCAAAACAACGGGATACATTGTTTTAGATTGAAACTAGCGAGATTTACGCACTTTGTTTTTTCAAGTCGTAGAGAGTAAACGAGAGAAAGCTGGACAGTTTTCTCTCAGAACTGCGCGAAAACTTATATTCCGGCTCAAAACAACGGGATACATTGTTTTAGATTGAAACTAGCGAGATTCACAGACATCGATTTTACATGTCGTCGAAGAGTAGACGAGAGAGAGCTGCAAACGTTTTCTCTCAGAACTGCGCGAAAACTTGTATTCCGGCTCAAAACAACGGGATACATCATTTTAGATCGAAGCTATCGAGATTCACGAACATCGATTTTACAAGTCGTCGAAGAGTAGACGAGAGAAAGGTGCAAACGTTTTCTCTCAGAACTGCGGGAAAACTTGTATTTCGGCTCAAAACAACGGGATATATTGTTTTAGATTGAAACTAGCGAGATTTACGCACTTTGGTTTTTCAAGTCGTAGAGAGTAAACGAGAGAAAGCTGGACAGTTTTCTCTCAGAACTGCGCGAAAACTTGTATTCCGGCTCAAAACAACGGGATACATTGTTTTAGCTCGAAACTAGCGAGATTTACGCACTTTGATTTTACAAGTCGTCGAAGAATAGACGAGACAGAGCAGTAAACTTTTTCTCTCAGAACTGCGCGAAAACTTGTATTCCGGCTCAAAACAACGGGATACATCATTTTAGATCGAAGCTATCGAGATTCACGAACATCGATTTTTCAAGTCGTAGAGAGTAAACGAGAGAAAGCTGGACAGTTTTCTCTCAGAACAGCGCGAAAACTTATATTCCGGCTCAAAACAACGGGATACATTGTTTTAGATCGAAACTAGCGAGATTCACAGACATCGATTTTACATGTCGTCGAAGAGTAGACGAGAGAAAGGCGTAAACTTTTTTCTTTCAGAGCTGCAAACGTTTTCTCTCAGAACTGCGCGAAAACTTGTATTCCGGCTCAAAACAACATTGTTTTAGCTCGAAACTAGCGAGATTTGCGCACTTTGATTTTACAAGTCGTCGAAGAGTAGACGAGAGAGAGCTGTAAAGTTTTTCTCTCAGAACTGCTCGAAAACTTGTATTCCGGCTCAAATAAACGGGATACATCGTTTTTGATCGAAACTAGCGAGGTATACGCACTTTGGTTTTACAAGTCGGAGAGAGTAAACGAGAAAAAGCTGTAAACTATTTCTTTCAGAACTGCGCAAAAACTTATATACCGGCTCAAAACGACGGGATACATCGTTTTAGATCGAAACTAGCAATATTCACGAAAACCGATTTTACAAGTCATCGAAGAGTAGACGAGAGAAAGGTGTAAACTTCTTCTCTCAGAACTGCGGGAAAACTTGTATTCCGGCTCCAAACAACGGGATACATTGTTTTAGATCGAAGCTAGCGAGATTCACAGACATCGATTTTACATGTCGTCGAAGAGTAGACGAGAGAGAGCTGCAAACGTTTTCTCTCAGAACTGCGCGAAAACTTGTATTCCGGCTCAAAACAACGGGATACATCGTTTTTGATCGAAACTAGCGAGGTATACGCACTTTGGTTTTACAAGTCGTAGAGAGTAAACGAGAGAAAGCTGTACACTATTTCTTTCAGAACTGCGCGAAAACTTATATTCCGGCTCAAAACAACGGGATACCTCGTTTTAGATCGAAACTAGCGAGATTTACGCCCTTCGATTTTACAAGTCGTCGAAGAATAGACGAGACAGAGCTGTAAACGTTTTCTCTCAGAACTGCGCGAAAACTTGTATTCCGGCTCAAAACAACGGGATACATCATTTTAGATCGAAACTAACGAGATTCACGAACATCGTTTTTACATGTCGTCGAAGAGTAGACGAGAGAAAGGTGTAAACTTTATCTCTCAGAACAGCGTGAAAAACTTGTATTCCAGCTCAAAACAACGTAATACATCGTTTTAGATCGAAACTATCGAGATTCACGAACATCAATTTTACAAGTCGTCGAAGAGTAGACGAGAGAAAGGTGTAAATTTTTTCTCTCAGAACTGCGCGAAAACTTGTATTCCGGCTCAAAACAACGGGATGCATCGTTTTTGATTGAAACTAGCGAGATTTACGCACTTTGGTTTTTCAAGTCGTTAAGAGTAAACGAGAAAAAGCTGGACAGTTTTCTCTCAGGACTGCGCGAAAACTTATATTCCGGCTCAAAACAACGGGATACATCGTTTTAGATTGAAACTAGCGAGATTCACAGACATCGATTTTACATGTCGTCGAAGAGTAGACGAGAGAGAGCAGTTAACTTTTTCTCTCAGAACTGTGCGAAAACTTGTATTCCGGCTCAAAACAACGGGATACATCGTTTTAGATCGAAACTAGCGAGATTCACAGACATCGATTTTACATGTCGTCGAAGAGTAGACGAGAGAGAGCTGCAAACGTTTTCTCTCAGAACTGCTGGAAAACTTGTATTTCGGCTCAAAACAACGGGATACATTGTTTTAGATTGAAACTAGCGAGATTTACGCACTTTGGTTTTTCAAGTCGTAGAGAGTAAACGAGAGAAAGCTGGACAGTTTTCTCTCAGAACTGCGCGAAAACTTATATTCCGGCTCAAAACAACGGGATACATTGTTTTAGATTGAAACTAGCGAGATTCACAGACATCGATTTTACATGTCGTCGAAGAGTAGACGAGAGAGAGCTGCAAACGTTTTCTCTCAGAACTGCGCGAAAACTTGTATTCCGGCTCAAAACAACGGGATACATCATTTTAGATCGAAGCTATCGAGATTCACGAACATCGATTTTACAAGTCGTCGAAGAGTAGACGAGAGAAAGGTGCAAACGTTTTCTCTCAGAACTGCGGGAAAACTTGTATTTCGGCTCAAAACAACGGGATATATTGTTTTAGATTGAAACTAGCGAGATTTACGCACTTTGGTTTTTCAAGTCGTAGAGAGTAAACGAGAGAAAGCTGGACAGTTTTCTCTCAGAACTGCGCGAAAACTTGTATTCCGGCTCAAAACAACGGGATACATTGTTTTAGCTCGAAACTAGCGAGATTTACGCACTTTGATTTTACAAGTCGTCGAAGAATAGACGAGACAGAGCAGTAAACTTTTTCTCTCAGAACTGCGCGAAAACTTGTATTCCGGCTCAAAACAACGGGATACATCATTTTAGATCGAAGCTATCGAGATTCACGAACATCGATTTTACAAGTCGTCGAAGAGTAGACGAGAGAGAGCTGTAAAGTTTTTCTCTCAGAACTGCGCGAAAACTTGTATTCCGGCTCAAAACAACGGGATGCATCGTTTTTGATTGAAACTAGCGAGATTTACGCACTTTGGTTTTTTAAGTCGTAGAGAGTAAACGAGAGAAAGCTGGACAGTTTTCTCTCAGAACAGCGCGAAAACTTATATTCCGGCTCAAAACAACGGGATACATTGTTTTAGATCGAAACTAGCGAGATTCACAGACATCGATTTTACATGTCGTCGAAGAGTAGACGAGAGAAAGGCGTAAACTTTTTTCTTTCAGAGCTGCAAACGTTTTCTCTCAGAACTGCGCGAAAACTTGTATTCCGGCTCAAAACAACATTGTTTTAGCTCGAAACTAGCGAGATTTGCGCACTTTGATTTTACAAGTCGTCGAAGAGTAGACGAGAGAGAGCTGTAAAGTTTTTCTCTCAGAACTGCTCGAAAACTTGTATTCCGGCTCAAATAAACGGGATACATCGCTTTTGATCGAAACTAGCGAGGTATACGCACTTTGGTTTTACAAGTCGGAGAGAGTAAACGAGAAAAAGCTGTAAACTATTTCTTTCAGAACTGCGCAAAAACTTATATACCGGCTCAAAACGACGGGATACATCGTTTTAGATCGAAACTAGCAATATTCACGAAAACCGATTTTACAAGTCATCGAAGAGTAGACGAGAGAAAGGTGTAAACTTCTTCTCTCAGAACTGCGGGAAAACTTGTATTCCGGCTCCAAACAACGGGATACATTGTTTTAGATCGAAGCTAGCGAGATTCACAGACATCGATTTTACATGTCGTCGAAGAGTAGACGAGAGAGAGCTGCAAACGTTTTCTCTCAGAACTGCGCGAAAACTTGTATTCCGGCTCAAAACAACGGGATAAATCGTTTTAGATCGAAACTAGCGAGATTCACAGACATTGATTTTACATGTCGTCAAAGAGTAGACGAGAGTAAGCTGCAAACTTTTTCTCTCAGAACTGCGCGAGAACTTGAATTCCGACTCAAAACAACGAAATACATCGTTTTAGATCGAAACTATCGAGATTCACGAACATCGATTTTACAAGTCGTCGAAGAGTAGACGAGAGAAAGGTGCAAACTTTTTCTCTCAGAACTGCTGGAAAACTTGTATTTCGGCTCAAAACAACGGGATACATTGTTTTAGATTGAAACTAGCGAGATTTACGCACTTTGTTTTTTCAAGTCGCAGAGAGTAAACGAGAGAAAGCTGGACAGTTTTCTCTCAGAACTGCGCGAAAACTTATATTCCGGCTCAAAACAACGGGATACATTGTTTTAGATTGAAACTAGCGAGATTCACAGACATCGATTTTACATGTCGTCGAAGAGTAGACGAGAGAGAGCTGCAAACGTTTTCTCTCAGAACTGCGCGAAAACTTGTATTCCGGCTCAAAACAACGGGATACATCATTTTAGATCGAAGCTATCGAGATTCACGAACATCGATTTTACAAGTCGTCGAAGAGTAGACGAGAGAAAGGTGCAAACGTTTTCTCTCAGAACTGCGGGAAAACTTGTATTTCGGCTCAAAACAACGGGATATATTGTTTTAGATTGAAACTAGCGAGATTTACGCACTTTGGTTTTTCAAGTCGTAGAGAGTAAACGAGAGAAAGCTGGACAGTTTTCTCTCAGAACTGCGCGAAAACTTGTATTCCGGCTCAAAACAACGGGATACATTGTTTTAGCTCGAAACTAGCGAGATTTACGCACTTTGATTTTACAAGTCGTCGAAGAATAGACGAGACAGAGCAGTAAACTTTTTCTCTCAGAACTGCGCGAAAACTTGTATTCCGGCTCAAAACAACGGGATACATCATTTTAGATCGAAGCTATCGAGATTCACGAACATCGATTTTTCAAGTCGTAGAGAGTAAACGAGAGAAAGCTGGACAGTTTTCTCTCAGAACAGCGCGAAAACTTATATTCCGGCTCAAAACAACGGGATACATTGTTTTAGATCGAAACTAGCGAGATTCACAGACATCGATTTTACATGTCGTCGAAGAGTAGACGAGAGAAAGGCGTAAACTTTTTTCTTTCAGAGCTGCAAACGTTTTCTCTCAGAACTGCGCGAAAACTTGTATTCCGGCTCAAAACAACATTGTTTTAGCTCGAAACTAGCGAGATTTGCGCACTTTGATTTTACAAGTCGTCGAAGAGTAGACGAGAGAGAGCTGTAAAGTTTTTCTCTCAGAACTGCTCGAAAACTTGTATTCCGGCTCAAATAAACGGGATACATCGTTTTTGATCGAAACTAGCGAGGTATACGCACTTTGGTTTTACAAGTCGGAGAGAGTAAACGAGAAAAAGCTGTAAACTATTTCTTTCAGAACTGCGCAAAAACTTATATACCGGCTCAAAACGACGGGATACATCGTTTTAGATCGAAACTAGCAATATTCACGAAAACCGATTTTACAAGTCATCGAAGAGTAGACGAGAGAAAGGTGTAAACTTCTTCTCTCAGAACTGCGGGAAAACTTGTATTCCGGCTCCAAACAACGGGATACATTGTTTTAGATCGAAGCTAGCGAGATTCACAGACATCGATTTTACATGTCGTCGAAGAGTAGACGAGAGAGAGCTGCAAACGTTTTCTCTCAGAACTGCGCGAAAACTTGTATTCCGGCTCAAAACAACGGGATACATCGTTTTTGATCGAAACTAGCGAGGTATACGCACTTTGGTTTTACAAGTCGTAGAGAGTAAACGAGAGAAAGCTGTACACTATTTCTTTCAGAACTGCGCGAAAACTTATATTCCGGCTCAAAACAACGGGATACCTCGTTTTAGATCGAAACTAGCGAGATTTACGCCCTTCGATTTTACAAGTCGTCGAAGAATAGACGAGACAGAGCTGTAAACGTTTTCTCTCAGAACTGCGCGAAAACTTGTATTCCGGCTCAAAACAACGGGATACATCATTTTAGATCGAAACTAACGAGATTCACGAACATCGTTTTTACATGTCGTCGAAGAGTAGACGAGAGAAAGGTGTAAACTTTATCTCTCAGAACAGCGTGAAAAACTTGTATTCCAGCTCAAAACAACGTAATACATCGTTTTAGATCGAAACTATCGAGATTCACGAACATCAATTTTACAAGTCGTCGAAGAGTAGACGAGAGAAAGGTGTAAATTTTTTCTCTCAGAACTGCGCGAAAACTTGTATTCCGGCTCAAAACAACGGGATGCATCGTTTTTGATTGAAACTAGCGAGATTTACGCACTTTGGTTTTTCAAGTCGTTAAGAGTAAACGAGAAAAAGCTGGACAGTTTTCTCTCAGGACTGCGCGAAAACTTATATTCCGGCTCAAAACAACGGGATACATTGTTTTAGATTGAAACTAGCGAGATTCACAGACATCGATTTTACATGTCGTCGAAGAGTAGACGAGAGAGAGCTGCAAACGTTTTCTCTCAGAACTGCGCGAAAACTTGTATTCCGGCTCAAAACAACGGGATACATCATTTTAGATCGAAGCTATCGAGATTCACGAACATCGATTTTACAAGTCGTCGAAGAGTAGACGAGAGAAAGGTGCAAACGTTTTCTCTCAGAACTGCGGGAAAACTTGTATTTCGGCTCAAAACAACGGGATATATTGTTTTAGATTGAAACTAGCGAGATTTACGCACTTTGGTTTTTCAAGTCGTAGAGAGTAAACGAGAGAAAGCTGGACAGTTTTCTCTCAGAACTGCGCGAAAACTTGTATTCCGGCTCAAAACAACGGGATACATTGTTTTAGCTCGAAACTAGCGAGATTTACGCACTTTGATTTTACAAGTCGTCGAAGAATAGACGAGACAGAGCAGTAAACTTTTTCTCTCAGAACTGCGCGAAAACTTGTATTCCGGCTCAAAACAACGGGATACATCATTTTAGATCGAAGCTATCGAGATTCACGAACATCGATTTTACAAGTCGTCGAAGAGTAGACGAGAGAGAGCTGTAAAGTTTTTCTCTCAGAACTGCGCGAAAACTTGTATTCCGGCTCAAAACAACGGGATGCATCGTTTTTGATTGAAACTAGCGAGATTTACGCACTTTGGTTTTTCAAGTCGTAGAGAGTAAACGAGAGAAAGCTGGACAGTTTTCTCTCAGAACAGCGCGAAAACTTATATTCCGGCTCAAAACAACGGGATACATTGTTTTAGATCGAAACTAGCGAGATTCACAGACATCGATTTTACATGTCGTCGAAGAGTAGACGAGAGAAAGGCGTAAACTTTTTTCTTTCAGAGCTGCAAACGTTTTCTCTCAGAACTGCGCGAAAACTTGTATTCCGGCTCAAAACAACATTGTTTTAGCTCGAAACTAGCGAGATTTGCGCACTTTGATTTTACAAGTCGTCGAAGAGTAGACGAGAGAGAGCTGTAAAGTTTTTCTCTCAGAACTGCTCGAAAACTTGTATTCCGGCTCAAATAAACGGGATACATCGTTTTTGATCGAAACTAGCGAGGTATACGCACTTTGGTTTTACAAGTCGGAGAGAGTAAACGAGAAAAAGCTGTAAACTATTTCTTTCAGAACTGCGCAAAAACTTATATACCGGCTCAAAACGACGGGTTACATCGTTTTAGATCGAAACTAGCAATATTCACGAAAACCGATTTTACAAGTCATCGAAGAGTAGACGAGAGAAAGGTGTAAACTTTTTCTCTCAGAACTGCGGGAAAACTTGTATTCCGGCTCCAAACAACGCGATACATTGTTTTAGATCGAAGCTAGCGAGATTCACAGACATCGATTTTACATGTCGTCGAAGAGTAGACGAGAGAGAGCTGCAAACGTTTTCTCTCAGAACTGCGCGAAAACTTGTATTCCGGCTCAAAACAACGGGATACATCGTTTTTGATCGAAACTAGCGAGGTATATGCACTTTGGTTTTACAAGTCGTAGAGAGTAAACGAGACAAAGCTGTACACTATTTCTTTCAGAACTGCGCGAAAACTTATATTCCGGCTCAAAACAACGGGATACCTCGTTTTAGATCGAAACTAGCGAGATTTACGCCCTTCGATTTTACAAGTCGTCGAAGAATAGACGAGACAGAGCTGTAAACGTTTTCTCTCAGAACTGCGCGAAAACTTGTATTCCGGCTCAAAACAACGGGATACATCATTTTAGATCGAAACTAACGAGATTCACGAACATCGTTTTTACATGTCGTCGAAGAGTAGACGAGAGAAAGGTGTAAACTTTATCTCTCAGAACAGCGTGAAAAACTTGTATTCCAGCTCAAAACAACGTAATACATCGTTTTAGATCGAAACTATCGAGATTCACGAACATCAATTTTACAAGTCGTCGAAGAGTAGACGAGAGAAAGGTGTAAATTTTTTCTCTCAGAACTGCGCGAAAACTTGTATTCCGGCTCAAAACAACGGGATGCATCGTTTTTGATTGAAACTAGCGAGATTTACGCACTTTGGTTTTTCAAGTCGTTAAGAGTAAACGAGAAAAAGCTGGACAGTTTTCTCTCAGGACTGCGCGAAAACTTATATTCCGGCTCAAAACAACGGGATACATCGTTTTAGATTGAAACTAGCGAGATTCACAGACATCGATTTTACATGTCGTCGAAGAGTAGACGAGAGAGAGCTGTTAACTTTTTCTCTCAGAACTGTGCGAAAACTTGTATTCCGGCTCAAAACAACGGGATACATCGTTTTAGATCGAAACTAGCGAGATTCACAGACATCGATTTTACATGTCGTCGAAGAGTAGACGAGAGAGAGCTGCAAACGTTTTCTCTCAGAACTGCGCGAAAACTTGTATTCCGGCTCAAAACAACGGGATACATTGTTTTAGCTCGAAACTAGTGAGATTTACGCACTTTGATTTTACAAGTCGTCGAAGAGTAGACGAGAGAGAGCTGTAAAGTTTTTCTCTCAGAACTGCTCGAGAACTTGTATTCCGGCTCAAAACAACGGGATACATCGTTTTAGATCGAAACTAGTAAATTTCATGAACACCGATTTTACAAGTCGTAGAGAGTAAACCAGAGAAAGCTGTAAAGTTTTTGTCTCAGAACTGCGCGAAAATTTGTATTCCGGCTCAAAACAACGGGATACCTCGTTTCAGATCGAAACTAGCGAGATATACGCACTTTGGTTTTACAAGTCGTAGAGAGTAAACGAGAGAAAGCTGTAACATATTTCTCTCAGAACGGCGCGAAAACTTATATTCCGGCTCAAAACAACGGGATACCTCGTTTTAGATCGAAACGAGCGAGATTTACGCCCTTCGATTTTACAAGTCGTCGAAGAATAGACGAGACAGAGCATTAAACTTTTTTTCTCAGAATTGCGCGAAAACTTGTATTCCGGCTCAAAACAACGGGATGCATCGTTTTTGATTGAAACTAGCGAGATTTACGCACTTTGGTTTTTCAAGTCGTAGAGAGTAAACGAGAAAAAGCTGGACAGTTTTCTCTCAGAACTGCGCGAAAACTTATATTCCGGCTCAAAACAACGGGATACATCGTTTTAGATCGAAACTAGCGAGATTCACAGACATCGATTTTACATGTTGTCGAAGAGTAGACGAGAGAGAGCTGCAAACGTTTTCTCTCAGAACTGCGCGAAAACTTGTATTCCGGCTCAAAACAACGGGATACATTGTTTTAGCTCGAAACTAGCGAGTTTTACGAACTTTGATTTTACAAGTCGTCGAAGAGTAGACGAGAGAGAGCTGTACACTATTTCTTTCAGAACTGCGCGAAAACTTATATTCCGGCTCAAAACAACGGGATACATCGTTTTAGATCGAAACTAGCAATATTCACGAAAACCGATTTTACAAGTCATCGAAGAGTAGACGAGAGAAAGGTGTAAACTTCTTCTCTCAGAACTGCGCGAAAACTTGGATTCCGGCTCAAAACAACGAGATACATCGTTTTAGGTCGAAACTAGCGAGATTTACGCACTTTGGTTTTACAACTCGTAGAGAGTAAACGAGAGAAAGCTGTACACTCTTTCAGAACTGCGCGAAAACTTTTATTCCGGCTGAAAACAACGGGATACATCGTTTTAGATCGAAACTAGCAATATTCACGAAAACCGATTTTACAAGTCATCGAAGAGTAGACAAGAGAAAGGTGTAAACTTCTTCTCTCAGAACTGCGCGAAAACTTGTATGCCGGCTCAAAACAACGGGATACATCGTTTTAGATCGAAACTAGCGAGATTCACAGACATCGATTTTACATGTCGTCGAAGAGTAGACGAGAGTAAGCTGCAAACTTTTTCTCTCAGAACTGCGAGAAAACTTTTATTTCGGCTCAAAACAACGGGATAAATCGTTTTTGATTGAAACTGGCGAGATTTACGCACTTTGGTTTTTCAAGTCGTAGAGAGTAAACGAGAAAAAGCTGTAAACTATTTCTCTCAGAACTGCGCGAAAACTTATACTCCGGCTCAAAACAACGGGATACATCGTTTTAGATCGAAACTAACGAGATTCACAGACATCGATTTTAGATGTTGTCGAAGAGTAGACGAGAGAGAGCTGCAAACGTTTTCTCTCAGAACTGCGCGAAAACTTGTATTCCGGCTCAAAACAACGGGATACATTGTTTTAGCTCGAAACTAGCGAGATTTACGCACTTTGATTTTACAAGTCGTAGAGAGTAAACGAGAGAAAGCTGTACACTATTTCTTTCAGAACTGCGCGAAAACTTATATTCCGGCTCAAAACAACGGGATACATCGTTTTAGATCGAAACTAGCAATATTCACGAAAACCGATTTTACAAGTCATCGAAGAGTAGACGAGAGAAAGGTGTAAACTTCTTCTCTCAGAACTGCGCGAAAACTTGGATTCCGGCTCAAAACAACGAGATACATCGTTTTAGGTCGAAACTAGCGAGATTTACGCACTTTGGTTTTACAACTCGTAGAGAGTAAACGAGAGAAAGTTGTACACTATTTCTTTCAGAACTGCGCGAAAACTTTTATTCCGGCTCAAAACAACGGGATACATCGTTTTAGATCGAAACTAGCAATATTCACGAAAACCGATTTTACAAGTCATCGAAGAGTAGACGAGAGTAAGCTGCAAACTTTTTCTCTCAGAACTGCGCGAGAACTTGTATTCCGGCTCAAAACAACGAAATACATCGTTTTAGATCGAAACTATCGAGATTCACGAACATCGATTTTACAAGTCGTCGAAGAGTAGACGAGAGAAAGGTGCAAACTTTTTCTCTCAGAACTGCGGGAAAACTTGTATTTCGGCTCAAAACAACGAGATACATTGTTTTAGATTGAAACTAGCGAGATTCACAGACATCGATTTTACATGTCGTCGAAGAGTAGACGAGAGAGAGCTGCAAACGTTTTCTCTCAGAACTGCGCGAAAACTTGTATTCCGGCTCAAAACAACGGGATACATTGTTTTAGCTCGAAACTAGCGAGATTTACGCACTTTGATTTTACAAGTCGTCGAAGAGTAGACGGAGAGAGCTGTAAAGTTTTTCTCTCAGAACTGCTCGAGAACTTGTATTCCGGCTCAAAACAACGGGATACATCGTTTTAGATCGAAGCTAGTAAATTTCATGAACACCGATTTTACAAGTCGTAGAGAGTAAACCAGAGAAAGCTGTAAAGTTTTTGTCTCAGAACTGCGCGAAAATTTGTATTCCGGCTCAAAACAACGGGATACCTCGTTTCAGATCGAAACTAGCGAGATATACGCACTTTGGTTTTACAAGTCGTAGAGAGTAAACGAGAGAAAGCTGTAACATATTTCTCTCAGAACTACGCGAAAACTTGTATTCCGGCTCAAAACAACGGGATACATCGTTTTAGCTCGAAACTAGCGAGATTTACGCACTTTGATTTTACAAGTCGTAGAGAGTAAACGAGAGAAAGCTGTACACTATTTCTTTCAGAACTGCGCGAAAACTTATATTCCGGCTCAAAACAACGGGATACATCGTTTTAGATCGAAACTAGCAATATTCACGAAAACCGATTTTACAAGTCATCGAAGAGTAGACGAGAGAAAGGTGTGAACTTCTTCTCTCAGAACTGCGCGAAAACTTGGATTCCGGCTCAAAACAACGAGATACATCGTTTTAGGTCGAAACTAGCGAGATTTACGCACTTTGGTTTTACAACTCGTAGAGAGTAAACGAGAGAAAGCTGTACACTCTTTCAGAACTGCGCGAAAACTTTTATTCCGGCTGAAAACAACGGGATACATCGTTTTAGATCGAAACTAGCAATATTCACGAAAACCGATTTTACAAGTCATCGAAGAGTAGACAAGAGAAAGGTGTAAACTTCTTCTCTCAGAACTGCGCGAAAACTTGTATGCCGGCTCAAAACAACGGGATACATCGTTTTAGATCGAAACTAGCGAGATTCACAGACATCGATTTTACATGTCGTCGAAGAGTAGACGAGAGTAAGCTGCAAACTTTTTCTCTCAGAACTGCGAGAAAACTTTTATTCCGGCTCAAAACAACGGGATAAATCGTTTTTGATTGAAACTAGCGAGATTTACGCACTTTGGTTTTTCAAGTCGTAGAGAGTAAACGAGAAAAAGCTGTAAACTATTTCTCTCAGAACTGCGCGAAAACTTATACTCCGGCTCAAAACAACGGGATACATCGTTTTAGATCGAAACTAACGAGATTCACAGACATCGATTTTACATGTTGTCGAAGAGTAGACGAGAGAGAGCTGCAAACGTTTTCTCTCAGAACTGCGCGAAAACTTGTATTCCGGCTCAAAACAACGGGATACATTGTTTTAGCTCGAAACTAGCGAGATTTACGCACTTTGATTTTACAAGTCGTAGAGAGTAAACGAGAGAAAGCTGTACACTATTTCTTTCAGAACTGCGCGAAAACCTATATTCCGGCTCAAAACAACGGGATACATCGTTTTAGATCGAAACTAGCAATATTCACGAAAACCGATTTTACAAGTCATCGAAGAGTAGACGAGAGAAAGGTGTAAACTTCTTCTCTCAGAACTGCGCGAAAACTTGGATTCCGGCTCAAAACAACGAGATACATCGTTTTAGGTCGAAGCTAGCGAGATTTACGCACTTTGGTTTTACAACTCGTAGAGAGTAAACGAGAGAAAGTTGTACACTATTTCTTTCAGAACTGCGCGAAAACTTTTATTCCGGCTCAAAACAACGGGATACATCGTTTTAGATCGAAACTAGCAATATTCACGAAAACCGATTTTACAAGTCATCGAAGAGTAGACGAGAGTAAGCTGCAAACTTTTTCTCTCAGAACTGCGCGAGAACTTGTATTCTGGCTCAAAACAACGAAATACATCGTTTTAGATCGAAACTATCGAGATTCACGAACATCGATTTTACAAGTCGTCGAAGAGTAGACGAGAGAAAGGTGCAAACTTTTTCTCTCAGAACTGCGGGAAAACTTGTATTTCGGCTCAAAACAACGAGATACATTGTTTTAGATTGAAACTAGCGAGATTCACAGACATCGATTTTACATGTCGTCGAAGAGTAGACGAGAGAGAGCTGCAAACGTTTTCTCTCAGAACTGCGCGAAAACTTGTATTCCGGCTCAAAACAACGGGATACATTGTTTTAGCTCGAAACTAGCGAGATTTACGCACTTTGATTTTACAAGTCGTCGAAGAGTAGACGAGAGAGAGCTGTAAAGTTTTTCTCTCAGAACTGCTCGAGAACTTGTATTCCGGCTCAAAACAACGGGATACATCGTTTTAGATCGAAACTAGTAAATTTCATGAACACCGATTTTACAAGTCGTAGAGAGTAAACCAGAGAAAGCTGTAAAGTTTTTGTCTCAGAACTGCGCGAAAATTTGTATTCCGGCTCAAAACAACGGGATACCTCGTTTCAGATCGAAACTAGCGAGATATACGCACTTTGGTTTTACAAGTCGTAGAGAGTAAACGAGAGAAAGCTGTAACATATTTCTCTCAGAACTGCGCGAAAACTTATATTCCGGCTCAAAACAACGGGATACCTCGTTTTAGATCGAAACTAGCGAGATTTACGCCCTTCGATTTTACAAGTCGTCGAAGAATAGACGAGACAGAGCAGTAAACTTTTTCTCTCAGAATTGCGCGAAAACTTGTATTCCGGCTCAAAACAACGGGATGCATCGTTTTTGATTGAAACTAGCGAGATTTACGCACTTTGGTTTTTCAAGTCGTAGAGAGTAAACGAGAGTAAGCTGCAAACTTTTTCTCTCAGAACTGCGCGAGAACTTGTATTCCGACTCAAAACAACGAAATACATCGTTTTAGATCGAAACTATCGAGATTCACGAACATCGATTTTACAAGTCGTCGAAGAGTAGACGAGAGAAAGGTGCAAACTTTTTCTCTCAGAACTGCTGGAAAACTTGTATTTCGGCTCAAAACAACGGGATACATTGTTTTAGATTGAAACTAGCGAGATTTACGCACTTTGGTTTTTCAAGTCGTAGAGAGTAAACGAGAGAAAGCTGGACAGTTTTCTCTCAGGACTGCGCGAAAACTTATATTCCGGCTCAAAACAACGGGATACATTGTTTTAGATTGAAACTAGCGAGATTCACAGACATCGATTTTACATGTCGTCGAAGAGTAGACGAGAGAGAGCTGCAAACGTTTTCTCTCAGAACTGCGCGAAAACTTGTATTCCGGCTCAAAACAACGGGATACATCATTTTAGATCGAAGCTATCGAGATTCACGAACATCGATTTTACAAGTCGTCGAAGAGTAGACGAGAGAAAGGTGCAAACGTTTTCTCTCAGAACTGCGGGAAAACTTGTATTTCGGCTCAAAACAACGGGATATATTGTTTTAGATTGAAACTAGCGAGATTTACGCACTTTGGTTTTTCAAGTCGTAGAGAGTAAACGAGAGAAAGCTGGACAGTTTTCTCTCAGAACAGCGCGAAAACTTGTATTCCGGCTCAAAACAACGGGATACATTGTTTTAGCTCGAAACTAGCGAGATTTACGCACTTTGATTTTACAAGTCGTCGAAGAATAGACGAGACAGAGCAGTAAACTTTTTCTCTCAGAACTGCGCGAAAACTTGTATTCCGGCTCAAAACAACGGGATACATCATTTTAGATCGAAGCTATCGAGATTCACGAACATCGATTTTACAAGTCGTCGAAGAGTAGACGAGAGAGAGCTTTAAAGTTTTTCTCTCAGAACTGCGCGAAAACTTGTATTCCGGCTCAAAACCACGGGATGCATCGTTTTTGATTGAAACTAGCGAGATTTACGCACTTTGGTTTTTCAAGTCGTAGAGAGTAAACGAGAGAAAGCTGGACAGTTTTCTCTCAGAACAGCGCGAAAACTTATATTCCGGCTCAAAACAACGGGATACATTGTTTTAGATCGAAACTAGCGAAATTCACAGACATCGATTTTACATGTCGTCGAAGAGTAGACGAGAGAAAGGCGTAAACTTTTTTCTTTCAGAGCTGCAAACGTTTTCTCTCAGAACTGCGCGAAAACTTGTATTCCGGCTCAAAACAACATTGTTTTAGCTCGAAACTAGCGAGATTTGCGCACTTTGATTTTACAAGTCGTCGAAGAGTAGACGAGAGAGAGCTGTAAAGTTTTTCTCTCAGAACTGCTCGAAAACTTGTATTCCGGCTCAAATAAACGGGATACATCGTTTTTGATCGAAACTAGCGAGGTATACGCACTTTGGTTTTACAAGTCGGAGAGAGTAAACGAGAAAAAGCTGTAAACTATTTCTTTCAGAACTGCGCAAAAACTTATATTCCGGCTCAAAACGACGGGATACATCGTTTTAGATCGAAACTAGCAATATTCACGAAAACCGATTTTACAAGTCATCGAAGAGTAGACGAGAGAAAGGTGTAAACTTCTTCTCTCAGAACTGCGGGAAAACTTGTATTCCGGCTCCAAACAACGGGATACATTGTTTTAGATCGAAGCTACCGAGATTCACAGACATCGATTTTACATGTCGTCGAAGAGTAGACGAGAGAGAGCTGCAAACGTTTTCTCTCAGAACTGCGCGAAAACTTGTATTCCGGCTCAAAACAACGGGATACATCGTTTTTGATCGAAACTAGCGAGGTATACGCACTTTGGTTTTACAAGTCGTAGAGAGTAAACGAGAGAAAGCTGTACACTATTTCTTTCAGAACTGCGCGAAAACTTATATTCCGGCTCAAAACAACGGGATACCTCGTTTTAGATCGAAACTAGCGAGATTTACGCCCTTCGATTTTACAAGTCGTCGAAGAATAGACGAGACAGAGCTGTAAACGTTTTCTCTCAGAACTGCGCGAAAACTTGTATTCCGGCTCAAAACAACGGGATACATCGTTTTTGATCGAAACTAGCGAGATTCACAGACATCGATTTTACATGTTGACGAAGAGTAGACGATAGAGAGCTGCAAACGTTTTCTCTCAGAACTGCGCGAAAACTTGTATTCCGGCTCAAAACAACGGGATACATCGTTTTAGCTCGAAACTAGCGAGATTTACGCACTTTGATTTTACAAGTCGTAGAGAGTAAACGAGAGAAAGCTGTACACTATTTCTTTCAGAACTGCGCGAAAACTTATATTCCGGCTCAAAACAACGAGATACATCGTTTTAGATTGAAACTAGCGAGATTTACGCCCTTCGATTTTACAAGTCGTCGAAGAGTAGACGAGAGAGCTGTTAACTTTTTCTCTCAGAACTGCGCGAAAACTTGTATTCCGGCTCAAAACAACGGGATAAATCGTTTTAGATCGAAACTAGCGAGATTCACAGACATCGATTTTACATGTTGTCAAAGAGTAGACGAGAGTAAGCTGCAAACTTTTTCTCTCAGAACTGCGCGAGAACTTGTATTCCGACTCAAAACAACGAAATACATCGTTTTAGATCGAAACTATCGAGATTCACGAACATCGATTTTACAAGTCGTCGAAGAGTAGACGAGAGAAAGGTGCAAACTTTTTCTCTCAGAACTGCTGGAAAACTTGTATTTCGGCTCAAAACAACGGGATACATTGTTTTAGATTGAAACTAGCGAGATTTACGCACTTTGGTTTTTCAAGTCGTAGAGAGTAAACGAGAGAAAGCTGGACAGTTTTCTCTCAGAACTGCGCGAAAACTTATATTCCGGCTCAAAACAACGGGATACCTTGTTTTAGATTGAAACTAGCGAGATTCACAGACATCGATTTTACATGTCGTCGAAGAGTAGACGAGAGAGAGCTGCAAACGTTTTCTCTCAGAACTGCGCGAAAACTTGTATTCCGGCTCAAAACAACGGGATACATCATTTTAGATCGAAGCTATCGAGATTCACGAACATCGATTTTACAAGTCGTCGAAGAGTAGACGAGAGAAAGGTGCAAACGTTTTCTCTCAGAACTGCGGGAAAACTTGTATTTCGGCTCAAAACAACGGGATATATTGTTTTAGATTGAAACTAGCGAGATTTACGCACTTTGGTTTTTCAAGTCGTAGAGAGTAAACGAGAGAAAGCTGGACAGTTTTCTCTCAGAACTGCGCGAAAACTTGTATTCCGGCTCAAAACAACGGGATACATTGTTTTAGCTCGAAACTAGCGAGATTTACGCACTTTGATTTTACAAGTCGTCGAAGAATAGACGAGACAGAGCAGTAAACTTTTTCTCTCAGAACTGCGCGAAAACTTGTATTCCGGCTCAAAACAACGGGATACATCATTTTAGATCGAAGCTATCGAGATTCACGAACATCGATTTTACAAGTCGTCGAAGAGTAGACGAGAGAGAGCTTTAAAGTTTTTCTCTCAGAACTGCGCGAAAACTTGTATTCCGGCTCAAAACAACGGGATGCATCGTTTTTGATTGAAACTAGCGAGATTTACGCACTTTGGTTTTTCAAGTCGTAGAGAGTAAACGAGAAAAAGCTGTAAACTATTTCTCTCAGAACTGCGCGAAAACTTATACTCCGGCTCAAAACAACGGGATACATCGTTTTAGATCGAAACTAACGAGATTCACAGACATCGATTTTACATGTTGTCGAAGAGTAGACGAGAGAGAGCTGCAAACGTTTTCTCTCAGAACTGCGCGAAAACTTGTATTCCGGCTCAAAACAACGGGATACATTGTTTTAGCTCGAAACTAGCGAGATTTACGCACTTTGATTTTACAAGTCGTAGAGAGTAAACGAGAGAAAGCTGTACACTATTTCTTTCAGAACTGCGCGAAAACCTATATTCCGGCTCAAAACAACGGGATACATCGTTTTAGATCGAAACTAGCAATATTCACGAAAACCGATTTTACAAGTCATCGAAGAGTAGACGAGAGAAAGGTGTAAACTTCTTCTCTCAGAACTGCGCGAAAACTTGGATTCCGGCTCAAAACAACGAGATACATCGTTTTAGGTCGAAGCTAGCGAGATTTACGCACTTTGGTTTTACAACTCGTAGAGAGTAAACGAGAGAAAGTTGTACACTATTTCTTTCAGAACTGCGCGAAAACTTTTATTCCGGCTCAAAACAACGGGATACATCGTTTTAGATCGAAACTAGCAATATTCACGAAAACCGATTTTACAAGTCATCGAAGAGTAGACGAGAGTAAGCTGCAAACTTTTTCTCTCAGAACTGCGCGAGAACTTGTATTCTGGCTCAAAACAACGAAATACATCGTTTTAGATCGAAACTATCGAGATTCACGAACATCGATTTTACAAGTCGTCGAAGAGTAGACGAGAGAAAGGTGCAAACTTTTTCTCTCAGAACTGCGGGAAAACTTGTATTTCGGCTCAAAACAACGAGATACATTGTTTTAGATTGAAACTAGCGAGATTCACAGACATCGATTTTACATGTCGTCGAAGAGTAGACGAGAGAGAGCTGTAAAGTTTTTCTCTCAGAACTGCTCGAGAACTTGTATTCCGGCTCAAAACAACGGGATACATCGTTTTAGATCGAAACTAGTAAATTTCATGAACACCGATTTTACAAGTCGTAGAGAGTAAACCAGAGAAAGCTGTAAAGTTTTTGTCTCAGAACTGCGCGAAAATTTGTATTCCGGCTCAAAACAACGGGATACCTCGTTTCAGATCGAAACTAGCGAGATATACGCACTTTGGTTTTACAAGTCGTAGAGAGTAAACGAGAGAAAGCTGTAACATATTTCTCTCAGAACTGCGCGAAAACTTATATTCCGGCTCAAAACAACGGGATACCTCGTTTTAGATCGAAACTAGCGAGATTTACGCCCTTCGATTTTACAAGTCGTCGAAGAATAGACGAGACAGAGCAGTAAACTTTTTCTCTCAGAATTGCGCGAAAACTTGTATTCCGGCTCAAAACAACGGGATGCATCGTTTTTGATTGAAACTAGCGAGATTTACGCACTTTGGTTTTTCAAGTCGTAGAGAGTAAACGAGAGTAAGCTGCAAACTTTTTCTCTCAGAACTGCGCGAGAACTTGTATTCCGACTCAAAACAACGAAATACATCGTTTTAGATCGAAACTATCGAGATTCACGAACATCGATTTTACAAGTCGTCGAAGAGTAGACGAGAGAAAGGTGCAAACTTTTTCTCTCAGAACTGCTGGAAAACTTGTATTTCGGCTCAAAACAACGGGATACATTGTTTTAGATTGAAACTAGCGAGATTTACGCACTTTGGTTTTTCAAGTCGTAGAGAGTAAACGAGAGAAAGCTGGACAGTTTTCTCTCAGGACTGCGCGAAAACTTATATTCCGGCTCAAAACAACGGGATACATTGTTTTAGATTGAAACTAGCGAGATTCACAGACATCGATTTTACATGTCGTCGAAGAGTAGACGAGAGAGAGCTGCAAACGTTTTCTCTCAGAACTGCGCGAAAACTTGTATTCCGGCTCAAAACAACGGGATACATCATTTTAGATCGAAGCTATCGAGATTCACGAACATCGATTTTACAAGTCGTCGAAGAGTAGACGAGAGAAAGGTGCAAACGTTTTCTCTCAGAACTGCGGGAAAACTTGTATTTCGGCTCAAAACAACGGGATATATTGTTTTAGATTGAAACTAGCGAGATTTACGCACTTTGGTTTTTCAAGTCGTAGAGAGTAAACGAGAGAAAGCTGGACAGTTTTCTCTCAGAACAGCGCGAAAACTTGTATTCCGGCTCAAAACAACGGGATACATTGTTTTAGCTCGAAACTAGCGAGATTTACGCACTTTGATTTTACAAGTCGTCGAAGAATAGACGAGACAGAGCAGTAAACTTTTTCTCTCAGAACTGCGCGAAAACTTGTATTCCGGCTCAAAACAACGGGATACATCATTTTAGATCGAAGCTATCGAGATTCACGAACATCGATTTTACAAGTCGTCGAAGAGTAGACGAGAGAGAGCTTTAAAGTTTTTCTCTCAGAACTGCGCGAAAACTTGTATTCCGGCTCAAAACCACGGGATGCATCGTTTTTGATTGAAACTAGCGAGATTTACGCACTTTGGTTTTTCAAGTCGTAGAGAGTAAACGAGAGAAAGCTGGACAGTTTTCTCTCAGAACAGCGCGAAAACTTATATTCCGGCTCAAAACAACGGGATACATTGTTTTAGATCGAAACTAGCGAAATTCACAGACATCGATTTTACATGTCGTCGAAGAGTAGACGAGAGAAAGGCGTAAACTTTTTTCTTTCAGAGCTGCAAACGTTTTCTCTCAGAACTGCGCGAAAACTTGTATTCCGGCTCAAAACAACATTGTTTTAGCTCGAAACTAGCGAGATTTGCGCACTTTGATTTTACAAGTCGTCGAAGAGTAGACGAGAGAGAGCTGTAAAGTTTTTCTCTCAGAACTGCTCGAAAACTTGTATTCCGGCTCAAATAAACGGGATACATCGTTTTTGATCGAAACTAGCGAGGTATACGCACTTTGGTTTTACAAGTCGGAGAGAGTAAACGAGAAAAAGCTGTAAACTATTTCTTTCAGAACTGCGCAAAAACTTATATTCCGGCTCAAAACGACGGGATACATCGTTTTAGATCGAAACTAGCAATATTCACGAAAACCGATTTTACAAGTCATCGAAGAGTAGACGAGAGAAAGGTGTAAACTTCTTCTCTCAGAACTGCGGGAAAACTTGTATTCCGGCTCCAAACAACGGGATACATTGTTTTAGATCGAAGCTACCGAGATTCACAGACATCGATTTTACATGTCGTCGAAGAGTAGACGAGAGAGAGCTGCAAACGTTTTCTCTCAGAACTGCGCGAAAACTTGTATTCCGGCTCAAAACAACGGGATACATCGTTTTTGATCGAAACTAGCGAGGTATACGCACTTTGGTTTTACAAGTCGTAGAGAGTAAACGAGAGAAAGCTGTACACTATTTCTTTCAGAACTGCGCGAAAACTTATATTCCGGCTCAAAACAACGGGATACCTCGTTTTAGATCGAAACTAGCGAGATTTACGCCCTTCGATTTTACAAGTCGTCGAAGAATAGACGAGACAGAGCTGTAAACGTTTTCTCTCAGAACTGCGCGAAAACTTGTATTCCGGCTCAAAACAACGGGATACATCGTTTTTGATCGAAACTAGCGAGATTCACAGACATCGATTTTACATGTTGACGAAGAGTAGACGATAGAGAGCTGCAAACGTTTTCTCTCAGAACTGCGCGAAAACTTGTATTCCGGCTCAAAACAACGGGATACATCGTTTTAGCTCGAAACTAGCGAGATTTACGCACTTTGATTTTACAAGTCGTAGAGAGTAAACGAGAGAAAGCTGTACACTATTTCTTTCAGAACTGCGCGAAAACTTATATTCCGGCTCAAAACAACGAGATACATCGTTTTAGATTGAAACTAGCGAGATTTACGCCCTTCGATTTTACAAGTCGTCGAAGAGTAGACGAGAGAGCTGTTAACTTTTTCTCTCAGAACTGCGCGAAAACTTGTATTCCGGCTCAAAACAACGGGATAAATCGTTTTAGATCGAAACTAGCGAGATTCACAGACATCGATTTTACATGTTGTCAAAGAGTAGACGAGAGTAAGCTGCAAACTTTTTCTCTCAGAACTGCGCGAGAACTTGTATTCCGACTCAAAACAACGAAATACATCGTTTTAGATCGAAACTATCGAGATTCACGAACATCGATTTTACAAGTCGTCGAAGAGTAGACGAGAGAAAGGTGCAAACTTTTTCTCTCAGAACTGCTGGAAAACTTGTATTTCGGCTCAAAACAACGGGATACATTGTTTTAGATTGAAACTAGCGAGATTTACGCACTTTGGTTTTTCAAGTCGTAGAGAGTAAACGAGAGAAAGCTGGACAGTTTTCTCTCAGAACTGCGCGAAAACTTATATTCCGGCTCAAAACAACGGGATACCTTGTTTTAGATTGAAACTAGCGAGATTCACAGACATCGATTTTACATGTCGTCGAAGAGTAGACGAGAGAGAGCTGCAAACGTTTTCTCTCAGAACTGCGCGAAAACTTGTATTCCGGCTCAAAACAACGGGATACATCATTTTAGATCGAAGCTATCGAGATTCACGAACATCGATTTTACAAGTCGTCGAAGAGTAGACGAGAGAAAGGTGCAAACGTTTTCTCTCAGAACTGCGGGAAAACTTGTATTTCGGCTCAAAACAACGGGATATATTGTTTTAGATTGAAACTAGCGAGATTTACGCACTTTGGTTTTTCAAGTCGTAGAGAGTAAACGAGAGAAAGCTGGACAGTTTTCTCTCAGAACTGCGCGAAAACTTGTATTCCGGCTCAAAACAACGGGATACATTGTTTTAGCTCGAAACTAGCGAGATTTACGCACTTTGATTTTACAAGTCGTCGAAGAATAGACGAGACAGAGCAGTAAACTTTTTCTCTCAGAACTGCGCGAAAACTTGTATTCCGGCTCAAAACAACGGGATACATCATTTTAGATCGAAGCTATCGAGATTCACGAACATCGATTTTACAAGTCGTCGAAGAGTAGACGAGAGAGAGCTTTAAAGTTTTTCTCTCAGAACTGCGCGAAAACTTGTATTCCGGCTCAAAACAACGGGATGCATCGTTTTTGATTGAAACTAGCGAGATTTACGCACTTTGGTTTTTCAAGTCGTAGAGAGTAAACGAGAGAAAGCTGGACAGTTTTCTCTCAGAACAGCGCGAAAACTTATATTCCGGCTCAAAGCAACGGGATACATTGTTTTAGATCGAAACTAGCGAGATTCACAGACATCGATTTTACATGTCGTCGAAGAGTAGAGGAGAGAAAGGCGTAAACTTTTTTCTTTCAGAGCTGCAAACGTTTTCTCTCAGAACTGCGCGAAAACTTGTATTCCGGCTCAAAACAACATTGTTTTAGCTCGAAACTAGCGAGATTTGCGCACTTTGATTTTACAAGTCGTCGAAGAGTAGACGAGAGAGAGCTGTAAAGTTTTTCTCTCAGAACTGCTCGAAAACTTGTATTCCGGCTCAAATAAACGGGATACATCGTTTTTGATCGAAACTAGCGAGGTATACGCACTTTGGTTTTACAAGTCGGAGAGAGTAAACGAGAAAAAGCTGTAAACTATTTCTTTCAGAACTGCGCAAAAACTTATATTCCTGCTCAAAACGACGGGATACATCGTTTTAGATCGAAACTAGCAATATTCACGAAAACCGATTTTACAAGTCATCGAAGAGTAGACGAGAGAAAGGTGTAAACTTCTTCTCTCAGAACTGCGGGAAAACTTGTATTCCGGCTCCAAACAACGGGATACATTGTTTTAGATCGAAGCTAGCGAGATTCACAGACATCGATTTTACATGTCGTCGAAGAGTAGACGAGAGAGAGCTGCAAACGTTTTCTCTCAGAACTGCGCGAAAACTTGTATTCCGGCTCAAATCAACGGGATACATCGTTTTTGATCGAAACTAGCGAGGTATACGCACTTTGGTTTTACAAGTCGTAGAGAGTAAACGAGAGAAAGCTGTACACTATTTCTTTCAGAACTGCGCGAAAACTTATATTCCGGCTCAAAACAACGGGATACCTCGTTTTAGATCGAAACTAGCGAGATTTACGCCCTTCGATTTTACAAGTCGTCGAAGAATAGACGAGACAGAGCTGTAAACGTTTTCTCTCAGAACTGCGCGAAAACTTGTATTCCGGCTCAAAACAACGGGATACATCATTTTAGATCGAAACTAACGAGATTCACGAACATCGTTTTTACATGTCGTCGAAGAGTAGACGAGAGAAAGGTGTAAATTTTTTCTCTCAGAACTGCGCGAAAACTTGTATTCCGGCTCAAAACAACGGGATGCATCGTTTTTGATTGAAACTAGCGAGATTTACGCACTTTGGTTTTTCAAGTCGTTAAGAGTAAACGAGAAAAAGGTGGACAGTTTTCTCTCAGGACTGCGCGAAAACTTATATTCCGGCTCAAAACAACGGGATACATCGTTTTAGCTTGAAACTAGCGAGATTCACAGACATCGATTTTACATGTCGTCGAAGAGTAGACGAGAGAGAGCTGTTAACTTTTTCTCTCAGAACTGCGCGAAAACTTGTATTCCGGCTCAAAACAACGGGATACATCGTTTTAGATCGAAACTAGCGAGATTCACAGACATCGATTTTACATGTCGTCGAAGAGTAGACGAGAGTAAGCTGCAAATTTTTTCTCTCAGAACTGCGCGAAAACTTGTATTCCGGCTCAAAACAACGGGATACATCATTTTAGATCGAAGCTATCGAGATTCACGAACATCGATTTTACAAGTCGTCGAAGAGTAGACGAGAGAAAGGTGCAAACGTTTTCTCTCAGAACAGCGGGAAAACTTGTATTCCAGCTCAAAACAACAGGATACATTGTTTTAGATTGAAACTAGCGAGATTTACGCACTTTGGTTTTTCAAGTCGTAGAGAGTAAACGAGAGAAAGCTGGACAGTTTTCTCTCAGAACTGCGGGAAAACTTATATTCCGGCTCAAAACAACGAGATACATTGTTTTAGATCGAAACTAGCGAGATTCACAGACATCGATTTTACATGTCGTCGAAGAGTAGACGAGAGAGAGCTGCAACAGTTTTCTCTCAGAACTGCGCGAAAACTTGTATTCCGGCTCAAAACAACGGGCTACATTGTTTTAGCTCGAAACTAGCGAGATTTACGCACTTTGATTTTACAAGTCGTCGAAGAGTAGACGAGAGAGAGCTGTAAAGTTTTTCTCTCAGAACTGCTCGAAAACTTGTATTCCGGCTCAAAACAACGGGATACATCGTTTTAGATCGAAACTAGTAAATTTCATGAACACCGATTTTACAAGTCGTAGAGAGTAAACCAGAGAAAGCTGTAAAGTTTTTCTCTCAGAACTGCTCGAAAACTTGTATTCCGGCTCAAAACAACGGGATACCTCGTTTTAGATCGAAACTAGCGAGATTTACGCCCTTCGATTTTACAAGTCGTCGAAGAATAGACGAGACAGAGCTGTAAACGTTTTCTCTCAGAACTGCGCGAAAACTTGTATTCCGGCTCAAAACAACGGGATACATCATTTTAGATCGAAACTAACGAGATTCACGAACATCGTTTTTACATGTCGTCGAAGAGTAGTCGAGAGAAAGGTGTAAACTTTATCTCTCAGAACAGCGTGAAAAACTTGTATTCCAGCTCAAAACAACGTAATACATCGTTTTAGATCGAAACTATCGAGATTCACGAACATCAATTTTACAAGTCGTCGAAGAGTAGACGAGAGAAAGGTGTAAACTTTTTCTCTCAGAACTGCGCGAAAACTTGTATTCCGGCTCAAAACAACGGGATGCATCGTTTTTTATTGAAACTAGCGAGATTTACGCACTTTGGTTTTTCAAGTCGTTAAGAGTAAACGAGAAAAAGCTGGACAGTTTTCTCTCAGAACTGCGCGAAAACTTATATTCCGGCTCAAAACAACGGGATACATCGTTTTAGATTGAAACTAGCGAGATTCACAGACATCGATTTTACATGTCGTCGAAGAGTAGACGAGAGAGAGCTGTTAACTTTTTCTCTCAGAACTGCGCGAAAACTTGTATTCCGGCTCAAAACAACGGGATACATCATTTTAGATCGAAACTAACGAGATTCACGAACATCGTTTTTACATGTCGTCGAAGAGTAGTCGAGAGAAAGGTGTAAACTTTATCTCTCAGAACAGCGTGAAAAACTTGTATTCCAGCTCAAAACAACGGGATACATCATTTTAGATTGAAGCTATCGAGATTCACGAACATCGATTTTACAAGTCGTCGAAGAGTAGACGAGAGAAAGGTGCAAACGTTTTCTCTCAGAACTGCGGGAAAACTTGTATTCCAGCTCAAAACAACAGGATACATTGTTTTAGATTGAAACTAACGAGATTTACGCACTTTGGTTTTTCAAGTCGTAGAGAGTAAACGAGAGAAAGCTGGACAGTTTTCTCTCAGAACTGCGCGAAAACTTATATTCCGGCTCAAAACAACGAGATACATTGTTTTAGATCGAAACTAGCGAGATTCACAGACATCGATTTTACATGTCGTCGAAGAGTAGACGAGAGAGAGCTGCAAACGTTTTCTCTCAGAACTGCGCGAAAACTTGTATTCCGGCTCAAAACAACGGGATACATTGTTTTAGCTCGAAACTAGCGAGATTTACGCACTTTGATTTTACGAGTCGTCGAAGAGTAGACGAGAGAGAGCTGTAAAGTTTTTCTCTCAGAACTGCTCGAAAACTTGTATTCCGGCTCAAAACAACGGGATACATCGTTTTAGATCGAAACTAGTAAATTTCTGGAACACCGATTTTACAAGTCGTAGAGAGTAAACCAGAGAAAGCTGTAATGTTTTTCTTTCAGAACTGCTCGAAAACTTGTATTCCGGCTCAAAACAACGGGATACATTGTTTTAGCTCGAAACTAGCGAGATTTACGCACTTTGATTTTACAAGTCGTCGAAGAGTAGACGAGAGAGAGCTGTAAAGTTTTTCTCTCAGAACTGCTCGAAAACTTGTATTCCGGCTCAAAACAACGGGATACATCGTTTTAGATCGAAACTAGTAAATTTCATGAACACCGATTTTACAAGTCGTAGAGAGTAAACCATTGAAAGCTGTAAAGTTTTTCTCTCAGAACTGCTCGAAAACTTGTATTCCGGCTCAAAACAACGGGATACCTCGTTTCAGATCGAAACTAGCGAGATATACGCACTTTGGTTTTACAAGTCGTAGAGAGTAAACGAGAGAAAGCTGTAAACTATTTCTCTCAGAACTGCGCGAAAACTTGTATTCCGGCTCAAAACAACGGGATACATTGTTTTAGATCAAAACTAGCGAGATTCACGAACATCGATTTTACAAGTCGTCGAAGAGTAGACGAGAGAGAGCTGTAAACTTTTTCTCTCAGAACTGCGGGAAAACTTGTATTCCGGCACAAAATAATGGGATACATCGTTTTAGATAGAAACTAGCGAGAATTACGGACTTAGATTTTACAAATCGTCGAAGAGTAGACGAGAGAAAGGCGTAAACTTTTTTCTTTCAGAACTGCGCGAAAACTTGTATGCCGGCTCAAAACAACGGGATGCATCGTTTTTGATTGAAACTAGCGAGATTTACGCACTTTGGTTTTTCAAGTCGTTAAGAGTAAACGAGAAAAAGCTGGACAGTTTTCTCTCAGAACTGCGCGAAAACTTATATTCCGGCGCAAAACAACGGGATACATCGTTTTAGATTGAAACTAGCGAGATTCACAGACATCGATTTTACATGTCGTCGAAGAGTAGACGAGAGAAAGGTGTAAATTTTTTCTCTCAGAACTGCGCGAAAACTTGTATTCCGGCTCAAAACAACGGGATGCATCGTTTTTGATTGAAACTAGCGAGATTTACGCACTTTGGTTTTCCAAGTCGTAGAGAGTAAACGAGAGAAAGCTGGACAGTTTTCTCTCAGAACTGCGCGAAAACTTGTATTCCGGCTCAAAACAACGGGATACATCATTTTAGATCGAAGCTATCGAGATTCACGAACATCGATTTTACAAGTCGTCGAAGAGTAGGCGAGAGAAATGTGCAAACGTTTTCTCTCTGAACTGCGGGAAAACTTGTATTCCAGCTCAAAACAACAGGATACATTGTTTTAGATTGAAACTAGCGAGATTTACGCACTTTGGTTTTCCAAGTCGTAGAGAGTAAACGAGAGAAAGCTGGACAGTTTTCTCTCAGAACTGCGCGAAAACTTGTATTCCGGCTCAAAACAACGGGATACATCATTTTAGATCGAAGCTATCGAGATTCACGAACATCGATTTTACAAGTCGTCGAAGAGTAGGCGAGAGAAATGTGCAAACGTTTTCTCTCTGAACTGCGGGAAAACTTGTATTCCAGCTCAAAACAACAGGATACATTGTTTTAGATTGAAACTAGCGAGATTTACGCACTTTGGTTTTTCAAGTCGTAGAGAGTAAACGAGAGAAAGCTGGACAGTTTTCTCTCAGAACTGCGGGAAAACTTATATTCCGGCTCAAAACAACGGGATACATCATTTTAGATCGAAGCTATCGAGATTCACGAACATCGATTTTACAAGTCGTCGAAGAGTAGGCGA
Organism: Amblyomma americanum; assembly: GCA_030143305.2. NCBI lineage: Eukaryota > Metazoa > Arthropoda > Arachnida > Ixodida > Ixodidae > Amblyomma > Amblyomma americanum. The sequence continues at coordinate 297,212 of JARKHS020015599.1, read as the reverse complement.
GAGAAATGTGCAAACGTTTTCTCTCTGAACTGCGGGAAAACTTGTATTCCAGCTCAAAACAACAGGATACATTGTTTTAGATTGAAACTAGCGAGATTTACGCACTTTGGTTTTCCAAGTCGTAGAGAGTAAACGAGAGAAAGCTGGACAGTTTTCTCTCAGAACTGCGCGAAAACTTGTATTCCGGCTCAAAACAACGGGATACATCATTTTAGATCGAAGCTATCGAGATTCACGAACATCGATTTTACAAGTCGTCGAAGAGTAGGCGAGAGAAAGGTGCAAACGTTTTCTCTCTGAACTGCGGGAAAACTTGTATTCCAGCTCAAAACAACAGGATACATTGTTTTAGATTGAAACTAGCGAGATTTACGCACTTTGGTTTTTCAAGTCGTAGAGAGTAAACGAGAGAAAGCTGGACAGTTTTCTCTCAGAACTGCGGGAAAACTTATATTCCGGCTCAAAACAACGAGATACATTGTTTTAGATCGAAACTAGCGAGATTCACAGACATCGATTTTACATGTCGTCGAAGAGTAGACGAGAGAGAGCTGCAAACGTTTTCTCTCAGAACTGCTCGAAAACTTGTATTCCGGCGCAAAACAACGGGATACATTGTTTTAGCTCGAAACTAGCGAGATTTACGCACTTTGATTTTACATGTCGTCGAAGAGTAGACGAGAGAGAGCTGTAAAGTTTTTCTCTCAGAACTGCTCGAAAACTTGTATTCCGGCTCAAAACAACGGGATACATCGTTTTAGATCGAAACTAGTAAATTTCATGAACACCGATTTTACAAGTCGTAGAGAGTAAACCAGAGAAAGCTGTAAAGTTTTTCTCTCAGAAATGCTCGAAAACTTGTATTCCGGCTCAAAACAACGGGATACATCGTTTTAGATCGAAACTAGTAAATTTCATGAACACCGATTTTACAAGTCGTAGAGAGTAAACCAGAGAAAGCTGTAAAGTTTTTCTCTCAGAACTGCTCGAAAACTTGTATTCCGGCTCAAAACAACGGGATACCTCGTTTTAGATCGAAACTAGCGAGATTTACGCCCTTCGATTTTACAAGTCGTCGAAGAATAGACGAGACAGAGCTGTAAACGTTTTTTCTCAGAACTGCGCGAAAACTTGTATTCCGGCTCAAAACAACGGGATACATCATTTTAGATCGAAACTAACGAGATTCACGAACATCGTTTTTACATGTCGTCGAAGAGTAGTCGAGAGAAAGGTGTAAACTTTATCTCTCAGAACAGCGTGAAAAACTTGTATTCCAGCTCAAAACAACGTAATACATCGTTTTAGATCGAAACTATCGAGATTCACGAACATCAATTTTACAAGTCGTCGAAGAGTAGACGAGAGAAAGGTGTAAACTTTTTCTCTCAGAACTGCGCGAAAACTTGTATTCCGGCTCAAAACAACGGGATGCATCGTTTTTTATTGAAACTAGCGAGATTTACGCACTTTGGTTTTTCAAGTCGTTAAGAGTAAACGAGAAAAAGCTGGACAGTTTTCTCTCAGAACTGCGCGAAAACTTATATTCCGGCTCAAAACAACGGGATACATCGTTTTAGATTGAAACTAGCGAGATTCACAGACATCGATTTTACATGTCGTCGAAGAGTAGACGAGAGAGAGCTGTTAACTTTTTCTCTCAGAACTGCGCGAAAACTTGTATTCCGGCTCAAAACAACAGGATACATTGTTTTAGATTGAAACTAGCGAGATTTACGCACTTTGGTTTTTCAAGTCGTAGAGAGTAAACGAGAGAAAGCTGGACAGTTTTCTCTCAGAACTGCGGGAAAACTTATATTCCGGCTCAAAACAACGAGATACATTGTTTTAGATTGAAACTAGCGAGATTCACAGACATCGATTTTACATGTCGTCGAAGAGTAGACGAGAGAGAGCTGCAAACGTTTTCTCTCAGAACTGCTCGAAAACTTGTATTCCGGCTCAAAACAACGGGATACATTGTTTTAGCTCGAAACTAGCGAGATTTACGCACTTTGATTTTACAAGTCGTCGAAGAGTAGACGAGAGAGAGCTGTAAAGTTTTTCTCTCAGAACTGCTCGAAAACTTGTATTCCGGCTCAAAACAACGGGATACATCGTTTTAGATCGAAACTAGTAAATTTCATGAACACCGATTTTACAAGTCGTAGAGAGTAAACCAGAGAAAGCTGTAAAGTTTTTCTCTCAGAACTGCTCGAAAACTTGTATTCCGGCTCAAAACAACGGGATACATCGTTTTAGATCGAAACTAGTAAATTTCATGAACACCGATTTTACAAGTCGTAGAGAGTAAACCAGAGAAAGCTGTAAAGTTTTTCTCTCAGAACTGCTCGAAAACTTGTATTCCGGCTCAAAACAACGGGATACCTCGTTTTAGATCGAAACTAGCGAGATTTACGCCCTTCGATTTTACAAGTCGTCGAAGAATAGACGAGACAGAGCTGTAAACGTTTTCTCTCAGAACTGCGCGAAAACTTGTATTCCGGCTCAAAACAACGGGATACATCATTTTAGATCGAAACTAACGAGATTCACGAACATCGTTTTTACATGTCGTCGAAGAGTAGTCGAGAGAAAGGTGTAAACTTTATCTCTCAGAACAGCGTGAAAAACTTGTATTCCAGCTCAAAACAACGTAATACATCGTTTTAGATCGAAACTATCGAGATTCACGAACATCAATTTTACAAGTCGTCGAAGAGTAGACGAGAGAAAGGTGTAAACTTTTTCTCTCAGAACTGCGCGAAAACTTGTATTCCGGCTCAAAACAACGGGATGCATCGTTTTTGATTGAAACTAGCGAGATTTACGCACTTTGGTTTTTCAAGTCGTTAAGAGTAAACGAGAAAAAGCTGGACAGTTTTCTCTCAGGACTGCGCGAAAACTTATATTCCGGCTCAAAACAACGGGATACATCGTTTTAGATTGAAACTAGCGAGATTCACAGACATCGATTTTACATGTCGTCGAAGAGTAGACGAGAGAGAGCTGTTAACTTTTTCTCTCAGAACTGCGCGAAAACTTGTATTCCGGCTCAAAACAACGGGATACATCGTTTTAGATCGAAACTAGCGAGATTCACAGACATCGATTTTACATGTCTTCGAAGAGTAGACGAGAGTAAGCTGCAAATTTTTTCTCTCAGAACTGCGCGAAAACTTGTATTCCGGCTCAAAACAACGGGATACATCATTTTAGATCGAAGCTATCGAGATTCACGAACATCGATTTTACAAGTCGTCGAAGAGTAGACGAGAGAAAGGTGCAAACGTTTTCTCTCAGAACAGCGGGAAAACTTGTATTCCAGCTCAAAACAACAGGATACATTGTTTTAGATTGAAACTAGCGAGATTTACGCACTTTGGTTTTTCAAGTCGTAGAGAGTAAACGAGAGAAAGCTGGACAGTTTTCTCTCAGAACTGCGGGAAAACTTATATTCCGGCTCAAAACAACGAGATACATTGTTTTAGATTGAAACTAGCGAGATTCACAGACATCGATTTTACATGTCGTCGAAGAGTAGACGAGAGAGAGCTGCAACAGTTTTCTCTCAGAACTGCGCGAAAACTTGTATTCCGGCTCAAAACAACGGGATACATTGTTTTAGCTCGAAACTAGCGAGATTTACGCACTTTGATTTTACAAGTCGTCGAAGAGTAGACGAGAGAGAGCTGTAAAGTTTTTCTCTCAGAACTGCTCGAAAACTTGTATTCCGGCTCAAAACAACGGGATACATCGTTTTAGATCGAAACTAGTAAATTTCATGAACACCGATTTTACAAGTCGTAGAGAGTAAACCAGAGAAAGCTGTAAAGTTTTTCTCTCAGAACTGCTCGAAAACTTGTATTCCGGCTCAAAACAACGGGATACCTCGTTTTAGATAGAAACTAGCGAGATTTACGCCCTTCGATTTTACAAGTCGTCGAAGAATAGACGAGACAGAGCTGTAAACGTTTTCTCTCAGAACTGCGCGAAAACTTGTATTCCGGCTCAAAACAACGGGATACATCATTTTAGATCGAAACTAACGAGATTCACGAACATCGTTTTTACATGTCGTCGAAGAGTAGTCGAGAGAAAGGTGTAAACTTTATCTCTCAGAACAGCGTGAAAAACTTGTATTCCAGCTCAAAACAACGTAATACATCGTTTTAGATCGAAACTATCGAGATTCACGAACATCAATTTTACAAGTCGTCGAAGAGTAGACGAGAGAAAGGTGTAAACTTTTTCTCTCAGAACTGCGCGAAAACTTGTATTCCGGCTCAAAACAACGGGATGCATCGTTTTTTATTGAAACTAGCGAGATTTACGCACTTTGGTTTTTCAAGTCGTTAAGAGTAAACGAGAAAAAGCTGGACAGTTTTCTCTCAGAACTGCGCGAAAACTTATATTCCGGCTCAAAACAACGGGATACATCGTTTTAGATTGAAACTAGCGAGATTCACAGACATCGATTTTACATGTCGTCGAAGAGTAGACGAGAGAGAGCTGTTAACTTTTTCTCTCAGAACTGCGCGAAAACTTGTATTCCGGCTCAAAACAACGGGATACATCATTTTAGATCGAAACTAACGAGATTCACGAACATCGTTTTTACATGTCGTCGAAGAGTAGTCGAGAGAAAGGTGTAAACTTTATCTCTCAGAACAGCGTGAAAAACTTGTATTCCAGCTCAAAACAACGGGATACATCATTTTAGATTGAAGCTATCGAGATTCACGAACATCGATTTTACAAGTCGTCGAAGAGTAGACGAGAGAAAGGTGCAAACGTTTTCTCTCAGAACTGCGGGAAAACTTGTATTCCAGCTCAAAACAACAGGATACATTGTTTTAGATTGAAACTAACGAGATTTACGCACTTTGGTTTTTCAAGTCGTAGAGAGTAAACGAGAGAAAGCTGGACAGTTTTCTCTCAGAACTGCGCGAAAACTTATATTCCGGCTCAAAACAACGAGATACATTGTTTTAGATCGAAACTAGCGAGATTCACAGACATCGATTTTACATGTCGTCGAAGAGTAGACGAGAGAGAGCTGCAAACGTTTTCTCTCAGAACTGCGCGAAAACTTGTATTCCGGCTCAAAACAACGGGATACATTGTTTTAGCTCGAAACTAGCGAGATTTACGCACTTTGATTTTACGAGTCGTCGAAGAGTAGACGAGAGAGAGCTGTAAAGTTTTTCTCTCAGAACTGCTCGAAAACTTGTATTCCGGCTCAAAACAACGGGATACATCGTTTTAGATCGAAACTAGTAAATTTCTGGAACACCGATTTTACAAGTCGTAGAGAGTAAACCAGAGAAAGCTGTAATGTTTTTCTTTCAGAACTGCTCGAAAACTTGTATTCCGGCTCAAAACAACGGGATACATTGTTTTAGCTCGAAACTAGCGAGATTTACGCACTTTGATTTTACAAGTCGTCGAAGAGTAGACGAGAGAGAGCTGTAAAGTTTTTCTCTCAGAACTGCTCGAAAACTTTTATTCCGGCTCAAAACAACGGGATACATCGTTTTAGATCGAAACTAGTAAATTTCATGAACACCGATTTTACAAGTCGTAGAGAGTAAACCATTGAAAGCTGTAAAGTTTTTCTCTCAGAACTGCTCGAAAACTTGTATTCCGGCTCAAAACAACGGGATACCTCGTTTCAGATCGAAACTAGCGAGATATACGCACTTTGGTTTTACAAGTCGTAGAGAGTAAACGAGAGAAAGCTGTAAACTATTTCTCTCAGAACTGCGCGAAAACTTGTATTCCGGCTCAAAACAACGGGATACATTGTTTTAGATCAAAACTAGCGAGATTCACGAACATCGATTTTACAAGTCGTCGAAGAGTAGACGAGAGAGAGCTGTAAACTTTTTCTCTCAGAACTGCGGGAAAACTTGTATTCCGGCACAAAATAATGGGATACATCGTTTTAGATAGAAATTAGCGAGAATTACGGACTTAGATTTTACAAATCGTCGAAGAGTAGACGAGAGAAAGGCGTAAACTTTTTTCTTTCAGAACTGCGCGAAAACTTGTATTCCGGCTAAAAACAACGGGATACATCGTTTTAGATCGAAACTATCGAGATTCACGAACATCGATTTTACAAGTCGTCGAAGAGTAGACGAGAGAGAGCTGTAAAGTTTTTCTCTCAGAACTGCGCGAAAACTTGTATTCCGGCTCAAAACAACGGGATGCATCGTTTTTGATTGAAACTAGCGAGATTTACGCACTTTGGTTTTTCAAGTCGTAGAGAGTAAACGAGAGAAAGCTGGACAGTTTTCTCTCAGAACAGCGCGAAAACTTATATTCCGGCTCAAAACAACGGGATACATTGTTTTAGATCGAAACTAGCGAGATTCACAGACATCGATTTTACATGTCGTCGAAGAGTAGACGAGAGAGAGCTGCAAACGTTTTCTCTCAGAACTGCGCGAAAACTTGTATTCCGGCTCAAAACAACATTGTTTTAGCTCGAAACTAGCGAGATTTGCGCACTTTGATTTTACAAGTCGTCGAAGAGTAGACGAGAGAGAGCTGTAAAGTTTTTCTCTCAGAACTGCTCGAAAACTTGTATTCCGGCTCCAAACAACGGGATACATTGTTTTAGATCGAAGCTAGCGAGATTCACAGACATCGATTTTACATGTCATCGAAGAGTAGACGAGAGAGAGCTGCAAACGTTTTCTCTCAGAACTGCGCGAAAACTTGTATTCCGGCTCAAAACAACGGGATACCTCGTTTTAGATCGAAACTAGCGAGATTTACGCCCTTCGATTTTACAAGTCGTCGAAGAATAGACGAAACAGAGCTGTAAACGTTTTCTCTCAGAACTGCGCGAAAACTTGTATTCCGGCTCAAAACAACGGGATACATCATTTTAGATCGAAACTAACGAGATTCACGAACATCGTTTTTACATGTCGTCGAAGAGTAGACGAGAGAAAGGTGTAAACTATATCTCTCAGAACAGCGTGAAAAACTTGTATTCCAGCTCAAAACAACGTAATACATCGTTTTAGATCGAAACTATCGAGATTCACGAACATCAATTTTACAAGTCGTCGAAGAGTAGACGAGAGAAAGGTGTAAATTTTTTCTCTCAGAACTGCGCGAAAACTTGTATTCCGGCTAAAAACAACGGGATGCATCGTTTTTGATTGAAACTAGCGAGATTTACGCACTTTGGTTTTTCAAGTCGTTAAGAGTAAACGAGAAAAAGCTGGACAGTTTTCTCTCAGAACTGCGCGAAAACTTATATTCCGGCGCAAAACAACGGGATACATCGTTTTAGATTGAAACTAGCGAGATTCACAGACATCGATTTTACATGTCGTCGAAGAGTAGACGAGAGAAAGGTGTAAACTTTTTCTCTCAGAACTGCGCGAAAACTTGTATTCCGGCTCAAAACAACGGGATGCATCGTTTTTGATTGAAACTAGCGAGATTTACGCACTTTGGTTTTTCAAGTCGTTAAGAGTAAACGAGAAAAAGCTGGACAGTTTTCTCTCAGAACTGCGCGAAAACTTATATTCCGGCTCAAAACAACGGGATACATCGTTTTAGATCGAAGCTATCGAGATTCACGAACATCGATTTTACAAGTCGTCGAAGAGTAGGCGAGAGAAAGGTGCAAACGTTTTCTCTCTGAACTGCGGGAAAACTTGTATTCCAGCTCAAAACAACAGGATACATTGTTTTAGATTGAAACTAGCGAGATTTACGCACTTTGTTTTTTCAAGTCGTAGAGAGTAAACGAGAGAAAGCTGGACAGTTTTCTCTCAGAACTGCGGGAAAACTTATATTCCGGCTCAAAACAACGGGATACATCATTTTAGATCGAAGCTATCGAGATTCACGAACATCGATTTTACAAGTCGTCGAAGAGTAGGCGAGAGAAAGGTGCAAACGTTTTCTCTCTGAACTGCGGGAAAACTTGTATTCCAGCTCAAAACAACAGGATACATTGTTTTAGATTGAAACTAGCGAGATTTACGCACTTTGGTTTTCCAAGTCGTAGAGAGTAAACGAGAGAAAGCTGGACAGTTTTCTCTCAGAACTGCGCGAAAACTTGTATTCCGGCTCAAAACAACGAGATACATTGTTTTAGATCGAAACTAGCGAGATTCACAGACATCGATTTTACATGTCGTCGAAGAGTAGACGAGAGAGAGCTGCAAACGTTTTCTCTCAGAACTGCTCGAAAACTTGTATTCCGGCGCAAAACAACGGGATACATTGTTTTAGCTCGAAACTAGCGAGATTTACGCACTTTGATTTTACATGTCGTCGAAGAGTAGACGAGAGAGAGCTGTAAAGTTTTTCTCTCAGAACTGCTCGAAAACTTGTATTCCGGCTCAAAACAACGGGATACATCGTTTTAGATCGAAACTAGTAAATTTCATGAACACCGATTTTACAAGTCGTAGAGAGTAAACCAGAGAAAGCTGTAAAGTTTTTCTCTCAGAAATGCTCGAAAACTTGTATTCCGGCTCAAAACAACGGGATACATCGTTTTAGATCGAAACTAGTAAATTTCATGAACACCGATTTTACAAGTCGTAGAGAGTAAACCAGAGAAAGCTGTAAAGTTTTTCTCTCAGAACTGCTCGAAAACTTGTATTCCGGCTCAAAACAACGGGATACCTCGTTTTAGATCGAAACTAGCGAGATTTACGCCCTTCGATTTTACAAGTCGTCGAAGAATAGACGAGACAGAGCTGTAAACGTTTTTTCTCAGAACTGCGCGAAAACTTGTATTCCGGCTCAAAACAACGGGATACATCATTTTAGATCGAAACTAACGAGATTCACGAACATCGTTTTTACATGTCGTCGAAGAGTAGTCGAGAGAAAGGTGTAAACTTTATCTCTCAGAACAGCGTGAAAAACTTGTATTCCAGCTCAAAACAACGTAATACATCGTTTTAGATCGAAACTATCGAGATTCACGAACATCAATTTTACAAGTCGTCGAAGAGTAGACGAGAGAAAGGTGTAAACTTTTTCTCTCAGAACTGCGCGAAAACTTGTATTCCGGCTCAAAACAACGGGATGCATCGTTTTTTATTGAAACTAGCGAGATTTACGCACTTTGGTTTTTCAAGTCGTTAAGAGTAAACGAGAAAAAGCTGGACAGTTTTCTCTCAGAACTGCGCGAAAACTTATATTCCGGCTCAAAACAACGGGATACATCGTTTTAGATTGAAACTAGCGAGATTCACAGACATCGATTTTACATGTCGTCGAAGAGTAGACGAGAGAGAGCTGTTAACTTTTTCTCTCAGAACTGCGCGAAAACTTGTATTCCGGCTCAAAACAACAGGATACATTGTTTTAGATTGAAACTAGCGAGATTTACGCACTTTGGTTTTTCAAGTCGTAGAGAGTAAACGAGAGAAAGCTGGACAGTTTTCTCTCAGAACTGCGGGAAAACTTATATTCCGGCTCAAAACAACGAGATACATTGTTTTAGATCGAAACTAGCGAGATTCACAGACATCGATTTTACATGTCGTCGAAGAGTAGACGAGAGAGAGCTGCAAACGTTTTCTCTCAGAACTGCTCGAAAACTTGTATTCCGGCTCAAAACAACGGGATACATTGTTTTAGCTCGAAACTAGCGAGATTTACGCACTTTGATTTTACAAGTCGTCGAAGAGTAGACGAGAGAGAGCTGTAAAGTTTTTCTCTCAGAACTGCTCGAAAACTTGTATTCCGGCTCAAAACAACGGGATACATCGTTTTAGATCGAAACTAGTAAATTTCATGAACACCGATTTTACAAGTCGTAGAGAGTAAACCAGAGAAAGCTGTAAAGTTTTTCTCTCAGAACTGCTCGAAAACTTGTATTCCGGCTCAAAACAACGGGATACATCGTTTTAGATCGAAACTAGTAAATTTCATGAACACCGATTTTACAAGTCGTAGAGAGTAAACCAGAGAAAGCTGTAAAGTTTTTCTCTCAGAACTGCTCGAAAACTTGTATTCCGGCTCAAAACAACGGGATACCTCGTTTTAGATCGAAACTAGCGAGATTTACGCCCTTCGATTTTACAAGTCGTCGAAGAATAGACGAGACAGAGCTGTAAACGTTTTCTCTCAGAACTGCGCGAAAACTTGTATTCCGGCTCAAAACAACGGGATACATCATTTTAGATCGAAACTAACGAGATTCACGAACATCGTTTTTACATGTCGTCGAAGAGTAGTCGAGAGAAAGGTGTAAACTTTATCTCTCAGAACAGCGTGAAAAACTTGTATTCCAGCTCAAAACAACGTAATACATCGTTTTAGATCGAAACTATCGAGATTCACGAACATCAATTTTACAAGTCGTCGAAGAGTAGACGAGAGAAAGGTGTAAACTTTTTCTCTCAGAACTGCGCGAAAACTTGTATTCCGGCTCAAAACAACGGGATGCATCGTTTTTTATTGAAACTAGCGAGATTTACGCACTTTGGTTTTTCAAGTCGTTAAGAGTAAACGAGAAAAAGCTGGACAGTTTTCTCTCAGAACTGCGCGAAAACTTATATTCCGGCTCAAAACAACGGGATACATCGTTTTAGATTGAAACTAGCGAGATTCACAGACATCGATTTTACATGTCGTCGAAGAGTAGACGAGAGAGAGCTGTTAACTTTTTCTCTCAGAACTGCGCGAAAACTTGTATTCCGGCTCAAAACAACGGGATACATCATTTTAGATCGAAACTAACGAGATTCACGAACATCGTTTTTACATGTCGTCGAAGAGTAGTCGAGAGAAAGGTGTAAACTTTATCTCTCAGAACAGCGTGAAAAACTTGTATTCCAGCTCAAAACAACGGGATACATCATTTTAGATCGAAGCTATCGAGATTCACGAACATCGATTTTACAAGTCGTCGAAGAGTAGACGAGAGAAAGGTGCAAACGTTTTCTCTCAGAACTGCGCGAAAACTTGTATTCCGGCTCAAAACAACGGGATGCATCGTTTTAGATTGAAACTAGCGAGATTTACGCACTTTGGTTTTTCAAGTCGTAGAGAGTAAACGAGAGAAAGCTGGACAGTTTTCTCTCAGAACTGCGCGAAAACTTATATTCCGGCTCAAAACAACGGGATACATTGTTTTAGATTGAAACTAGCGAGATTCACAGACATCGATTTTACATGTCGTCGAAGAGTAGACGAGAGAGAGCTGCAACGTTTTCTCTCAGAACTGCGCGAAAACTTGTATTCCGGCTCAAAACAACGGGATACATTGTTTTAGCTCGAAACTAGCGAGATTTACGCACTTTGATTTTACAAGTCGTCGAAGAGTAGACGAGAGAGAGCTGTAAAGTTTTTCTCTCAGAACTGCGCGAAAACTTGTATTCCGGCTCAAAACAACGGGATACATCGTTTTAGATCGAAACTAGCGAGATTTCACGAACACCGATTTTACAAGTCGTCGAAGAGTAGACGAGAGAAAGCTGTAAACGTTTTTCTCTCAGAACTGCTCGAAAACTTGTATTCCGGCTCAAAACAACGGGATACATCGTTTTAGCTCGAAACTAGCGAGATTTACGCACTTCGATTTTACAAGTCGTCGAAGAGTAGACGAGAGAGAGCTGTAAAGTTTTTCTCTCAGAACTGCGCGAAAACTTGTATTCCGGCTCAAAACAACGGGATACATCGTTTTAGATCGAAACTACGAGATTTCACGAACATCGTTTTTACAAGTCGTCGAAGAGTAGACGAGAGAAAGGTGTAAAGTTTATCTCTCAGAACAGCGTCGAAAAACTTGTATTCCGGCTCAAAACAACGGGATACATCGTTTTAGATCGAAACTAGTCGAGATTCACGAACATCGATTTTACAAGTCGTCGAAGAGTAGACGAGAGAAAGGTGTAAACTTTTTCTCTCAGAACTGCGCGAAAACTTGTATTCCGGCTCAAAACAACGGGATGCATCGTTTTTGATTGAAACTAGCGAGATTTACGCACTTTGGTTTTTCAAGTCGTTAAGAGTAAACGAGAAAAAGCTGGACAGTTTTCTCTCAGAACTGCGCGAAAACTTATATTCCGGCTCAAAACAACGGGATACATCGTTTTAGATCGAAACTAGCGAGATTCACGAACATCGATTTTACATGTCGTCGAAGAGTAGACGAGAGAGAGCTGTAAACTTTTTCTCTCAGAACTGCGCGAAAACTTGTATTCCGGCTCAAAACAACGGGATACATCGTTTTAGATCGAAACTAACGAGATTCACGAACATCGTTTTTACAAGTCGTCGAAGAGTAGTCGAGAGAAAGGTGTAAACTTTATCTCTCAGAACTGCGCGAAAACTTGTATTCCGGCTCAAAACAACGGGATACATCATTTTAGATTGAAGCTATCGAGATTCACGAACATCGATTTTACAAGTCGTCGAAGAGTAGACGAGAGAAAGGTGCAAACGTTTTCTCTCAGAACTGCGGGAAAACTTGTATTCCAGCTCAAAACAACAGGATACATTGTTTTAGATTGAAACTAGCGAGATTTACGCACTTTGGTTTTTCAAGTCGTAGAGAGTAAACGAGAGAAAGCTGGACAGTTTTCTCTCAGAACTGCGCGAAAACTTATATTCCGGCTCAAAACAACGAGATACATTGTTTTAGATCGAAACTAGCGAGATTCACAGACATCGATTTTACATGTCGTCGAAGAGTAGACGAGAGAGAGCTGCAAACGTTTTCTCTCAGAACTGCGCGAAAACTTGTATTCCGGCTCAAAACAACGGGATACATTGTTTTAGCTCGAAACTAGCGAGATTTACGCACTTTGATTTTACAAGTCGTCGAAGAGTAGACGAGAGAGAGCTGTAAAGTTTTTCTCTCAGAACTGCTCGAAAACTTGTATTCCGGCTCAAAACAACGGGATACATCGTTTTAGATCGAAACTAGTAAATTTCATGGAACACCGATTTTACAAGTCGTAGAGAGTAAACCAGAGAAAGCTGTAAAGTTTTTCTCTCAGAACTGCTCGAAAACTTGTATTCCGGCTCAAAACAACGGGATACATCGTTTTAGATCGAAACTAGCGAGATTTCACGACACTCGATTTTACAAGTCGTCGAAGAGTAGACGAGAGAGAGCTGTAAAGTTTTTCTCTCAGAACTGCTCGAAAACTTGTATTCCGGCTCAAAACAACGGGATACCTCGTTTTAGATCGAAACTAGCGAGATTTACGCCCTTCGATTTTACAAGTCGTCGAAGAATAGACGAGACAGAGCTGTAAACGTTTTTTCTCAGAACTGCGCGAAAACTTGTATTCCGGCTCAAAACAACGGGATACATCATTTTAGATCGAAACTAACGAGATTCACGAACATCGTTTTTACATGTCGTCGAAGAGTAGTCGAGAGAAAGGTGTAAACTTTATCTCTCAGAACAGCGTGAAAAACTTGTATTCCAGCTCAAAACAACGTAATACATCGTTTTAGATCGAAACTATCGAGATTCACGAACATCAATTTTACAAGTCGTCGAAGAGTAGACGAGAGAAAGGTGTAAACTTTTTCTCTCAGAACTGCGCGAAAACTTGTATTCCGGCTCAAAACAACGGGATGCATCGTTTTTTATTGAAACTAGCGAGATTTACGCACTTTGGTTTTTCAAGTCGTTAAGAGTAAACGAGAAAAAGCTGGACAGTTTTCTCTCAGAACTGCGCGAAAACTTATATTCCGGCTCAAAACAACGGGATACATCGTTTTAGATTGAAACTAGCGAGATTCACAGACATCGATTTTACATGTCGTCGAAGAGTAGACGAGAGAGAGCTGTTAACTTTTTCTCTCAGAACTGCGCGAAAACTTGTATTCCGGCTCAAAACAACAGGATACATTGTTTTAGATTGAAACTAGCGAGATTTACGCACTTTGGTTTTTCAAGTCGTAGAGAGTAAACGAGAGAAAGCTGGACAGTTTTCTCTCAGAACTGCGGGAAAACTTATATTCCGGCTCAAAACAACGAGATACATTGTTTTAGATCGAAACTAGCGAGATTCACAGACATCGATTTTACATGTCGTCGAAGAGTAGACGAGAGAGAGCTGCAAACGTTTTCTCTCAGAACTGCTCGAAAACTTGTATTCCGGCTCAAAACAACGGGATACATTGTTTTAGCTCGAAACTAGCGAGATTTACGCACTTTGATTTTACAAGTCGTCGAAGAGTAGACGAGAGAGAGCTGTAAAGTTTTTCTCTCAGAACTGCTCGAAAACTTGTATTCCGGCTCAAAACAACGGGATACATCGTTTTAGATCGAAACTAGTAAATTTCATGAACACCGATTTTACAAGTCGTAGAGAGTAAACCAGAGAAAGCTGTAAAGTTTTTCTCTCAGAACTGCTCGAAAACTTGTATTCCGGCTCAAAACAACGGGATACATCGTTTTAGATCGAAACTAGTAAATTTCATGAACACCGATTTTACAAGTCGTAGAGAGTAAACCAGAGAAAGCTGTAAAGTTTTTCTCTCAGAACTGCTCGAAAACTTGTATTCCGGCTCAAAACAACGGGATACCTCGTTTTAGATCGAAACTAGCGAGATTTACGCCCTTCGATTTTACAAGTCGTCGAAGAATAGACGAGACAGAGCTGTAAACGTTTTCTCTCAGAACTGCGCGAAAACTTGTATTCCGGCTCAAAACAACGGGATACATCATTTTAGATCGAAACTAACGAGATTCACGAACATCGTTTTTACATGTCGTCGAAGAGTAGTCGAGAGAAAGGTGTAAACTTTATCTCTCAGAACAGCGTGAAAAACTTGTATTCCAGCTCAAAACAACGTAATACATCGTTTTAGATCGAAACTATCGAGATTCACGAACATCAATTTTACAAGTCGTCGAAGAGTAGACGAGAGAAAGGTGTAAACTTTTTCTCTCAGAACTGCGCGAAAACTTGTATTCCGGCTCAAAACAACGGGATGCATCGTTTTTTATTGAAACTAGCGAGATTTACGCACTTTGGTTTTTCAAGTCGTTAAGAGTAAACGAGACAAAGCTGGACAGTTTTCTCTCAGAACTGCGCGAAAACTTATATTCCGGCTCAAAACAACGGGATACATCGTTTTAGATTGAAACTAGCGAGATTCACAGACATCGATTTTACATGTCGTCGAAGAGTAGACGAGAGAGAGCTGTTAACTTTTTCTCTCAGAACTGCGCGAAAACTTGTATTCCGGCTCAAAACAACGGGATACATCATTTTAGATCGAAACTAACGAGATTCACGAACATCGTTTTTACATGTCGTCGAAGAGTAGTCGAGAGAAAGGTGTAAACTTTATCTCTCAGAACAGCGTGAAAAACTTGTATTCCAGCTCAAAACAACGGGATACATCATTTTAGATCGAAGCTATCGAGATTCACGAACATCGTCGAAACTATCGAGATTCACGAACATCAATTTTACAAGTCGTCGAAGAGTAGACGAGAGAAAGGTGTAAACTTTTTCTCTCAGAACTGCGCGAAAACTTGTATTCCGGCTCAAAACAACGGGATGCATCGTTTTTTATTGAAACTAGCGAGATTTACGCACTTTGGTTTTTCAAGTCGTTAAGAGTAAACGAGAAAAAGCTGGACAGTTTTCTCTCAGAACTGCGCGAAAACTTATATTCCGGCTCAAAACAACGGGATACATCGTTTTAGATTGAAACTAGCGAGATTCACAGACATCGATTTTACATGTCGTCGAAGAGTAGACGAGAGAGAGCTGTTAACTTTTTCTCTCAGAACTGCGCGAAAACTTGTATTCCGGCTCAAAACAACAGGATACATTGTTTTAGATTGAAACTAGCGAGATTTACGCACTTTGGTTTTTCAAGTCGTAGAGAGTAAACGAGAGAAAGCTGGACAGTTTTCTCTCAGAACTGCGGGAAAACTTATATTCCGGCTCGAAACAACGAGATACATTGTTTTAGATCGAAACTAGCGAGATTCACAGACATCGATTTTACATGTCGTCGAAGAGTAGACGAGAGAGAGCTGCAAACGTTTTCTCTCAGAACTGCTCGAAAACTTGTATTCCGGCTCAAAACAACGGGATACATTGTTTTAGCTCGAAACTAGCGAGATTTACGCACTTTGATTTTACAAGTCGTCGAAGAGTAGACGAGAGAGAGCTGTAAAGTTTTTCTCTCAGAACTGCTCGAAAACTTGTATTCCGGCTCAAAACAACGGGATACATCGTTTTAGATCGAAACTAGTAAATTTCATGAACACCGATTTTACAAGTCGTAGAGAGTAAACCAGAGAAAGCTGTAAAGTTTTTCTCTCAGAACTGCTCGAAAACTTGTATTCCGGCTCAAAACAACGGGATACATCGTTTTAGATCGAAACTAGTAAATTTCATGAACACCGATTTTACAAGTCGTAGAGAGTAAACCAGAGAAAGCTGTAAAGTTTTTCTCTCAGAACTGCTCGAAAACTTGTATTCCGGCTCAAAACAACGGGATACCTCGTTTTAGATCGAAACTAGCGAGATTTACGCCCTTCGATTTTACAAGTCGTCGAAGAATAGACGAGACAGAGCTGTAAACGTTTTTTCTCAGAACTGCGCGAAAACTTGTATTCCGGCTCAAAACAACGGGATACATCATTTTAGATCGAAACTAACGAGATTCACGAACATCGTTTTTACATGTCGTCGAAGAGTAGTCGAGAGAAAGGTGTAAACTTTATCTCTCAGAACAGCGTGAAAAACTTGTATTCCAGCTCAAAACAACGTAATACATCGTTTTAGATCGAAACTATCGAGATTCACGAACATCAATTTTACAAGTCGTCGAAGAGTAGACGAGAGAAAGGTGTAAACTTTTTCTCTCAGAACTGCGCGAAAACTTGTATTCCGGCTCAAAACAACGGGATGCATCGTTTTTTATTGAAACTAGCGAGATTTACGCACTTTGGTTTTTCAAGTCGTTAAGAGTAAACGAGAAAAAGCTGGACAGTTTTCTCTCAGAACTGCGCGAAAACTTATATTCCGGCTCAAAACAACGGGATACATCGTTTTAGATTGAAACTAGCGAGATTCACAGACATCGATTTTACATGTCGTCGAAGAGTAGACGAGAGAGAGCTGTTAACTTTTTCTCTCAGAACTGCGCGAAAACTTGTATTCCGGCTCAAAACAACGGGATACATCGTTTTAGATCGAAACTAGCGAGATTCACAGACATCGATTTTACATGTCGTCGAAGAGTAGACGAGAGAAAGCTGCAAATTTTTCTCTCAGAACTGCGCGAAAACTTGTATTCCGGCTCAAAACAACGGGATACATCATTTTAGATCGAAACTAGCGAGATTCACGAACATCGATTTTACAAGTCGTCGAAGAGTAGACGAGAGAGAGCTGTAAAGTTTTCTCTCAGAACTGCTCGAAAACTTGTATTCCGGCTCAAAACAACGGGATACATCGTTTTAGATCGAAACTAGTAAATTTCATGAACACCGATTTTACAAGTCGTAGAGAGTAAACCAGAGAAAGCTGTAAAGTTTTTCTTTCAGAACTGCTCGAAAACTTGTATTCCGGCTCAAAACAACGGGATACATTGTTTTAGCTCGAAACTAGCGAGATTTACGCACTTTGATTTTACAAGTCGTCGAAGAGTAGACGAGAGAGAGCTGTAAAGTTTTTCTCTCAGAACTGCTCGAAAACTTGTATTCCGGCTCAAAACAACGGGATACATCGTTTTAGATCGAAACTAGTAAATTTCATGAACACCGATTTTACAAGTCGTAGAGAGTAAACCAGAGAAAGCTGTAAAGTTTTTCTCTCAGAACTGCTCGAAAACTTGTATTCCGGCTCAAAACAACGGGATACCTCGTTTTAGATCGAAACTAGCGAGATTTACGCACTTTGGTTTTACAAGTCGTAGAGAGTAAACGAGAGAAAGCTGTAAAGTATTTCTCTCAGAACTGCGCGAAAACTTATATTCCGGCTCAAAACAACGGGATACCTCGTTTTAGATCGAAACTAGCGAGATTTACGCCCTTCGATTTTACAAGTCGTCGAAGAATAGACGAGACAGAGCAGTAAACTTTTTCTCTCAGAACTGCGCGAAAACTTATATTCCGGCTCAAAACAACGGGATACATCGTTTTAGATTGAAACTAGCGAGATTCACAGACATCGATTTTACATGTCGTCGAAGAGTAGACGAGAGAGAGCTGTTAACTTTTTCTCTCAGAACTGCGCGAAAACTTGTATTCCGGCTCAAAACAACGGGATACATCATTTTAGATCGAAACTAACGAGATTCACGAACATCGTTTTTACATGTCGTCGAAGAGTAGTCGAGAGAAAGGTGTAAACTTTATCTCTCAGAACAGCGTGAAAAACTTGTATTCCAGCTCAAAACAACGGGATACATCGTTTTAGATCGAAACTATCGAGATTCACGAACATCGATTTTACAAGTCGTCGAAGAGTAGACGAGAGAAAGGTGTAAACTTTTTCTCTCAGAACTGCGCGAAAACTTGTATTCCGGCTCAAAACAACGGGATGCATCGTTTTAGATTGAAACTAGCGAGATTTACGCACTTTGGTTTTTCAAGTCGTTAAGAGTAAACGAGAAAAAGCTGGACAGTTTTCTCTCAGAACTGCGCGAAAACTTATATTCCGGCTCAAAACAACGGGATACATCGTTTTAGATCGAAACTAGCGAGATTCACAGACATCGATTTTACATGTCGTCGAAGAGTAGACGAGAGAGAGCTGTAAACTTTTTCTCTCAGAACTGCGCGAAAACTTGTATTCCGGCTCAAAACAACGGGATACATCGTTTTAGCTCGAAACTAGCGAGATTTACGCACTTTGATTTTACAGTCGTCGAAGAGTAGACGAGAGAGAGCTGTAAAGTTTTTCTCTCAGAACTGCGCGAAAACTTGTATTCCGGCTCAAAACAACGGGATACATCATTTTAGATCGAAGCTATCGAGATTCACGAACATCGATTTTACAAGTCGTCGAAGAGTAGACGAGAGAAAGGTGTAAACGTTTTCTCTCAGAACTGCGGGAAAACTTGTATTCCAGCTCAAAACAACAGGATACATTGTTTTAGATTGAAACTAGCGAGATTTACGCACTTTGGTTTTTCAAGTCGTAGAGAGTAAACGAGAGAAAGCTGGACAGTTTTCTCTCAGAACTGCGCGAAAACTTATATTCCGGCTCAAAACAACGGGATACATTGTTTTAGATCGAAACTAGCGAGATTCACAGACATCGATTTTACATGTCGTCGAAGAGTAGACGAGAGAGAGCTGCAAACGTTTTCTCTCAGAACTGCTCGAAAACTTGTATTCCGGCTCAAAACAACGGGATACATTGTTTTAGCTCGAAACTAGCGAGATTTACGCACTTTGATTTTACAAGTCGTCGAAGAGTAGACGAGAGAGAGCTGTAAAGTTTTTCTCTCAGAACTGCTCGAAAACTTGTATTCCGGCTCAAAACAACGGGATACATCGTTTTAGATCGAAACTAGTAAATTTCATGAACACCGATTTTACAAGTCGTAGAGAGTAAACCAGAGAAAGCTGTAAAGTTTTTCTCTCAGAACTGCTCGAAAACTTGTATTCCGGCTCAAAACAACGGGATACATCGTTTTAGATCGAAACTAGTAAATTTCATGAACACCGATTTTACAAGTCGTAGAGAGTAAACCAGAGAAAGCTGTAAAGTTTTTCTCTCAGAACTGCTCGAAAACTTGTATTCCGGCTCAAAACAACGGGATACCTCGTTTTAGATCGAAACTAGCGAGATTTACGCCCTTCGATTTTACAAGTCGTCGAAGAATAGACGAGACAGAGCTGTAAACGTTTTTTCTCAGAACTGCGCGAAAACTTGTATTCCGGCTCAAAACAACGGGATACATCATTTTAGATCGAAACTAACGAGATTCACGAACATCGTTTTTACATGTCGTCGAAGAGTAGTCGAGAGAAAGGTGTAAACTTTATCTCTCAGAACAGCGTGAAAAACTTGTATTCCAGCTCAAAACAACGTAATACATCGTTTTAGATCGAAACTATCGAGATTCACGAACATCAATTTTACAAGTCGTCGAAGAGTAGACGAGAGAAAGGTGTAAACTTTTTCTCTCAGAACTGCGCGAAAACTTGTATTCCGGCTCAAAACAACGGGATGCATCGTTTTTTATTGAAACTAGCGAGATTTACGCACTTTGGTTTTTCAAGTCGTTAAGAGTAAACGAGAAAAAGCTGGACAGTTTTCTCTCAGAACTGCGCGAAAACTTATATTCCGGCTCAAAACAACGGGATACATCGTTTTAGATTGAAACTAGCGAGATTCACAGACATCGATTTTACATGTCGTCGAAGAGTAGACGAGAGAGAGCTGTTAACTTTTTCTCTCAGAACTGCGCGAAAACTTGTATTCCGGCTCAAAACAACAGGATACATTGTTTTAGATTGAAACTAGCGAGATTTACGCACTTTGGTTTTTCAAGTCGTAGAGAGTAAACGAGAGAAAGCTGGACAGTTTTCTCTCAGAACTGCGGGAAAACTTATATTCCGGCTCAAAACAACGAGATACATTGTTTTAGATCGAAACTAGCGAGATTCACAGACATCGATTTTACATGTCGTCGAAGAGTAGACGAGAGAGAGCTGCAAACGTTTTCTCTCAGAACTGCTCGAAAACTTGTATTCCGGCTCAAAACAACGGGATACATTGTTTTAGCTCGAAACTAGCGAGATTTACGCACTTTGATTTTACAAGTCGTCGAAGAGTAGACGAGAGAGAGCTGTAAAGTTTTTCTCTCAGAACTGCTCGAAAACTTGTATTCCGGCTCAAAACAACGGGATACATCGTTTTAGATCGAAACTAGTAAATTTCATGAACACCGATTTTACAAGTCGTAGAGAGTAAACCAGAGAAAGCTGTAAAGTTTTTCTCTCAGAACTGCTCGAAAACTTGTATTCCGGCTCAAAACAACGGGATACATCGTTTTAGATCGAAACTAGTAAATTTCATGAACACCGATTTTACAAGTCGTAGAGAGTAAACCAGAGAAAGCTGTAAAGTTTTTCTCTCAGAACTGCTCGAAAACTTGTATTCCGGCTCAAAACAACGGGATACCTCGTTTTAGATCGAAACTAGCGAGATTTACGCCCTTCGATTTTACAAGTCGTCGAAGAATAGACGAGACAGAGCTGTAAACGTTTTTTCTCAGAACTGCGCGAAAACTTGTATTCCGGCTCAAAACAACGGGATACATCATTTTAGATCGAAACTAACGAGATTCACGAACATCGTTTTTACATGTCGTCGAAGAGTAGTCGAGAGAAAGGTGTAAACTTTATCTCTCAGAACAGCGTGAAAAACTTGTATTCCAGCTCAAAACAACGTAATACATCGTTTTAGATCGAAACTATCGAGATTCACGAACATCAATTTTACAAGTCGTCGAAGAGTAGACGAGAGAAAGGTGTAAACTTTTTCTCTCAGAACTGCGCGAAAACTTGTATTCCGGCTCAAAACAACGGGATGCATCGTTTTTTATTGAAACTAGCGAGATTTACGCACTTTGGTTTTTCAAGTCGTTAAGAGTAAACGAGAAAAAGCTGGACAGTTTTCTCTCAGAACTGCGCGAAAACTTATATTCCGGCTCAAAACAACGGGATACATCGTTTTAGATTGAAACTAGCGAGATTCACAGACATCGATTTTACATGTCGTCGAAGAGTAGACGAGAGAGAGCTGTTAACTTTTTCTCTCAGAACTGCGCGAAAACTTGTATTCCGGCTCAAAACAACGGGATACATCGTTTTAGATCGAAACTAGCGAGATTCACGACATCGATTTTACATGTCGTCGAAGAGTAGACGAGAGAAAGCTGCAAATTTTTCTCTCAGAACTGCGCGAAAACTTGTATTCCGGCTCAAAACAACGGGATACATCATTTTAGATCGAAACTAGCGAGATTCACGAGACATCGATTTTACAAGTCGTCGAAGAGTAGACGAGAGAGAGCTGTAAACGTTTTTCTCTCAGAACTGCTCGAAAACTTGTATTCCGGCTCAAAACAACGGGATACATCGTTTTAGATCGAAACTAGTAAATTTCATGAACACCGATTTTACAAGTCGTAGAGAGTAAACCAGAGAAAGCTGTAAAGTTTTTCTTTCAGAACTGCTCGAAAACTTGTATTCCGGCTCAAAACAACGGGATACATTGTTTTAGCTCGAAACTAGCGAGATTTACGCACTTTGATTTTACAAGTCCTCGAAGAGTAGACGAGAGAGAGCTGTAAAGTTTTTCTCTCAGAACTGCTCGAAAACTTGTATTCCGGCTCAAAACAACGGGATACATCGTTGTAGATCGAAACTAGTAAATTTCATGAACACCGATTTTACAAGTCGTAGAGAGTAAACCATAGAAAGCTGTAAAGTTTTTCTCTCAGAACTGCTCGAAAACTTGTATTCCGGCTCAAAACAACGGGATACCTCGTTTCAGATCGAAACTAGCGAGATATCACGACACTTCGGTTTTACAAGTCGTAGAGAGTAAACGAGAGAAAGCTGTAAACTATTTCTCTCAGAACTGCGCGAAAACTTGTATTCCGGCTCAAAACAACGGGATACCTCGTTTTAGATCGAAACTAGCGAGATTTACGCCCTTCGATTTTACAAGTCGTCGAAGAAAAGACGAGACAGAGCAGTAAACTTTTTCTCTCAGAACTGCGCGAAAACCTATATTCCGGCTCAAAACAACGGGATACATCGTTTTAGATTGAAACTAGCGAGATTCACAGACATCGATTTTACATGTCGTCGAAGAGTAGACGAGAGAGAGCTGTTAACTTTTTCTCTCAGAACTGCGCGAAAACTTGTATTCCGGCTCAAAACAACGGGATACATCATTTTAGATCGAAACTAACGAGATTCACGAACATCGTTTTTACATGTCGTCGAAGAGTAGTCGAGAGAAAGGTGTAAACTTTATCTCTCAGAACAGCGTGAAAAACTTGTATTCCAGCTCAAAACAACGTAATACATCGTTTTAGATCGAAACTATCGAGATTCACGAACATCAATTTTACAAGTCGTCGAAGAGTAGACGAGAGAAAGGTGTAAACTTTTTCTCTCAGAACTGCGCGAAAACTTGTATTCCGGCTCAAAACAACGGGATGCATCGTTTTTTATTGAAACTAGCGAGATTTACGCACTTTGGTTTTTCAAGTCGTTAAGAGTAAACGAGAAAAAGCTGGACAGTTTTCTCTCAGAACTGCGCGAAAACTTATATTCCGGCTCAAAACAACGGGAAACATCGTTTTAGATTGAAACTAGCAAGATTCACAGACATCGATTTTACATGTCGTCGAAGAGTAGACGAGAGAGAGCTGTTAACTTTTTCTCTCAGAACTGCGCGAAAACTTGTATTCCGGCTCAAAACAACGGGATACATCGTTTTAGATCGAAACTAGCGAGATTCACAGACATCGATTTTACATGTCGTCGAAGAGTAGACGAGAGTAAGCTGCAAATTTTTTCTCTCAGAACTGCGCGAAAACTTGTATTCCGGCTCAAAACAACGGGATACATCATTTTAGATCGAAGCTATCGAGATTCACGAACATCGATTTTACAAGTCGTCGAAGAGTAGACGAGAGAGAGCTGTAAAGTTTTTCTCTCAGAACTGCTCGAAAACTTGTATTCCGGCTCAAAACAACGGGATACATCGTTTTAGATCGAAACTAGTAAATTTCATGAACACCGATTTTACAAGTCGTAGAGAGTAAACCAGAGAAAGCTGTAAAGTTTTTCTTTCAGAACTGCTCGAAAACTTGTATTCCGGCTCAAAACAACGGGATACATTGTTTTAGCTCGAAACTAGCGAGATTTACGCACTTTGATTTTACAAGTCCTCGAAGTGTAGACTAGAGAGAGCTGTAAAGTTTTTCTCTCAGAACTGCTCGAAAACTTGTATTCCGGCTCAAAACAACGGGATACATCGTTGTAGATCGAAACTAGTAAATTTCATGAACACCGATTTTACAAGTCGTAGAGAGTAAACCATTGAAAGCTGTAAAGTTTTTCTCTCAGAACTGCTCGAAAACTTGTATTCCGGCTCAAAACAACGGGATACCTCGTTTCAGATCGAAACTAGCGAGATATACGCACTTTGGTTTTACAAGTCGTAGAGAGTAAACGAGAGAAAGCTGTAAACTATTTCTCTTAGAACTGCGCGAAAACTTATATTCCGGCTCAAAACAACGGGATACCTCGTTTTAGATCGAAACTAGCGAGATTTACGCCCTTCGATTTTACAAGTCGTCGAAGAAAAGACGAGACAGAGCAGTAAACTTTTTCTCTCAGAACTGCGCGAAAACCTATATTCCGGCTCAAAACAACGGGATACATCGTTTTAGATTGAAACTAGCGAGATTCACAGACATCGATTTTACATGTCGTCGAAGAGTAGACGAGAGAGAGCTGTTAACTTTTTCTCTCAGAACTGCGCGAAAACTTGTATTCCGGCTCAAAACAACGGGATACATCATTTTAGATCGAAACTAACGAGATTCACGAACATCGTTTTTACATGTCGTCGAAGAGTAGTCGAGAGAAAGGTGTAAACTTTATCTCTCAGAACAGCGTGAAAAACTTGTATTCCAGCTCAAAACAACGGGATACATCATTTTAGATCGAAGCTATCGAGATTCACGAACATCGATTTTACAAGTCGTCGAAGAGTAGACGAGAGAAAGGTGCAAACGTTTTCTCTCAGAACTGCGGGAAAACTTGTATTCCAGCTCAAAACAACAGGATACATTGTTTTAGATTGAAACTAGCGAGATTTACGCACTTTGGTTTTTCAAGTCGTAGAGAGTAAACGAGAGAAAGCTGGACAGTTTTCTCTCAGAACTGCGGGAAAACTTATATTCCGGCTCAAAACAACGAGATACATTGTTTTAGATCGAAACTAGCGAGATTCACAGACATCGATTTTACATGTCGTCGAAGAGTAGACGAGAAAGAGCTGCAAACGTTTTCTCTCAGAACTGCGCGAAAACTTGTATTCCGGCTCAAAACAACGGGATACATTGTTTTAGCTGGAAACTAGCGAGATTTACGCACATTGATTTTACAAGTCGTCGAAGAGTAGACGAGAGAGAGCTGTAAAGTTTTTCTCTCAGAACTGCTCGAAAACTTGTATTCCGGCTCAAAACAACGGGATACATCGTTTTAGATCGAAACTAGTAAATTTCATGAACACCGATTTTACAAGTCGTAGAGAGTAAACCAGAGAAAGCTGTAAAGTTTTTCTCTCAGAACTGCTCGAAAACTTGTATTCCGGCTCAAAACAACGGGATACATTGTTTTAGCTCGAAACTAGCGAGATTTACGCACTTTGATTTTACAAGTCGTCGAAGAGTAGACGAGAGAGAGCTGTAAAGTTTTTCTCTCAGAACTGCTCGAAAACTTGTATTCCGGCTCAAAACAACGGGATACATCGTTTTAGATCGAAACTAGTAAATTTCATGAACACCGATTTTACAAGTCGTAGAGAGTAAACCAGAGAAAGCTGTAAAGTTTTTCTCTCAGAACTGCTCGAAAACTTGTATTCCGGCTCAAAACAACGGGATACCTCGTTTCAGATCGAAACTAGCGAGATATACGCACTTTGGTTTTACAAGTCGTAGAGAGTAAAGGAGAGAAAGCTGTAAACTATTTCTCTCAGAACTGCGCGAAAACTTATATTCCGGCTCAAAACAACGGGATACCTCGTTTTAGATCGAAACTAGCGAGATTTACGCCCATCGATTTTACAAGTCG
This sequence comes from Amblyomma americanum, assembly GCA_030143305.2. Classification (NCBI taxonomy): domain Eukaryota; kingdom Metazoa; phylum Arthropoda; class Arachnida; order Ixodida; family Ixodidae; genus Amblyomma; species Amblyomma americanum. The sequence goes on along the minus strand of JARKHS020015599.1, from coordinate 271,387 downwards.
TCGAAGAATAGACGAGACAGAGCAGTAAACTTTTTCTCTCAGAACTGCGCGAAAACTTGTATTCCGGCTCAAAACAACGGCATACATCATTTTAGATCGAAACTAACGAGATTCACGAACATCGTTTTTACATGTCGTCGAAGAGTAGACGAGAGAAAGGTATAAACTTTATCTCTCATAACAGCGTGAAAAACTTGTATTCTAGCTCAAAACAACGTAATACATCGTTTTAGATCGAAACTATCGAGATTCACGAACATCGATTTTACAAGTCGTCGAAGAGTAGACGAGAAAAAGGTCTAAACTTTTTCTCTCAGAACTGCGCGAAAACTTGTATTCCGGCTCAAAACAACGGGATGCATCGTTTTAGCTCGAAACTAGCGAGATTTACGCACTTTGATTTTACAAGTCGTCGAAGAGTAGACGAGAGAGAGCTGTAAAGTTTTTCTCTCAGAACTGCTCGAAAACTTGTATTCCGGCTCAAAACAACGGGATACATTGTTTTAGATCGAAACTAGTAAATTTCATGAACACCGATTTTACAAGTCGTAGAGAGTAAACCAGAGAAAGCTGTAAAGTTTTTCTCTCAGAACTGCTCGAAAACTTGTATTCCGGCTCAAAACAACGGGATACATCGTTTTAGATCGAAACTAGTAAATTTCATGAACACCGATTTTACAAGTCGTAGAGAGTAAACCAGAGAAAGCTGTAAAGTTTTTCTCTCAGAACTGCTCGAAAACTTGTATTCCGGCTCAAAACAACGGGATACCTCGTTTTAGATCGAAACTAGCGAGATTTACGCCCTTCGATTTTACAAGTCGTCGAAGAATAGACGAGACAGAGCTGTAAACGTTTTTTCTCAGAACTGCGCGAAAACTTGTATTCCGGCTCAAAACAACGGGATACATCATTTTAGATCGAAACTAACGAGATTCACGAACATCGTTTTTACATGTCGTCGAAGAGTAGTCGAGAGAAAGGTGTAAACTTTATCTCTCAGAACAGCGTGAAAAACTTGTATTCCAGCTCAAAACAACGTAATACATCGTTTTAGATCGAAACTATCGAGATTCACGAACATCAATTTTACAAGTCGTCGAAGAGTAGACGAGAGAAAGGTGTAAACTTTTTCTCTCAGAACTGCGCGAAAACTTGTATTCCGGCTCAAAACAACGGGATGCATCGTTTTTTATTGAAACTAGCGAGATTTACGCACTTTGGTTTTTCAAGTCGCTAGAGAGTAAACGAGAAAAAGCTGGACAGTTTTCTCTCAGAACTGCGCGAAAACTTATATTCCGGCTCAAAACAACGGGATACATCGTTTTAGATCGAAACTAGCGAGATTTACGCACTTTGATTTTACAAGTCGTCGAAGAGTAGACGAGAGAGAGCTGTAAAGTTTTTCTCTCAGAACTGCTCGAAAACTTGTATTCCGGCTCAAAACAACGGGATACATCGTTTTAGATCGAAACTAGTAAATTTCATGAACACCGATTTTACAAGTCGTAGAGAGTAAACCAGAGAAAGCTGTAAAGTTTTTCTCTCAGAACTGCTCGAAAACTTGTATTCCGGCTCAAAACAACGGGATACCTCGTTTCAGATCGAAACTAGCGAGATATACGCACTTTGGTTTTACAAGTCGTAGAGAGTAAAGGAGAGAAAGCTGTAAACTATTTCTCTCAGAACTGCGCGAAAACTTATATTCCGGCTCAAAACAACGGGATACCTCGTTTTAGATCGAAACTAGCGAGATTTACGCCCATCGATTTTACAAGTCGTCGAAGAATAGACGAGACAGAGCAGTAAACTTTTTCTCTCAGAACTGCGCGAAAACTTGTATTCCGGCTCAAAACAACGGCATACATCATTTTAGATCGAAACTAACGAGATTCACGAACATCGTTTCTACATGTCGTCGAAGAGTAGACGAGAGAAAGGTATAAACTTTATCTCTCATAACAGCGTGAAAAACTTGTATTCTAGCTCAAAACAACGTAATACATCGTTTTAGATCGAAACTATCGAGATTCACGAACATCGATTTTACAAGTCGTCGAAGAGTAGACGAGAAAAAGGTCTAAACTTTTTCTCTCAGAACTGCGCGAAAACTTGTATTCCGGCTCAAAACAACGGGATGCATCGTTTTAGCTCGAAACTAGCGAGATTTACGCACTTTGATTTTACAAGTCGTCGAAGAGTAGACGAGAGAGAGCTGTAAAGTTTTTCTCTCAGAACTGCTCGAAAACTTGTATTCCGGCTCAAAACAACGGGATACATTGTTTTAGATCGAAACTAGTAAATTTCATGAACACCGATTTTACAAGTCGTAGAGAGTAAACCAGAGAAAGCTGTAAAGTTTTTCTCTCAGAACTGCTCGAAAACTTGTATTCCGGCTCAAAACAACGGGATACATCGTTTTAGATCGAAACTAGTAAATTTCATGAACACCGATTTTACAAGTCGTAGAGAGTAAACCAGAGAAAGCTGTAAAGTTTTTCTCTCAGAACTGCTCGAAAACTTGTATTCCGGCTCAAAACAACGGGATACCTCGTTTTAGATCGAAACTAGCGAGATTTACGCCCTTCGATTTTACAAGTCGTCGAAGAATAGACGAGACAGAGCTGTAAACGTTTTTTCTCAGAACTGCGCGAAAACTTGTATTCCGGCTCAAAACAACGGGATACATCATTTTAGATCGAAACTAACGAGATTCACGAACATCGTTTTTACATGTCGTCGAAGAGTAGTCGAGAGAAAGGTGTAAACTATCTCTCAGAACAGCGTGAAAAACTTGTATTCCAGCTCAAAACAACGTAATACATCGTTTTAGATCGAAATTATCGAGATTCACGAACATCAATTTTACAAGTCGTCGAAGAGTAGACGAGAGAAAGGTGTAAACTTTTTCTCTCAGAACTGCGCGAAAACTTGTATTCCGGCTCAAAACAACGGGATGCATCGTTTTTTATTGAAACTAGCGAGATTTACGCACTTTGGTTTTTCAAGTCGCTAAGAGTAAACGAGAAAAAGCTGGACAGTTTTCTCTCAGAACTGCGCGAAAACTTATATTCCGGCTCAAAACAACGGGATACATCGTTTTAGATTGAAACTAGCGAGATTTACGCACTTTGACTTTACAAGTCGTCGAAGAGTAGACGAGAGAGAGCTGTAAAGTTTTTCTCTCAGAACTGCTCGAAAACTTGTATTCCGGCTCAAAACAACGGAATACATCGTTTTAGATCGAAACTAGTAAATTTCATGAACACCGATTTTACAAGTCGTAGAGAGTAAACCAGAGAAAGCTGTAAAGTTTTTCTCTCAGAACTGCTCGAAAACTTGTATTCCGGCTCAAAACAACGGGATACCTCGTTTCAGATCGAAACTAGCGAGATATACGCACTTTGGTTTTACAAGTCGTAGAGAGTAAAGGAGAGAAAGCTGTAAACTATTTCTCTCAGAACTGCGCGAAAACTTATATTCCGGCTCAAAACAACGGGATACCTCGTTTTAGATCGAAACTAGCGAGATTTACGCCCATCGATTTTACAAGTCGTCGAAGAATAGACGAGACAGAGCAGTAAACTTTTTCTCTCAGAACTGCGCGAAAACTTGTATTCCGGCTCAAAACAACGGCATACATCATTTTAGATCGAAACTAACGAGATTCACGAACATCGTTTCTACATGTCGTCGAAGAGTAGACGAGAGAAAGGTATAAACTTTATCTCTCATAACAGCGTGAAAAACTTGTATTCTAGCTCAAAACAACGTAATACATCGTTTTAGATCGAAACTATCGAGATTCACGAACATCGATTTTACAAGTCGTCGAAGAGTAGACGAGAAAAAGGTCTAAACTTTTTCTCTCAGAACTGCGCGAAAACTTGTATTCCGGCTCAAAACAACGGGATGCATCGTTTTAGCTCGAAACTAGCGAGATTTACGCACATTGATTTTACAAGTCGTCGAAGAGTAGACGAGAGAGAGCTGTAAAGTTTTTCTCTCAGAACTGCTCGAAAACTTGTATTCCGGCTCAAAACAACGGGATACATTGTTTTAGATCGAAACTAGTAAATTTCATGAACACCGATTTTACAAGTCGTAGAGAGTAAACCAGAGAAAGCTGTAAAGTTTTTCTCTCAGAACTGCTCGAAAACTTGTATTCCGGCTCAAAACAACGGGATACATCGTTTTAGATCGAAACTAGTAAATTTCATGAACACCGATTTTACAAGTCGTAGAGAGTAAACCAGAGAAAGCTGTAAAGTTTTTCTCTCAGAACTGCTCGAAAACTTGTATTCCGGCTCAAAACAACGGGATACCTCGTTTTAGATCGAAACTAGCGAGATTTACGCCCTTCGATTTTACAAGTCGTCGAAGAATAGACGAGACAGAGCTGTAAACGTTTTTTCTCAGAACTGCGCGAAAACTTGTATTCCGGCTCAAAACAACGGGATACATCATTTTAGATCGAAACTAACGAGATTCACGAACATCGTTTTTACATGTCGTCGAAGAGTAGTCGAGAGAAAGGTGTAAACTTTATCTCTCAGAACAGCGTGAAAAACTTGTATTCCAGCTCAAAACAACGTAATACATCGTTTTAGATCGAAACTATCGAGATTCACGAACATCAATTTTACAAGTCGTCGAAGAGTAGACGAGAGAAAGGTGTAAACTTTTTCTCTCAGAACTGCGCGAAAACTTGTATTCCGGCTCAAAACAACGGGATGCATCGTTTTTTATTGAAACTAGCGAGATTTACGCACTTTGGTTTTTCAAGTCGCTAAGAGTAAACGAGAAAAAGCTGGACAGTTTTCTCTCAGAACTGCGCGAAAACTTATATTCCGGCTCAAAACAACGGGATACATCGTTTTAGATTGAAACTAGCGAGATTCACAGACATCGATTTTACATGTCGTCGAAGAGTAGACGAGAGAGAGCTGTTAACTTTTTCTCTCAGAACTGCGCGAAAACTTGTATTCCGGCTCAAAACAACAGGATACATTGTTTTAGATTGAAACTAGCGAGATTTACGCACTTTGGTTTTTCAAGTCGTAGAGAGTAAACGAGAGAAAGCTGGACAGTTTTCTCTCAGAACTGCGGGAAAACTTATATTCCGGCTCAAAACAACGAGATACATTGTTTTAGATCGAAACTAGCGAGATTCACAGACATCGATTTTACATGTCGTCGAAGAGTAGACGAGAAAGCTGCAAACGTTTTCTCTCAGAACTGCTCGAAAACTTGTATTCCGGCTCAAAACAACGGGATACATCGTTTTAGATCGAAACTAGTAAATTTCATGAACACCGATTTTACAAGTCGTAGAGAGTAAACCAGAGAAAGCTGTAAAGTTTTTCTCTCAGAACTGCTCGAAAACTTGTATTCCGGCTCAAAACAACGGGATACCTCGTTTTAGATCGAAACTAGCGAGATTTACGCCCTTCGATTTTACAAGTCGTCGAAGAATAGACGAGACAGAGCTGTAAACGTTTTTTCTCAGAACTGCGCGAAAACTTGTATTCCGGCTCAAAACAACGGGATACATCATTTTAGATCGAAACTAACGAGATTCACGAACATCGTTTTTACATGTCGTCGAAGAGTAGTCGAGAGAAAGGTGTAAACTTTATCTCTCAGAACAGCGTGAAAAACTTGTATTCCAGCTCAAAACAACGTAATACATCGTTTTAGATCGAAACTATCGAGATTCACGAACATCAATTTTACAAGTCGTCGAAGAGTAGACGAGAGAAAGGTGTAAACTTTTTCTCTCAGAACTGCGCGAAAACTTGTATTCCGGCTCAAAACAACGGGATGCATCGTTTTTTATTGAAACTAGCGAGATTTACGCACTTTGGTTTTTCAAGTCGTTAAGAGTAAACGAGAAAAAGCTGGACAGTTTTCTCTCAGAACTGCGCGAAAACTTATATTCCGGCTCAAAACAACGGGATACATCGTTTTAGATTGAAACTAGCGAGATTCACAGACATCGATTTTACATGTCGTCGAAGAGTAGACGAGAGAGAGCTGTTAACTTTTTCTCTCAGAACTGCGCGAAAACTTGTATTCCGGCTCAAAACAACAGGATACATTGTTTTAGATTGAAACTAGCGAGATTTACGCACTTTGGTTTTTCAAGTCGTAGAGAGTAAACGAGAGAAAGCTGGACAGTTTTCTCTCAGAACTGCGGGAAAACTTATATTCCGGCTCAAAACAACGAGATACATTGTTTTAGATCGAAACTAGCGAGATTCACAGACATCGATTTTACATGTCGTCGAAGAGTAGACGAGAGAGAGCTGCAAACGTTTTCTCTCAGAACTGCTCGAAAACTTGTATTCCGGCTCAAAACAACGGGATACATTGTTTTAGCTCGAAACTAGCGAGATTTACGCACTTTGATTTTACAAGTCGTCGAAGAGTAGACGAGAGAGAGCTGTAAAGTTTTTCTCTCAGAACTGCTCGAAAACTTGTATTCCGGCTCAAAACAACGGGATACATCGTTTTAGATCGAAACTAGTAAATTTCATGAACACCGATTTTACAAGTCGTAGAGAGTAAACCAGAGAAAGCTGTAAAGTTTTTCTCTCAGAACTGCTCGAAAACTTGTATTCCGGCTCAAAACAACGGGATACATCGTTTTAGATCGAAACTAGTAAATTTCATGAACACCGATTTTACAAGTCGTAGAGAGTAAACCAGAGAAAGCTGTAAAGTTTTTCTCTCAGAACTGCTCGAAAACTTGTATTCCGGCTCAAAACAACGGGATACCTCGTTTTAGATCGAAACTAGCGAGATTTACGCCCTTCGATTTTACAAGTCGTCGAAGAATAGACGAGACAGAGCTGTAAACGTTTTTTCTCAGAACTGCGCGAAAACTTGTATTCCAGCTCAAAACAACGTAATACATCGTTTTAGATCGAAACTATCGAGATTCACGAACATCAATTTTACAAGTCGTCGAAGAGTAGACGAGAGAAAGGTGTAAACTTTTTCTCTCAGAACTGCGCGAAAACTTGTATTCCGGCTCAAAACAACGGGATGCATCGTTTTTTATTGAAACTAGCGAGATTTACGCACTTTGGTTTTTCAAGTCGTTAAGAGTAAACGAGAAAAAGCTGGACAGTTTTCTCTCAGAACTGCGCGAAAACTTATATTCCGGCTCAAAACAACGGGATACATCGTTTTAGATTGAAACTAGCGAGATTCACAGACATCGATTTTACATGTCGTCGAAGAGTAGACGAGAGAGAGCTGTTAACTTTTTCTCTCAGAACTGCGCGAAAACTTGTATTCCGGCTCAAAACAACGGGATACATCGTTTTAGATCGAAACTAGCGAGATTCACAGACATCGATTTTACATGTCGTCGAAGAGTAGACGAGAGTAAGCTGCAAATGTTTTCTCTCAGAACTGCGCGAAAACTTGTATTCCGGCTCAAAACAACGGGATACATCATTTTAGATCGAAGCTATCGAGATTCACGAACATCGATTTTACAAGTCGTCGAAGAGTAGACGAGAGAGAGCTGTAAAGTTTTTCTCTCAGAACTGCTCGAAAACTTGTATTCCGGCTCAAAACAACGGGATACATCGTTTTAGATCGAAACTAGTAAATTTCATGAACACCGATTTTACAAGTCGTAGAGAGTAAACCAGAGAAAGCTGTAAAGTTTTTCTTTCAGAACTGCTCGAAAACTTGTATTCCGGCTCAAAACAACGGGATACATTGTTTAAGCTCGAAACTAGCGAGATTTACGCACTTTGATTTTACAAGTCCTCGAAGTGTAGACTAGAGAGAGCTGTAAAGTTTTTCTCTCAGAACTGCTCGAAAACTTGTATTCCGGCTCAAAACAACGGGATACATCGTTTTAGATCGAAACTAGTAAATTTCATGAACACCGATTTTACAAGTCGTAGAGAGTAAACCATTGAAAGCTGTAAAGTTTTTCTCTCAGAACTGCTCGAAAACTTGTATTCCGGCTCAAAACAACGGGATACCTCGTTTCAGATCGAAACTAGCGAGATATACGCACTTTGGTTTTACAAGTCGTAGAGAGTAAACGAGAGAAAGCTGTAAACTATTTCTCTTAGAACTGCGCGAAAACTTATATTCCGGCTCAAAACAACGGGATACCTCGTTTTAGATCGAAACTAGCGAGATTTACGCCCTTCGATTTTACAAGTCGTCGAAGAATAGACGAGACAGAGTAGTAAACTTTTTCTCTCAGAACTGCGCGAAAACTTATATTCCGGCTCAAAACAACGGGATACATCGTTTTAGATTGAAACTAGCGAGATTCACAGACATCGATTTTACATGTCGTCGAAGAGTAGACGAGAGAGAGCTGTTAACTTTTTCTCTCAGAACTGCGCGAAAACTTGTATTCCGGCTCAAAACAACGGGATACATCATTTTAGATCGAAACTAGCGAGATTCACGAACATCGATTTTACAAGTCGTCGAAGAGTAGACGAGAGAAAGGTGCAAACGTTTTCTCTCAGAACTGCGGGAAAACTTGTATTCCAGCTCAAAACAACGGGATACATCGTTTTAGATCGAAGCTATCGAGATTCACGAACATCGATTTTACAAGTCGTCGAAGAGTAGACGAGAGAAAGGTGCAAACGTTTTCTCTCAGAACTGCAGGAAAACTTGTATTCCAGCTCAAAACAACAGGATACATTGTTTTAGATTGAAACTAGCGAGATTTACGCACTTTGGTTTTTCAAGTCGTAGAGAGTAAACGAGAGAAAGCTGGACAGTTTTCTCTCAGAACTGCGCGAAAACTTATATTCCGGCTCAAAACAACGAGATACATTGTTTTAGATCGAAACTAGCGAGATTCACAGACATCGATTTTACATGTCGTCGAAGAGTAGACGAGAGAGAGCTGCAAACGTTTTCTCTCAGAACTGCGCGAAAACTTGTATTCCGGCTCAAAACAACGGGATACATTGTTTTAGCTCGAAACTAGCGAGATTTACGCACTTTGATTTTACAAGTCGTCGAAGAGTAGACGAGAGAGAGCTGTAAAGTTTTTCTCTCAGAACTGCTCGAAAACTTGTATTCCGGCTCAAAACAACGGGATACATCGTTTTAGATCGAAACTAGTAAATTTCATGAACACCGATTTTACAAGTCGTAGAGAGTAAACCAGAGAAAGCTGTAAAGTTTTTCTCTCAGAACTGCTCGAAAACTTGTATTCCGGCTCAAAACAACGGGATACATTGTTTTAGCTCGAAACTAGCGAGATTTACGCACTTTGATTTTACAAGTCGTCGAAGAGTAGACGAGAGAGAGCTGTAAAGTTTTTCTCTCAGAACTGCTCGAAAACTTGTATTCCGGCTCAAAACAACGGAATACATCGTTTTAGATCGAAACTAGTAAATTTCATGAACACCGATTTTACAAGTCGTAGAGAGTAAACCAGAGAAAGCTGTAAAGTTTTTCTCTCAGAACTGCTCGAAAACTTGTATTCCGGCTCAAAACAACGGGATACCTCGTTTCAGATCGAAACTAGCGAGATATACGCACTTTGGTTTTACAAGTCATAGAGAGTAAAGGAGAGAAAGCTGTAAACTATTTCTCTCAGAACTGCGCGAAAACTTATATTCCGGCTCAAAACAACGGGATACCTCGTTTTAGATCGAAACTAGCGAGATTTACGCCCATCGATTTTACAAGTCGTCGAAGAATAGACGAGACAGAGCAGTAAACTTTTTCTCTCAGAACTGCGCGAAAACTTGTATTCCGGCTCAAAACAACGGCATACATCATTTTAGATCGAAACTAACGAGATTCACGAACATCGTTTTTACATGTCGTCGAAGAGTAGACGAGAGAAAGGTATAAACTTTATCTCTCAGAACAGCGTGAAAAACTTGTATTCTAGCTCAAAACAACGTAATACATCGTTTTAGATCGAAACTATCGAGATTCACGAACATCGATTTTACAAGTCGTCGAAGAGTAGACGAGAAAAAGGTCTAAACTTTTTCTCTCAGAACTGCGCGAAAACTTGTATTCCGGCTCAAAACAACGGGATGCATCGTTTTTGATTGAAACTAGCGAGATTTACGCACTTTGGTTTTTCAAGTCGTAGAGAGTAAACGAGAAAAAGCTGGACAGTTTTCTCTCAGAACAGCGTGAAAAACTTGTATTCCAGCTCAAAACAACGTAATACATCGTTTTAGATCGAAACTATCGAGATTCACGAACATCGATTTTACAAGTCTTCGAAGAGTAGACGAGAGAGAGCTGTAAACTTTTTCTCTCGGGACTGCGGGAAAACTTGTATTCCGGCCCAAAATAACGGGATACATCGTTTTAGATAGAAACTAGCGAGATTTACGCACTTTCATTTTACAAGTCGTCGAAGAGTAGACGAGAGAGAGCTGTAAACTTTTACTCTCAGAACTGCGCGAAAACTTTTATTCCGGCTCAAAACAACGGGATTCATCGTTTTAGATCGAAACTAGCAATATTCACGAAAACCGATTTTACTAGTCATCGAAGAGTAGACGAGAGAAAGGTGTAAACTTCTCTCAGAACTGCGCGAAAACTTGGATTCCGGCTCAAAACAACGAGATACAACGTTTTAGATCGAAACTTGCGAGATTTACGCACTTTGGTTTTACAAGTCGTAGAGAGTAAACGAGAGAAAGCTGTGCACTATTTCTTTCAGAACTGCGCGAAAACTTATATTCCGGCTCAAAACAACGGGATACATCGTTTTAGATTGAAACTAGCAATATTCACGAAAACCGATTTTACAAGTCATCGAAGAGTAGACGAGAGTAAGCTGCAAACTTTTTCTCTCAGAACTGCGCGAGAACTTGTATTCCGGCTCAAAACAACGAAATACATCGTTTTAGATCGAAACTATCGAGATTCACGAACATCGATTTTACAAGTCGTCGAAGAGTAGACGAGAGAAAGGTGCAAACTTTTTCTCTCAGAACTGCGGGAAAACTTGTATTTCGGCTCAAAACAACGGGATACATTGTTTTAGATTGAAACTAGCGAGATTCACAGACATCGATTTTACATGTCGTCGAAGAGTAGACGAGAGAGAGCTGCAAACGTTTTCTCTCAGAACTGCGCGAAAACTTGTATTCCGGCTCAAAACAACGGGATACATTGTTTTAGCTCGAAACTAGCGAGATTTACGCACTTTGATTTTACAAGTCGTCGAAGAGTAGACGAGAGAGAGCTGTAAAGTTTTTCTCTCAGAACTGCTCGAGAACTTGTATTCCGGCTCAAAACAACGGAATACATCGTTTTAGATCGAAACTAGTAAATTTCATGAACACCGATTTTACAAGTCGTAGAGAGTAAACCAGAGAAAGCTGTAAAGTTTTTGTCTCAGAACTGCGCGAAAATTTGTATTCCGGCTCAAAACAACGGGATACCTCGTTTCAGATCGAAACTAGCGAGATATACGCACTTTGGTTTTACAAGTCGTAGAGAGTAAACGAGAGAAAGCTGTAACATATTTCTCTCAGAACTGCGCGAAAACTTATATTCCGGCTCAAAACAACGGGATACCTCGTTTTAGATCGAAACTAGCGAGATTTACGCCCTTCGATTTTACAAGTCGTCGAAGAGTAGACGAGAGAGCTGTTACCTTTTTCTCTCAGAACTGCGCGAGAACTTGTATTCCGGCTCAAAACAACGAAATACATCGTTTTAGATCGAAACTATCGAGATTCACGAACATCGATTTTACAAGTCGTCGAAGAGTAGACGAGAGAAAGGTGCAAACTTTGTCTCTCAGAACTGCTGGAAAACTTGTATTTCGGCTCAAAACAACGGGATACATTGTTTTAAATTGAAACTAGCGAGATTTACGCACTTTGGCTTTTCAAGTTGTAGAGAGTAAACGAGAGAAAGCTGTACACTATTTCTTTCAGAACTGCGCGAAAACTTATATTCCGGCTCAAAACAACGGGATACATCGTTTTAGATCGAAACTGGCAATATTCACGAAAACCGATTTTACAAGTCATCGAAGAGTAGACGAGAGAAAGGTGTAAACTTCTTTTCTCAGAACTGCGCGAAAACTTGGATTCCGGCTCAAAACAACGAAATACATCGTTTTAGATCGAAACTATCGAGATTCACGAACATCGATTTTACAAGTCGTCGAAGAGTAGACGAGAGAAAGGTGCAAACGTTTTCTCTCAGAACTGCGGGAAAACTTGTATTTCGGCTCAAAACAACGGGATACATTGTTTTAGATTGAAACTAGCGAGATTCACAGACATCGATTTTACATGTCGTCGAAGAGTAGACGAGAGAGAGCTGCAAACGTTTTCTCTCAGAACTGCGCGAAAACTTGGATTCCGGCTCAAAACAACGGGATACATTGTTTTAGCTCGAAACTAGCGAGATTTACGCACTTTGATTTTACAAGTCGTCGAAGAGTAGACGAGAGAGAGCTGTAAAGTTTTTGTCTCAGAACTGCGCTAAATTTGTATTCCGGCTCAAAACAACGGGATACCTCGTTTCAGATCGAAACTAGCGAGATATACGCACTTTGGTTTTACAAGTCGTAGAGAGTAAACGAGAGAAAGCTGTAACATATTTCTCTCAGAACTGCGCGAAAACTTATATTCCGGCTCAAAACAACGGGATACCTCGTTTTAGATCGAAACTAGCGAGATTTACGCCCTTCGATTTTACAAGTCGTCGAAGAGTAGACGAGAGAGCTGTTACCTTTTTCTCTCAGAACTGCGCGAGAACTTGTATTCCGGCTCAAAACAACGAAATACATCGTTTTAGATCGAAACTATCGAGATTCACGAACATCGATTTTACAAGTCGTCGAAGAGTAGACGAGAGAAAGGTGCAAACTTTTTCTCTCAGAACTGCTGGAAAACATGTATTTCGGCTCAAAACAACGGGATACATTGTTTTAGATTGAAACTAGCGAGATTTACGCACTTTGGCTTTTCAAGTTGTAGAGGGTAAACGAGAGAAAGCTGGACAGTTTTCTCTCAGAACTGCGCGAAAACTTATATTCCGGCTCAAAACAACGGGATACATTGTTTTAGATTGAAACTAGCGAGATTCACAGACATCGATTTTACATGTCGTCGAAGAGTAGACGAGAGAGAGCTGCAAACGTTTTCTCTCAGAACTGCGCGAAAACTTGTATTCCGGCTCAAAACAACGGGATACATTGTTTTAGCTCGAAACTAGCGAGATTTACGCACTTTCATTTTACAAGTCGTCGAAGAATAGACGAGACAGAGCAGTAAACTTTTTCTCTCAGAACTGCGCGAAAACTTGTATTCCGGCTCAAAACAACGGGATACATCATTTTAGATCGAAGCTATCGAGGTTCACGAACATCGATTTTACAAGTCGTCGAAGAGTAGACGAGAGAAAGGTGCAAACGTTTTCTCTCAGAACTGCGGGAAAACTTGTATTCCAGCTCAAAACAACAGGATACATTGTTTTAGATTGAAACTAGCGAGATTCACAGACATCGATTTTACATGTTGTCGAAGAGTAGACGAGAGAGAGCTGCAAACGTTTTCTCTCAGAACTGCGCGAAAACTTGTATTCCGGCTCAAAACGACGGGATACATTGTTTTAGCTCGAAACTAGCGAGTTTACGAACTTTGATTTTACAAGTCGTCGAAGAGTAGACGAGAGAGAGCTGTAAAGTTTTTCTCTCAGAACTGCGCGAAAACTTGTATTCCGGCTCAAAACAACGAAATACATCGTTTAAGATCGAAACTAGCGAGATTTACGCACTTTGATTTTACAAGTCGTAGAGAGTAAACGAGAGAAAGCTGTACACTATTTCTTTCAGAACTGCGCGAAAACTTATATTCCGGCTCAAAACAACGAGATACATCGTTTTAGATCGAAACTAGCGAGATTTACGCCCTTCGATTTTACAAGTCGTCGAAGAGTAGACGAGAGAGCTGTTACCTTTTTCTCTCAGAACTGCGCGAAAACTTGTATTCCGGCTCAAAACAACGGGATAAATCGTTTTAGATCGAAACTAGCGAGATTCACAGACATCGATTTTACATGTCGTCAAAGAGTAGACGAGAGTAAGCTGCAAACTTTTTCTCTCAGAACTGCGCGAGAACTTGTATTCCGGCTCAAAACAACGAAATACATCGTTTTAGATCGAAACTATCGAGATTCACGAACATCGATTTTACAAGTCGTCGAAGAGTAGACGAGAGAAAGGTGCAAACTTTTTCTCTCAGAACTGCTGGAAAACTTGTATTTCGGCTCAAAACAACGGGATACATTGTTTTAGATTGAAACTAGCGAGATTTACGCACTTTGGTTTTTCAAGTCGTAGAGAGTAAACGAGAAAAAGCTGGACAGTTTTCTCTCAGAACTGCGCGAAAACTTATATTCCGGCTCAAAACAACGGGATACATTGTTTTAGATTGAAACTAGCGAGATTCACAGACATCGATTTTACATGTCGTCGAAGAGTAGACGAGAGAGAGCTGCAAACGTTTTCTCTCAGAACTGCGCGAAAACTTGTATTCCGGCTCAAAACAACGGGATACATTGTTTTAGCTCGAAACTAGCGAGATTTACGCACTTTGATTTTACAAGTCGTCGAAGAATAGACGAGACAGAGCAGTAAACTTTTTCTCTCAGAACTGCGCGAAAACTTGTATTCCGGCTCAAAACAACGGGATACATCATTTTAGATCGAAGCTATCGAGATTCACGAACATCGATTTTACAAGTCGTCGAAGAGTAGACGAGAGAAAGGTGCAAACGTTTTCTCTCAGAACTGCGGGAAAACTTGTATTCCAGCTCAAAACAACAGGATACATTGTTTTAGATTGAAACTAGCGAGATTCACAGACATCGATTTTACATGTCGAAGAGTAGACGAGAGAGAGCTGCAAACGTTTTCTCTCAGAACTGCGCGAAAACTTGTATTCAGGCTCAAAACAACGGGATACATTGTTTTAGCTCGAAACTAGCGAGCTTTACGAACTTTGATTTTACAAGTCGTCGAAGAGTAGACGAGAGAGAGCTGTAAAGTTTTTCTCTCAGAACTGCGCGAAAACTTGTATTCCGGCTCAAAACAACGGGATACATCGTTTTTGATCGAAACTAGCGAGATGTACGCACTCTGGTTTTTCAAGTTGTAGAGAGTAAACAAGAAAAAGCTGTAAATTATTTCTCTCAGAACTGCGCGAAAACTTATATTCCGGCTCAAAACAACGGGATACATCGTTTTAGATTGAAACTAGCAAGATTCACAGACATCGATTTTACATGTTGTCGAAGAGTAGACGATAGAGAGCTGCAAACGTTTTCTCTCAGAACTGCGCGAAAACTTGTATTCCGGCTCAAAACAACGGGATACATCGTTTTAGCTCGAAACTAGCGAGATTTACGCACTTTGATTTTACAAGTTGTAGAGAGTAAACGAGAGAAAGCTGTACACTATTTCTTTCAGAACTGCGCGAAAACTTATATTCCGGCTCAAAACAAAGAGATACATCGTTTTAGATCGAAACTAGCGAGATTTACGCCCTTCGATTTTACAAGTCGTCGAAGAGTAGACGAGAGAGCTGTTACCTTTTTCTCTCAGAACTGCGCGAAAACTTGTATTCCGGCTCAAAACAACGGGATAAATCGTTTTAGATCGAAACTAGCGAGATTCACAGACATCGATTTTACATGTCGTCAAAGAGTAGACGAGAGTAAGCTGCAAACTTTTTCTCTCAGAACTGCTGGAAAACTTGTATTTCGGCTCAAAACAACGGGATACATTGTTTTAGATTGAAACTAGCGAGATTTACGCACTTTGGTTTTTCAAGTCGTAGAGAGTAAACGAGAGAAAGCTGGACAGTTTTCTCTCAGAACTGCGCGAAAACTTATATTCCGGCTCAAAACAACGGGATACATTGTTTTAGATTGAAACTAGCGAGATTCACAGACATCGATTTTACATGTCGTCGAAGAGTAGACGAGAGAGAGCTGCAAACGTTTTCTCTCAGAACTGCGCGAAAACTTGTATTCCGGCTCAAAACAACGGGACACATTGTTTTAGCTCGAAACTAGCGAGATTTACGCACTTTGATTTTACAAGTCGTCGAAGAATAGACGAGACAGAGCAGTAAACTTTTTCTCTCAGAACTGCGCGAAAACTTGTATTCCGGCTCAAAACAACGAAATACATCGTTTTAGATCGAAGCTATCGAGATTCACGAACATCGATTTTACAAGTCGTCGAAGAGTAGACGAGAGAAAGGTGCAAACGTTTTCTCTCAGAACTGCGGGAAAACTTGTATTCCGGCTCAAAACAACGGGATACATTGTTTTAGATTGAAACTAGCGAGATTCACGACACGATTTTACAAGTCGTCGAAGAGTAGACGAGAGAAAGCTGGAAACGTTTTCTCTCAGAACTGCGCGAAAACTTGTATTCCGGCTCAAAACAACGGGATACATTGTTTTAGATCGAAACTAGCGAGATTCACGAGACATCGATTTTACATGTCGTCGAAGAGTAGACGAGAGAGAGCTGCAAACGTTTTCTCTCAGAACTGCGCGAAAACTTGTATTCCGGCTCAAAACAACGGGATACATCGTTTTAGCTCGAAACTAGCGAGATTTACGCACTCTGATTTTACAAGTCGTCGAAGAGTAGACGAGAAAGAGCTGTAAACTTTTTCTCTCAGAACTGCGCGAAAACTTGTATTCCGGCTCAAAACAACGGGATACATCGTTTTAGATCGAAACTAGCGAGATGTCACGCACATCTGGTTTTACAAGTTGTCGAAGAGTAGACGAGAGAAAGCTGTAAACTCTTTCTCTCAGAACTGCGCGAAAACTTGTATTCCGGCTCAAAACAACAGGATACATCGTTTTAGATTGAAACTAGCGAGATTCACAGACATCGATTTTACATGTTGTCGAAGAGTAGACGAGAGAGAGCTGCAAACGTTTTCTCTCAGAACTGCGCGAAAACTTGTATTCCGGCTCAAAACAACGGGATACATTGTTTTAGCTCGAAACTAGCGAGTTTTACGAACTTTGATTTTACAAGTCGTCGAAGAGTAGACGAGAGAGAGCTGTAAAGTTTTTCTCTCAGAACTGCGCGAAAACTTGTATTCCGGCTCAAAACAACGGGATAAATCGTTTTTGATCGAAACTAGCGAGATGTACGCACTCTGGTTTTTCAAGTTGTAGAGAGTAAACAAGAAAAAGCTGTAAACTCTTTCTCTCAGAACTGCGCGAAAACTTGTATTCCGGCTCAAAACAACGGGATAAATCGTTTTTGATCGAAACTAGCGAGATGTACGCACTCTGGTTTTTCAAGTTGTAGAGAGTAAACAAGAAAAAGCTGTAAACTCTTTCTCTCAGAACTGCGCGAAAACTTATATTCCGGCTCAAAACAACGGGATACATCGTTTTAGATTGAAACTAGCGAGATTCACAGACATCGATTTTACATGTTGTCGAAGAGTAGACGATAGAGAGCTGCAAACGTTTTCTCTCAGAACTGCGCGAAAACTTGTATTCCGGCTCAAAACAACGGGATACATCGTTTTAGCTCGAAACTAGCGAGATTTACGCACTTTGATTTTACAAGTCGTAGAGAGTAAACGAGAGAAAGCTGTACACTATTTCTTTCAGAACTGCGCGAAAACTTATATTCCGGCTCAAAACAACGAGATACATCGTTTTAGATCGAAACTAGCGAGATTTACGCCCTTCGATTTTACAAGTCGTCGAAGAGTAGACGAGAGAGCTGTTACCTTTTTCTCTCAGAACTGCGCGAAAACTTGTATTCCGGCTCAAAACAACGGGATAAATCGTTTTAGATCGAAACTAGCGAGATTCACAGACATCGATTTTACATGTCGTCAAAGAGTAGACGAGAGTAAGCTGCAAACTTTTTCTCTCAGAACTGCGCGAGAACTTGTATTCCGGCTCAAAACAACGAAATACATCGTTTTAGATCGAAACTATCGAGATTCACGAACATCGATTTTACAAGTCGTCGAAGAGTAGACGAGAGAAAGGTGCAAACTTTTTCTCTCAGAACTGCTGGAAAACTTGTATTTCGGCTCAAAACAACGGGATACATTGTTTTAGATTGAAACTAGCGAGATTTACGCACTTTGGTTTTTCAAGTCGTAGAGAGTAAACGAGAGAAAGCTGGACAGTTTTCTCTCAGAACTGCGCGAAAACTTATATTCCGGCTCAAAACAACGGGATACATTGTTTTAGATTGAAACTAGCGAGATTCACAGACATCGATTTTACATGTCGTCGAAGAGTAGACGAGAGAGAGCTGCAAACGTTTTCTCTCAGAACTGCGCGAAAACTTGTATTCCGGCTCAAAACAACGGGATACATTGTTTTAGCTCGAAACTAGCGAGATTTACGCACTTTGATTTTACAAGTCGTCGAAGAATAGACGAGACAGAGCAGTAAACTTTTTCTCTCAGAACTGCGCGAAAACTTGTATTCCGGCTCAAAACAACGGGATACATCATTTTAGATCGAAGCTATCGAGATTCACGAACATCGATTTTACAAGTCGTCGAAGAGTAGACGAGAGAAAGGTGCAAACGTTTTCTCTCAGAACTGCGGGAAAACTTGTATTCCAGCTCAAAACAACAGGATACATTGTTTTAGATTGAAACTAGCGAGATTCACAGACATCGATTTTACATGTTGTCGAAGAGTAGACGAGAGAGAGCTGCAAACGTTTTCTCTCAGAACTGCGCGAAAACTTGTATTCCGGCTCAAAACAACGGGATACATTGTTTTAGCTCGAAACTAGCGAGTTTTACGAACTTTGATTTTACAAGTCGTCGAAGAGTAGACGAGAGAGAGCTGTAAAGTTTTTCTCTCAGAACTGCGCGAAAACTTGTATTCCGGCTCAAAACAACGGGATACATCGTTTTAGATCGAAACTAGCGAGATGTACGCACTCTGGTTTTACAAGTTGTAGAGAGTAAACGAGAGAAAGCTGTAAATTATTTCTCTCAGAACTGCGCGAAAACTTATATTCCGGCTCAAAACAACGGGATACATCGTTTTAGATCGAAACTAGCAAGATTCACAGACATCGATTTTACAAGTTGTCGAAGAGTAGACGATAGAGAGCTGCAAACGTTTTCTCTCAGAACTGCGCGAAAACTTGTATTCCGGCTCAAAACAACGGGATACATCGTTTTAGCTCGAAACTAGCGAGATTTACGCACATCGATTTTACAAGTCGTAGAGAGTAAACGAGAGAAAGCTGTACACTATTTCTTTCAGAACTGCGCGAAAACTTATATTCCGGCTCAAAACAACGGAGATACATCGTTTTAGATCGAAACTAGCGAGATTTACGCACTTCGATTTTACAAGTCGTCGAAGAGTAGACGAGAGAAAGCTGTACACTTTTTCTCTCAGAACTGCGCGAAAACTTGTATTCCGGCTCAAAACAACGGGATACATCGTTTTAGATCGAAACTAGCGAGATTCACAGACATTGATTTTACATGTCGTCGAAGAGTAGACGAGAGAAGCTGCAAACTTTTTCTCTCAGAACTGCGCGAAAACTTGTATTCCGGCTCAAAACAACGAGGATACATCGTTTTAGATCGAAACTAGCGAGATTCACGCACATCGATTTTACAAGTCGTCGAAGAGTAGACGAGAGAAAGCTGCAAACTTTTTCTCTCAGAACTGCTGGAAAACTTGTATTTCGGCTCAAAACAACGGGATACATTGTTTTAGATTGAAACTAGCGAGATTTACGCACTTTGGTTTTTCAAGTCGTAGAGAGTAAACGAGAGAAAGCTGGACAGTTTTCTCTCAGAACTGCGCGAAAACTTATATTCCGGCTCAAAACAACGGGATACATTGTTTTAGATTGAAACTAGCGAGATTCACAGACATCGATTTTACATGTCGTCGAAGAGTAGACGAGAGAGAGCTGCAAACGTTTTCTCTCAGAACTGCGCGAAAACTTGTATTCCGGCTCAAAACAACGGGATACATTGTTTTAGCTCGAAACTAGCGAGATTTACGCACTTTGATTTTACAAGTCGTCGAAGAGTAGACGAGACAGAGCAGTAAACTTTTTCTCTCAGAACTGCGCGAAAACTTGTATTCCGGCTCAAAACAACGGGATACATCGTTTTAGATCGAAGCTATCGAGATTCACGAACATCGATTTTACAAGTCGTCGAAGAGTAGACGAGAGAAAGGTGCAAACGTTTTCTCTCAGAACTGCGGGAAAACTTGTATTCCGGCTCAAAACAACGGGATACATCGTTTTAGATCGAAACTAGCGAGATTCACAGACATCGATTTTACATGTTGTCGAAGAGTAGACGAGAGAGAGCTGCAAACGTTTTCTCTCAGAACTGCGCGAAAACTTGTATTCCGGCTCAAAACAACGGGATACATTGTTTTAGCTCGAAACTAGCGAGATTTACGAACTTTGATTTTACAAGTCGTCGAAGAGTAGACGAGAGAGAGCTGTAAAGTTTTTCTCTCAGAACTGCGCGAAAACTTGTATTCCGGCTCAAAACAACGGGATACATCGTTTTAGATCGAAACTAGCGAGATGTACGCACTCTGGTTTTACAAGTTGTAGAAGAGTAGACGAGAGAGAGCTGTAAACTCTTTCTCTCAGAACTGCGCGAAAACTTGTATTCCGGCTCAAAACAACGGGATACATCGTTTTAGATCGAAACTAGCGAGATGTACGCACTCTGGTTTTTCAAGTCGTAGAGAGTAAACAAGAAAAAGCTGTAAACTCTTTCTCTCAGAACTGCGCGAAAACTTATATTCCGGCTCAAAACAACGGGATACATCGTTTTAGATTGAAACTAGCGAGATTCACAGACATCGATTTTACATGTTGTCGAAGAGTAGACGAGAGAGAGCTGCAAACTTTTTCTCTCAGAACTGCGCGAAAACTTGTATTCCGGCTCAAAACAACGGGATACATCGTTTTAGCTCGAAACTAGCGAGATTTACGCACTTTGATTTTACAAGTCGTAGAGAGTAAACGAGAGAAAGCTGTACACTATTTCTCTCAGAACTGCGCGAAAACTTATATTCCGGCTCAAAACAACGGGATACATCGTTTTAGATCGAAACTAGCGAGATTTACGCCCTTCGATTTTACAAGTCGTCGAAGAGTAGACGAGGAGAGCTGTAACCTTTTTCTCTCAGAACTGCGCGAAAACTTGTATTCCGGCTCAAAACAACGGGATAAATTGTTTTAGATCGAAACTAGCGAGATTCACAGACATCGATTTTACATGTCGTCAAAGAGTAGACGAGAGTAAGCTGCAAACTTTTTCTCTCAGAACTGCGCGAGAACTTGTATTCCGGCTCAAAACAACGAAATACATCGTTTTAGATCGAAACTATCGAGATTCACGAACATCGATTTTACAAGTCGTCGAAGAGTAGACGAGAGAAAGGTGCAAACTTTTTCTCTCAGAACTGCTGGAAAACTTGTATTTCGGCTCAAAACAACGGGATACATTGTTTTAGATTGAAACTAGCGAGATTTACGCACTTTGGTTTTTCAAGTCGTAGAGAGTAAACGAGAGAAAGCTGGACAGTTTTCTCTCAGAACTGCGCGAAAACTTATATTCCGGCTCAAAACAACGGGATACATTGTTTTAGATTGAAACTAGCGAGATTCACAGACATCGATTTTACATGTCGTCGAAGAGTAGACGAGAGAGAGCTGCAAACGTTTTCTCTCAGAACTGCGCGAAAACTTGTATTCCGGCTCAAAACAACGGGATACATTGTTTTAGCTCGAAACTAGCGAGATTTACGCACTTTGATTTTACAAGTCGTCGAAGAATAGACGAGACAGAGCAGTAAACTTTTTCTCTCAGAACTGCGCGAAAACTTGTATTCCGGCTCAAAACAACGGGATACATCATTTTAGATCGAAGCTATCGAGATTCACGAACATCGATTTTACAAGTCGTCGAAGAGTAGACGAGAGAAAGGTGCAAACGTTTTCTCTCAGAACTGCGGGAAAACTTGTATTCCAGCTCAAAACAACAGGATACATTGTTTTAGATTGAAACTAGCGAGATTCACAGACATCGATTTTACATGTTGTCGAAGAGTAGACGAGAGAGAGCTGCAAACGTTTTCTCTCAGAACTGCGCGAAAACTTGTATTCCGGCTCAAAACAACGGGATACATTGTTTTAGCTCGAAACTAGCGAGTTTTACGAACTTTGATTTTACAAGTCGTCGAAGAGTAGACGAGAGAGAGCTGTAAAGTTTTTCTCTCAGAACTGCGCGAAAACTTGTATTCCGGCTCAAAACAACGGGATAAATCGTTTTTGATCGAAACTAGCGAGATGTACGCACTCTGGTTTTTCAAGTTGTAGAGAGTAAACAAGAAAAAGCTGTAAACTATTTCTCTCAGAACTGCGCGAAAACTTGTATTCCGGCTAAAACAACGGGATACATCGTTTTAGCTCGAAACTAGCGAGATTTACGCACTTTGATTTTACAAGCCGTAGAGAGTAAACGAGAGAAAGCTGTACACTATTTCTTTCAGAACTGCGCGAAAACTTATATTCCGGCTCAAAACAACGGGATTCATCGTTTTAGATCGAAACTAGCAATATTCACGAAAACCGATTTTACAAGTCATCGAAGAGTAGACGAGAGAAAGGTGTAAACTTCTCTCAGAACTGCGCGAAAACTTGGATTCCGGCTCAAAACAACGAGATACATCGTTTTAGATCGAAACTAGCGAGATTCACAGACATCGATTTTACATGTTGTCGAAGAGTAGACGAGAGAGAGCTGCAAACGTTTTCTCTCAGAACTGCGCGAAAACTTGTATTACGGCTCAAAACAACGGGATACATTGTTTTAGCTCGAAACTAGCGAGATTTACGCACTTTGATTTTTCAAGTCGTAGGGAGTAAACGAGAAAAAGCTGTAAACTATTTCTCTCAGAACTGCGCGAAAACTTATATTCCGGCTCAAAACAACGGGATACATCGTTTTAGATCGAAACTAACGAGATTCACAGACATCGATTTTACATGTTGTCGAAGAGTAGACGAGAGAGAGCTGCAAACGTTTTCTCTCAGAACTGCGCGAAAACTAATATTCCGGCTCAAAACAACGGGATACATCGTTTTAGATCGAAACTAACGAGATTCACAGACATCGATTTTACATGTTGTCGAAGAGTAGACGAGAGAGAGCTGCAAACGTTTTCTCTCAGAACTGCGCGAAAACTTGTATTACGGCTCAAAACAACGGGATACATTGTTTTAGCTCGAAACTAACGAGATTCACAGACATCGATTTTACATGTTGTCGAAGAGTAGACGAGAAAAAGCTGTAAACTATTTCTCTCAGAACTGCGCGAAAACTTATATTCCGGCTCAAAACAACGGGATACACCGTTTTAGATCGAAACTAACGAGATTCACAGACATCGATTTTACATGTTGTCGAAGAGTAGACGAGAGAGAGCTGCAAACGTTTTCTCTCAGAACTGCGCGAAAACTTATATTCCGGCTCAAAACAACGGGATACATCGTTTTAGATCGAAACTAACGAGATTCACAGACATCGATTTTACATGTTGTCGAAGAGTAGACGAGAGAGAGCTGCAAACGTTTTCTCTCAGAACTGCGCGAAAACTTGTATTACGGCTCAAAACAACGGGATACATTGTTTTAGCTCGAAACTAGCGAGATTTACGCACTTTGATTTTTCAAGTCGTAGAGAGTAAACGAGAAAAAGCTGTAAACTATTTCTCTCAGAACTGCGCGAAAACTTATATTCCGGCTCAAAACAACGGGATACATCGTTTTAGATCGAAACTAACGAGATTCACAGACATCGATTTTACATGTTGTCGAAGAGTAGACGAGAGAGAGCTGCAAACGTTTTCTCTCAGAACTGCGCGAAAACTTGTATTACGGCTCAAAACAACGGGATACATTGTTTTAGCTCGAAACTAGCGAGATTTACGCACTTTGATTTTTCAAGTCGTAGAGAGTAAACGAGAAAAAGCTGTAAACTATTTCTCTCAAAACTGCGCGAAAACTTATATTCCGGCTCAAAACAACGGGATACATCGTTTTAGATCGAAACTAACGAGATTCACAGACATCGATTTTACATGTTGTCGAAGAGTAGACGAGAGAGAGCTGCAAACGTTTTCTCTCAGAACTGCGCGAAAACTTGTATTCCGGCTCAAAACAACGGGATACATTGTTTTAGCTCGAAACTAGCGAGATTTACGCACTTTGATTTTTCAAGTCGTAGAGAGTAAACGAGAAAAAGCTGTAAACTATTTCTCTCAGAACTGCGCGAAAACTTATATTCCGGCTCAAAACAACGGGATACATCGTTTTAGATCGAAACTAACGAGATTCACAGACATCGATTTTACATGTTGTCGAAGAGTAGACGAGAGAGAGCTGCAAACGTTTTCTCTCAGAACTGCGCGAAAACTTGTATTCCGGCTCAAAACAACGGGATACATTGTTTTAGCTCGAAACTAGCGTGATTTACGCACTTTGGTTTTTCAAGTCGGAGAGAGTAAACGAGAAAAAGCTGTAAACTATTTCTCTCAGAACTGCGCGAAAACTTATATTCCGGCTCAAAACAACGGGATACATCGTTTTAGATCGAAACTAGCGAGATTCACAGACATCGATTTTACATGTCGTCAAAGAGTAGACGAGAGTAAGCTGCAAACTTTTTCTCTCAGAACTGCGCGAGAACTTGTATTCCGGCTCAAAACAACGAAATACATCGTTTTAGATCGAAACTATCGAGATTCACGAACATCGATTTTACAAGTCGTCGAAGAGTAGACGAGAGAAAGGTGCAAACTTTTTCTCTCAGAACTGCTGGAAAACTTGTATTTCGGCTCAAAACAACGGGATACATTGTTTTAGATTGAAACTAGCGAGATTTACGCACTTTGGTTTTTCAAGTCGTAGAGAGTAAACGAGAGAAAGCTGGACAGTTTTCTCTCAGAACTGCGCGAAAACTTATATTCCGGCTCAAAACAACGGGATACATTGTTTTAGATTGAAACTAGCGAGATTCACAGACATCGATTTTACATGTCGTCGAAGAGTAGACGAGAGAGAGCTGCAAACGTTTTCTCTCAGAACTGCGCGAAAACTTGTATTCCGGCTCAAAACAACGGGATACATTGTTTTAGCTCGAAACTAGCGAGATTTACGCACTTTGATTTTACAAGTCGTCGAAGAATAGACGAGACAGAGCAGTAAACTTTTTCTCTCAGAACTGCGCGAAAACTTGTATTCCGGCTCAAAACAACGGGATACATCATTTTAGATCGAAGCTATCGAGATTCACGAACATCGATTTTACAAGTCGTCGAAGAGTAGACGAGAGAAAGGTGCAAACGTTTTCTCTCAGAACTGCGGGAAAACTTGTATTCCAGCTCAAAACAACAGGATACATTGTTTTAGATTGAAACTAGCGAGATTCACAGACATCGATTTTACATGTTGTCGAAGAGTAGACGAGAGAGAGCTGCAAACGTTTTCTCTCAGAACTGCGCGAAAACTTGTATTCCGGCTCAAAACAACGGGATACATTGTTTTAGCTCGAAACTAGCGAGTTTTACGAACTTTGATTTTACAAGTCGTCGAAGAGTAGACGAGAGAGAGCTGTAAAGTTTTTCTCTCAGAACTGCGCGAAAACTTGTATTCCGGCTCAAAACAACGGGATAAATCGTTTTTGATCGAAACTAGCGAGATGTACGCACTCTGGTTTTTCAAGTTGTAGAGAGTAAACAAGAAAAAGCTGTAAACTATTTCTCTCAGAACTGCGCGAAAACTTATATTCCGGCTCAAAACAACGGGATACATCGTTTTAGATTGAAACTAGCGAGATTCACAGACATCAATTTTACATGTTGTCGAAGAGTAGACGATAGAGAGCTGCAAACGTTTTCTCTCAGAACTGCGCGAAAACTTGTATTCCGGCTCAAAACAACGGGATACATCGTTTTAGCTCGAAACTAGCGAGATTTACGCACTTTGATTTTACAAGCCGTAGAGTGTAAACGAGAGAAAGCTGTACACTATTTCTTTCAGAACTGCGCGAAAACTTATATTCCGGCTCAAAACAACGGGATTCATCGTTTTAGATCGAAACTAGCAATATTCACGAAAACCGATTTTACAAGTCATCGAAGAGTAGACGAGAGAAAGGTGTAAACTTCTCTCAGAACTGCGCGAAAACTTGGATTCCGGCTCAAAACAACGAGATACATCGTTTTAGATCGAAACTAGCGAGATTCACAGACATCGATTTTACATGTCGTCGAAGAGTAGACGAGAGTAAGCTGCAAACGTTTTCTCTCAGAACTGCGCGAAAACTTGTATTCCGGCTCAAAACAACGGGATACATTGTTTTAGCTCGAAACTAGCGAGATTTACGCACTTTGATTTTTCAAGTCGTAGAGAGTAAACGAGAAAAAGCTGTAAACTATTTCTCTCAGAACTGCGCGAAAACTTATATTCCGGCTCAAAACAACGGGATACATCGTTTTAGATCGAAACTAACGAGATTCACAGACATCGATTTTACATGTTGTCGAAGAGTAGACGAGAGAGAGCTGCAAACGTTTTCTCTCAGAACTGCGCGAAAACTTATATTCCGGCTCAAAACAACGGGATACATCGTTTTAGATCGAAACTAACGAGATTCACAGACATCGATTTTACATGTTGTCGAAGAGTAGACGAGAGAGAGCTGCAAACGTTTTCTCTCAGAACTGCGCGAAAACTTGTATTCCGGCTCAAAACAACGGGATACATTGTTTTAGCTCGAAACTAGCGAGATTTACGCACTTTGATTTTTCAAGTCGTAGAGAGTAAACGAGAAAAAGCTGTAAACTATTTCTCTCAGAACTGCGCGAAAACTTATATTCCGGCTCAAAACAACGGGATACATCGTTTTAGATCGAAACTAACGAGATTCACAGACATCGATTTTACATGTTGTCGAAGAGTAGACGAGAGAGAGCTGCAAACGTTTTCTCTCAGAACTGCGCGAAAACTTGTATTCCGGCTCAAAACAACGGGATACATTGTTTTAGCTCGAAACTAGCGAGATTTACGCACTTTGATTTTTCAAGTCGTAGAGAGTAAACGAGAAAAAGCTGTAAACTATTTCTCTCAGAACTGCGCGAAAACTTATATTCCGGCTCAAAACAACGGGATACATCGTTTTAGATCGAAACTAACGAGATTCACAGACATCGATTTTACATGTTGTCGAAGAGTAGACGAGAGAGAGCTGCAAACGTTTTCTCTCAGAACTGCGCGAAAACTTGTATTCCGGCTCAAAACAACGGGATACATTGTTTTAGCTCGAAACTAGCGAGATTTACGCACTTTGATTTTTCAAGTCGTAGAGAGTAAACGAGAAAAAGCTGTAAACTATTTCTCTCAGAACTGCGCGAAAACTTATATTCCGGCTCAAAACAACGGGATACATCGTTTTAGATCGAAACTAACGAGATTCACAGACATCGATTTTACATGTTGTCGAAGAGTAGACGAGAGAGAGCTGCAAACGTTTTCTCTCAGAACTGCGCGAAAACTTGTATTCCGGCTCAAAACAACGGGATACATTGTTTTAGCTCGAAACTAGCGTGATTTACGCACTATGGTTTTTCAAGTCGTAGAGAGTAAACGAGAAAAAGCTGTAAACTATTTCTCTCAGAACTGCGCGAAAACTTATATTCCGGCTCAAAACAACGGGATACATCGTTTTAGATCGAAACTAACGAGATTCACAGACATCGATTTTACATGTTGTCGAAGAGTAGACGAGAGAGAGCTGCAAACGTTTTCTCTCAGAACTGCGCGAAAACTTGTATTACGGCTCAAAACAACGGGATACATTGTTTTAGCTCGAAACTAGCGAGATTTACGCACTTTGATTTTTCAAGTCGTAGAGAGTAAACGAGAAAAAGCTGTAAACTATTTCTCTCAGAACTGCGCGAAAACTTATATTCCGGCTCAAAACAACGGGATACATCGTTTTAGATCGAAACTAACGAGATTCACAGACATCGATTTTACATGTTGTCGAAGAGTAGACGAGAGAGAGCTGCAAACGTTTTCTCTCAGAACTGCGCGAAAACTTGTATTCCGGCTCAAAACAACGGGATACATTGTTTTAGCTCGAAACTAGCGAGATTTACGCACTTTGATTTTTCAAGTCGTAGAGAGTAAACGAGAAAAAGCTGTAAACTATTTCTCTCAGAACTGCGCGAAAACTTATATTCCGGCTCAAAACAACGGGATACATCGTTTTAGATCGAAACTAACGAGATTCACAGACATCGATTTTACATGTTGTCGAAGAGTAGACGAGAGAGAGCTGCAAACGTTTTCTCTCAGAACTGCGCGAAAACTTGTATTCCGGCTCAAAACAACGGGATACATCGTTTTAGATCGAAACTAACGAGATTCACAGACATCGATTTTACATGTTGTCGAAGAGTAGACGAGAGAGAGCTGCAAACGTTTTCTCTCAGAACTGCGCGAAAACTTGTATTACGGCTCAAAACAACGGGATACATTGTTTTAGCTCGGAACTAGCGAGATTTACGCAGTTTGGTTTTTCAAGTCGTAGAGAGTAAACGAGAAAAAGCTGTAAACTATTTCTCTCAGAACTGCGCGAAAACTTATATTCCGGCTCAAAACAACGGGATACATCGTTTTAGATCGAAACTAACGAGATTCACAGACATCGATTTTACATGTTGTCGAAGAGTAGACGAGAGAGAGCTGCAAACGTTTTCTCTCAGAACTGCGCGAAAACTTGTATTCCGGCTCAAAACAACGGGATACATTGTTTTAGCTCGAAACTAGCGAGATTTACGCACTTTGATTTTTCAAGTCGTAGAGAGTAAACGAGAAAAAGCTGTAAACTATTTCTCTCAGAACTGCGCGAAAACTTATATTCCGGCTCAAAACAACGGGATACATCGTTTTAGATCGAAACTAACGAGATTCACAGACATCGATTTTACATGTTGTCGAAGAGTAGACGAGAGAGAGCTGCAAACGTTTTCTCTCAGAACTGCGCGAAAACTTGTATTACGGCTCAAAACAACGGGATACATTGTTTTAGCTCGAAACTAGCGAGATTCACAGACATCGATTTTACAAGTCGTCGAAGAGTAGGCGAGAGTAAGCTGCAAACTTTTTCTCTCAGAACTGCGAGAAAACTTGTATGCCGGCTCAAAACAACGGGATACATCGTTTTAGATCGAAACTAGCGAGATTCACAGACATCGATTTTACATGTCATCGAAGAGTAGGCGAGAGTAAGCTGCAAACTTTTTCTCTCAGAACTGTGAGAAAGCTTGTATTCCGGCTCAAAACAACGGGATAAATCGTTTTTGATTGAAACTAGCGAGATTTACGCACTTTGGTTTTTCAAGTCGTAGAGAGTAAACGAGAAAAAGCTGTAAACTATTTCTCTCAGAACTGCGCGAAAACTTATATTCCGGCTCAAAACAACGGGATACATCGTTTTAGATCGAAACTAACGAGATTCACAGACATCGATTTTACATGTTGTCGAAGAGTAGACGAGAGAGAGCTGCAAACGTTTTCTCTCAGAACTGCGCGAAAACTTGTATTCCGGCTCAAAACAACGAGATACATTGTTTTAGCTCGAAACTAGCGAGATTTACGCAGTTTGGTTTTTCAACTCGTAGAGAGTAAACGAGAAAAAGCTGTAAACTATTTCTCTCAGAACTGCGCGAAAACTTATATTCCGGCTCAAAACAACGGGATACATCGTTTTAGATCGAAACTAACGAGATTCACAGACATCGATTTTACATGTTGTCGAAGAGTAGACGAGAGAGAGCTGCAAACGTTTTCTCTCAGAACTGCGCGAAAACTTGTATTCCGGCTCAAAACAACGGGATACATTGTTTTAGCTCGGAACTAGCGAGATTTACGCAGTTTGGTTTTTCAAGTCGTAGAGAGTAAACGAGAAAAAGCTGTAAACTATTTCTCTCAGAACTGCGCGAAAACTTATATTCCGGCTCAAAACAACGGGATACATCGTTTTAGATCGAAACTAACGAGATTCACAGATATCGATTTTACATGTTGTCGAAGAGTAGACGAGAGAGAGCTGCAAACGTTTTCTCTCAGAACTGCGCGAAAACTTGTATTCCGGCTCAAAACAACGGGATACATTGTTTTAGCTCGAAACTAGCGTGATTTACGCACTTTGGTTTTTCAAGTCGTAGAGAGTAAACGAGAAAAAGCTGTAAACTATTTCTCTCAGAACTGCGCGAAAACTTATATTCCGGCTCAAAACAACGGGATACATCGTTTTAGATCGAAACTAACGAGATTCACAGACATCGATTTTACATGTTGTCGAAGAGTAGACGAGAGAGAGCTGCAAACGTTTTCTCTCAGAACTGCGCGAAAACTTGTATTACGGCTCAAAACAACGGGATACATTGTTTTAGCTCGGAACTAGCGAGATTTACGCAGTTTGGTTTTTCAAGTCGTAGAGAGTAAACGAGAAAAAGCTGTAAACTATTTCTCTCAGAACTGCGCGAAAACTTATATTCCGGCTCAAAACAACGGGATACATCGTTTTAGATCGAAACTAACGAGATTCACAGACATCGATTTTACATGTTGTCGAAGAGTAGACGAGAGAGAGCTGCAAACGTTTTCTCTCAGAACTGCGCGAAAACTTGTATTACGGCTCAAAACAACGGGATACATTGTTTTAGCTCGAAACTAGCGAGATTCACAGACATCGATTTTACATGTTGTCGAAGAGTAGACGAGAGAGAGCTGCAAACGTTTTCTCTCAGAACTGCGCGAAAACTTGTATTCCGGCTCAAAACAACGGGATACATTGTTTTAGCTCGAAACTAGCGTGATTTACGCACTTTGGTTTTTCAAGTCGTAGAGAGTAAACGAGAAAAAGCTGTAAACTATTTCTCTCAGAACTGCGCGAAAACTTATATTCCGGCTCAAAACAACGGGATACATCGTTTTAGATCGAAACTAACGAGATTCACAGACATCGATTTTACATGTTGTCGAAGAGTAGACGAGAGAGAGCTGCAAACGTTTTCTCTCAGAACTGCGCGAAAACTTGTATTACGGCTCAAAACAACGGGATACATTGTTTTAGCTCGGAACTAGCGAGATTTACGCAGTTTGGTTTTTCAAGTCGTAGAGAGTAAACGAGAAAAAGCTGTAAACTATTTCTCTCAGAACTGCGCGAAAACTTATATTCCGGCTCAAAACAACGGGATACATCGTTTTAGATCGAAACTAACGAGATTCACAGACATCGATTTTACATGTTGTCGAAGAGTAGACGAGAGAGAGCTGCAAACGTTTTCTCTCAGAACTGCGCGAAAACTTGTATTCCGGCTCAAAACAACGGGATACATTGTTTTAGCTCGAAACTAGCGAGATTTACGCACTTTGATTTTTCAAGTCGTAGAGAGTAAACGAGAAAAAGCTGTAAACTATTTCTCTCAGAACTGCGCGAAAACTTATATTCCGGCTCAAAACAACGGGATACATCGTTTTATATCGAAACTAACGAGATTCACAGACATCGATTTTACATGTTGTCGAAGAGTAGACGAGAGAGAGCTGCAAACGTTTTCTCTCAGAACTGCGCGAAAACTTGTATTACGGCTCAAAACAACGGGATACATTGTTTTAGCTCGAAACTAGCGAGATTCACAGACATCGATTTTACATGTCGTCGAAGAGTAGGCGAGAGTAAGCTGCAAACTTTTTCTCTCAGAACTGCGAGAAAACTTGTATGCCGGCTCAAAACAACGGGATACATCGTTTTAGATCGAAACTAGCGAGATTCACAGACATCGATTTTACATGTCGTCGAAGAGTAGGCGAGAGTAAGCTGCAAACTTTTTCTCTCAGAACTGTGAGAAAACTTGTATTCCGGCTCAAAACAACGGGATAAATCGTTTTTGATTGAAACTAGCGAGATTTACGCACTTTGGTTTTTCAAGTCGTAGAGAGTAAACGAGAAAAAGCTGTAAACTATTTCTCTCAGAACTGCGCGAAAACTTATATTCCGGCTCAAAACAACGGGATACATCGTTTTAGATCGAAACTAACGAGATTCACAGACATCGATTTTACATGTTGTCGAAGAGTAGACGAGAGAGAGCTGCAAACGTTTTCTCTCAGAACTGCGCGAAAACTTGTATTCCGGCTCAAAACAACGGGATACATTGTTTTAGCTCGAAACTAGCGAGATTTACGCAGTTTGGTTTTTCAACTCGTAGAGAGTAAACGAGAAAAAGCTGTAAACTATTTCTCTCAGAACTGCGCGAAAACTTATATTCCGGCTCAAAACAACGGGATACATCGTTTTAGATCGAAACTAACGAGATTCACAGACATCGATTTTACATGTTGTCGAAGAGTAGACGAGAGAGAGCTGCAAACGTTTTCTCTCAGAACTGCGCGAAAACTTGTATTCCGGCTCAAAACAACGGGATACATTGTTTTAGCTCGGAACTAGCGAGATTTACGCAGTTTGGTTTTTCAAGTCGTAGAGAGTAAACGAGAAAAAGCTGTAAACTATTTCTCTCAGAACTGCGCGAAAACTTATATTCCGGCTCAAAACAACGGGATACATCGTTTTAGATCGAAACTAACGAGATTCACAGACATCGATTTTACATGTTGTCGAAGAGTAGACGAGAGAGAGCTGCAAACGTTTTCTCTCAGAACTGCGCGAAAACTTGTATTCCGGCTCAAAACAACGGGATACATTGTTTTAGCTCGAAACTAGCGAGATTTACGCAGTTTGGTTTTTCAAGTCGTAGAGAGTAAACGAGAAAAAGCTGTAAACTATTTCTCTCAGAACTGCGCGAAAACTTATATTCCGGCTCAAAACAACGGGATACATCGTTTTAGATCGAAACTAACGAGATTCACAGACATCGATTTTACATGTTGTCGAAGAGTAGACGAGAGAGAGCTGCAAACGTTTTCTCTCAGAACTGCGCGAAAACTTGTATTCCGGCTCAAAACAAAGGGATACATTGTTTTAGCTCGAAACTAGCGAGATTTACGCAGTTTGGTTTTTCAAGTCGTAGAGAGTAAACGAGAAAAAGCTGTAAACTATTTCTCTCAGAACTGCGCGAAAACTTATATTCCGGCTCAAAACAACGGGATACATCGTTTTAGATCGAAACTAACGAGATTCACAGACATCGATTTTACATGTTGTCGAAGAGTAGACGAGAGAGAGCTGCAAACGTTTTCTCTCAGAACTGCGCGAAAACTTGTATTCCGGCTCAAAACAACGGGATACATTGTTTTAGCTCGGAACTAGCGAGATTTACGCAGTTTGGTTTTTCAAGTCGTAGAGAGTAAACGAGAAAAAGCTGTAAACTATTTCTCTCAGAACTGCGCGAAAACTTATATTCCGGCTCAAAACAACGGGATACATCGTTTTAGATCGAAACTAACGAGATTCACAGACATCGATTTTACATGTTGTCGAAGAGTAGACGAGAGAGAGCTGCAAACGTTTTCTCTCAGAACTGCGCGAAAACTTGTATTCCGGCTCAAAACAACGGGATACATTGTTTTAGATCGAAACTAGCGAGATTTACGCAGTTTGGTTTTTCAAGTCGTAGAGAGTAAACGAGAAAAAGCTGTAAACTATTTCTCTCAGAACTGCGCGAAAACTTATATTCCGGCTCAAAACAACGAGATACATCGTTTTAGATCGAAACTAACGAGATTCACAGACATCGATTTTACATGTTGTCGAAGAGTAGACGAGAGAGAGCTGCAAACGTTTTCTCTCAGAACTGCGCGAAAACTTGTATTCCGGCTCAAAACAACGGGATACATTGTTTTAGCTCGGAACTAGCGAGATTTACGCAGTTTGGTTTTTCAAGTCGTAGAGAGTAAACGAGAAAAAGCTGTAAACTATTTCTCTCAGAACTGCGCGAAAACTTATATTCCGGCTCAAAACAACGGGATACATCGTTTTAGATCGAAACTAACGAGATTCACAGACATCGATTTTACATGTTGTCGAAGAGTAGACGAGAGAGAGCTGCAAACGTTTTCTCTCAGAACTGCGCGAAAACTTGTATTCCGGCTCAAAACAACGGGATACATTGTTTTAGCTCGGAACTAGCGAGATTTACGCACTTTGATTTTACAAGTCGTAGAGAGTAAACGAGAGAAAGGTGCAAACTTTTTCTCTCAGAACTGCGGGAAAACTTGTATTTCGGCTCAAAACAACGGGATACATTGTTTTAGATTGAAACTAGCGAGATTTACGCACTTCGGTTTTTCAAGTCGTAGAGAGTAAACGAGAAAAAGCTGTACACTATTTCTTTCAGAACTGCGCGAAAACCTATATTCCGGCCCAAAACAACGGGATACATCGTTTTAGATCGAAACTAGCAATATTCACGAAAACCGATTTTACAAGTCATCGAAGAGTAGACGAGAGAAAGGTGTAAACTTCTTCTCTCAGAACTGCGCGAAAACTTGGATTCCGGCTCAAAACAACGAGATACATCGTTTTAGGTCGAAACTAGCGAGATTTACGCACTTTGGTTTTACAACTCGTAGAGCGTAAACGAGAGAAAGCTGTACACTATTTCTTTCAGAACTGCGCGAAAACTTTTATTCCGGCTCAAAACAACGGGATACATCGTTTTAGATCGAAACTAGCAATATTCACGGAAACCGATTTTACAAGTCATCGAAGAGTAGACGAGAGTAAGCTGCAAACTTTTTCTCTCAGAACTGCGCGAGAACTTGTATTCCGGCTCAAAACAACGAAATACATCGTTTTAGATCGAAACTATCGAGATTCACGAACATCGATTTTACAAGTCGTCGAAGAGTAGACGAGAGAAAGGTGCAAACTTTTTCTCTCAGAACTGCGGGAAAACTTGTATTTCGGCTCAAAACAACGGGATACATTGTTTTAGATTGAAACTAGCGAGATTTACGCACTTTGGTTTTTCAAGTCGTAGAGAGTAAACGAGAAAAAGCTGTAAACTATTTCTCTCAGAACTGCGCGAAAACTTATATTCCGGCTCAAAACAACGGGATACATCGTTTTAGATCGAAACTAACGAGATTCACAGACATCGATTTTACATGTTGTCGAAGAGTAGACGAGAGAGAGCTGCAAACGTTTTCTCTCAGAACTGCGCGAAAACTTGTATTCCGGCTCAAAACAACGGGATACATTGTTTTAGCTCGAAACTAGCGAGATTTACGCACTTTGATTTTACAAGTCGTAGAGAGTAAACGAGAGAAAGGTGCAAACTTTTTCTCTCAGAACTGCGGGAAAACTTGTATTTCGGCTCAAAACAACGGGATACATTGTTTTAGATTGAAACTAGCGAGATTTACGCACTTTGGTTTTTCAAGTCGTAGAGAGTAAACGAGAAAAAGCTGTAAACTATTTCTCTCAGAACTGCGCGAAAACTTATATTCCGGCTCAAAACAACGGGATACATCGTTTTAGATCGAAACTAACGAGATTCACAGACATCGATTTTACATGTTGTCGAAGAGTAGACGAGAGAGAGCTGCAAACGTTTTCTCTCAGAACTGCGCGAAAACTTGTATTACGGCTCAAAACAACGGGATACATTGTTTTAGCTCGAAACTAGCGAGATTCACAGACATCGATTTTACATGTTGTCGAAGAGTAGACGAGAGAGAGCTGCAAACGTTTTCTCTCAGAACTGCGCGAAAACTTGTATTCCGGCTCAAAACAACGGGATACATTGTTTTAGCTCGAAACTAGCGTGATTTACGCACTTTGGTTTTTCAAGTCGTAGAGAGTAAACGAGAAAAAGCTGTAAACTATTTCTCTCAGAACTGCGCGAAAACTTATATTCCGGCTCAAAACAACGGGATACATCGTTTTAGATCGAAACTAACGAGATTCACAGACATCGATTTTACATGTTGTCGAAGAGTAGACGAGAGAGAGCTGCAAACGTTTTCTCTCAGAACTGCGCGAAAACTTGTATTACGGCTCAAAACAACGGGATACATTGTTTTAGCTCGGAACTAGCGAGATTTACGCAGTTTGGTTTTTCAAGTCGTAGAGAGTAAACGAGAAAAAGCTGTAAACTATTTCTCTCAGAACTGCGCGAAAACCTATATTCCGGCTCAAAACAACGGGATACATCGTTTTAGATCGAAACTAACGAGATTCACAGACATCGATTTTACATGTTGTCGAAGAGTAGACGAGAGAGAGCTGCAAACGTTTTCTCTCAGAACTGCGCGAAAACTTGTATTCCGGCTCAAAACAACGGGATACATTGTTTTAGCTCGAAACTAGCGAGATTTACGCACTTTGATTTTTCAAGTCGTAGAGAGTAAACGAGAAAAAGCTGTAAACTATTTCTCTCAGAACTGCGCGAAAACTTATATTCCGGCTCAAAACAACGGGATACATCGTTTTATATCGAAACTAACGAGATTCACAGACATCGATTTTACATGTTGTCGAAGAGTAGACGAGAGAGAGCTGCAAACGTTTTCTCTCAGAACTGCGCGAAAACTTGTATTACGGCTCAAAACAACGGGATACATTGTTTTAGCTCGAAACTAGCGAGATTCACAGACATCGATTTTACATGTCGTCGAAGAGTAGGCGAGAGTAAGCTGCAAACTTTTTCTCTCAGAACTGCGAGAAAACTTGTATGCCGGCTCAAAACAACGGGATACATCGTTTTAGATCGAAACTAGCGAGATTCACAGACATCGATTTTACATGTCGTCGAAGAGTAGGCGAGAGTAAGCTGCAAACTTTTTCTCTCAGAACTGTGAGAAAACTTGTATTCCGGCTCAAAACAACGGGATAAATCGTTTTTGATTGAAACTAGCGAGATTTACGCACTTTGGTTTTTCAAGTCGTAGAGAGTAAACGAGAAAAAGCTGTAAACTATTTCTCTCAGAACTGCGCGAAAACTTATATTCCGGCTCAAAACAACGGGATACATCGTTTTAGATCGAAACTAACGAGATTCACAGACATCGATTTTACATGTTGTCGAAGAGTAGACGAGAGAGAGCTGCAAACGTTTTCTCTCAGAACTGCGCGAAAACTTGTATTCCGGCTCAAAACAACGGGATACATTGTTTTAGCTCGAAACTAGCGAGATTTACGCAGTTTGGTTTTTCAACTCGTAGAGAGTAAACGAGAAAAAGCTGTAAACTATTTCTCTCAGAACTGCGCGAAAACTTATATTCCGGCTCAAAACAACGGGATACATCGTTTTAGATCGAAACTAACGAGATTCACAGACATCGATTTTACATGTTGTCGAAGAGTAGACGAGAGAGAGCTGCAAACGTTTTCTCTCAGAACTGCGCGAAAACTTGTATTCCGGCTCAAAACAACGGGATACATTGTTTTAGCTCGGAACTAGCGAGATTTACGCAGTTTGGTTTTTCAAGTCGTAGAGAGTAAACGAGAAAAAGCTGTAAACTATTTCTCTCAGAACTGCGCGAAAACTTATATTCCGGCTCAAAACAACGGGATACATCGTTTTAGATCGAAACTAACGAGATTCACAGACATCGATTTTACATGTTGTCGAAGAGTAGACGAGAGAGAGCTGCAAACGTTTTCTCTCAGAACTGCGCGAAAACTTGTATTCCGGCTCAAAACAACGGGATACATT
The DNA here is from genome assembly GCA_030143305.2 of Amblyomma americanum. Classification (NCBI taxonomy): domain Eukaryota; kingdom Metazoa; phylum Arthropoda; class Arachnida; order Ixodida; family Ixodidae; genus Amblyomma; species Amblyomma americanum. The sequence goes on along the minus strand of JARKHS020015599.1, from coordinate 233,617 downwards.
GTTTTAGCTCGAAACTAGCGAGATTTACGCAGTTTGGTTTTTCAAGTCGTAGAGAGTAAACGAGAAAAAGCTGTAAACTATTTCTCTCAGAACTGCGCGAAAACTTATATTCCGGCTCAAAACAACGGGATACATCGTTTTAGATCGAAACTAACGAGATTCACAGACATCGATTTTACATGTTGTCGAAGAGTAGACGAGAGAGAGCTGCAAACGTTTTCTCTCAGAACTGCGCGAAAACTTGTATTCCGGCTCAAAACAAAGGGATACATTGTTTTAGCTCGAAACTAGCGAGATTTACGCAGTTTGGTTTTTCAAGTCGTAGAGAGTAAACGAGAAAAAGCTGTAAACTATTTCTCTCAGAACTGCGCGAAAACTTATATTCCGGCTCAAAACAACGGGATACATCGTTTTAGATCGAAACTAACGAGATTCACAGACATCGATTTTACATGTTGTCGAAGAGTAGACGAGAGAGAGCTGCAAACGTTTTCTCTCAGAACTGCGCGAAAACTTGTATTCCGGCTCAAAACAACGGGATACATTGTTTTAGCTCGGAACTAGCGAGATTTACGCAGTTTGGTTTTTCAAGTCGTAGAGAGTAAACGAGAAAAAGCTGTAAACTATTTCTCTCAGAACTGCGCGAAAACTTATATTCCGGCTCAAAACAACGGGATACATCGTTTGAGATCGAAACTAACGAGATTCACAGACATCGATTTTACATGTTGTCGAAGAGTAGACGAGAGAGAGCTGCAAACGTTTTCTCTCAGAACTGCGCGAAAACTTGTATTCCGGCTCAAAACAACGGGATACATTGTTTTAGATCGAAACTAGCGAGATTTACGCAGTTTGGTTTTTCAAGTCGTAGAGAGTAAACGAGAAAAAGCTGTAAACTATTTCTCTCAGAACTGCGCGAAAACTTATATTCCGGCTCAAAACAACGAGATACATCGTTTTAGATCGAAACTAACGAGATTCACAGACATCGATTTTACATGTTGTCGAAGAGTAGACGAGAGAGAGCTGCAAACGTTTTCTCTCAGAACTGCGCGAAAACTTGTATTCCGGCTCAAAACAACGGGATACATTGTTTTAGCTCGGAACTAGCGAGATTTACGCAGTTTGGTTTTTCAAGTCGTAGAGAGTAAACGAGAAAAAGCTGTAAACTATTTCTCTCAGAACTGCGCGAAAACTTATATTCCGGCTCAAAACAACGGGATACATCGTTTTAGATCGAAACTAACGAGATTCACAGACATCGATTTTACATGTTGTCGAAGAGTAGACGAGAGAGAGCTGCAAACGTTTTCTCTCAGAACTGCGCGAAAACTTGTATTCCGGCTCAAAACAACGGGATACATTGTTTTAGCTCGGAACTAGCGAGATTTACGCACTTTGATTTTACAAGTCGTAGAGAGTAAACGAGAGAAAGGTGCAAACTTTTTCTCTCAGAACTGCGGGAAAACTTGTATTTCGGCTCAAAACAACGGGATACATTGTTTTAGATTGAAACTAGCGAGATTTACGCACTTTGGTTTTTCAAGTCGTAGAGAGTAAACGAGAAAAAGCTGTACACTATTTCTTTCAGAACTGCGCGAAAACCTATATTCCGGCCCAAAACAACGGGATACATCGTTTTAGATCGAAACTAGCAATATTCACGAAAACCGATTTTACAAGTCATCGAAGAGTAGACGAGAGAAAGGTGTAAACTTCTTCTCTCAGAACTGCGCGAAAACTTGGATTCCGGCTCAAAACAACGAGATACATCGTTTTAGGTCGAAACTAGCGAGATTTACGCACTTTGGTTTTACAACTCGTAGAGCGTAAACGAGAGAAAGCTGTACACTATTTCTTTCAGAACTGCGCGAAAACTTTTATTCCGGCTCAAAACAACGGGATACATCGTTTTAGATCGAAACTAGCAATATTCACGGAAACCGATTTTACAAGTCATCGAAGAGTAGACGAGAGTAAGCTGCAAACTTTTTCTCTCAGAACTGCGCGAGAACTTGTATTCCGGCTCAAAACAACGAAATACATCGTTTTAGATCGAAACTATCGAGATTCACGAACATCGATTTTACAAGTCGTCGAAGAGTAGACGAGAGAAAGGTGCAAACTTTTTCTCTCAGAACTGCGGGAAAACTTGTATTTCGGCTCAAAACAACGGGATACATTGTTTTAGATTGAAACTAGCGAGATTTACGCACTTTGGTTTTTCAAGTCGTAGAGAGTAAACGAGAAAAAGCTGTAAACTATTTCTCTCAGAACTGCGCGAAAACTTATATTCCGGCTCAAAACAACGGGATACATCGTTTTAGATCGAAACTAACGAGATTCACAGACATCGATTTTACATGTTGTCGAAGAGTAGACGAGAGAGAGCTGCAAACGTTTTCTCTCAGAACTGCGCGAAAACTTGTATTCCGGCTCAAAACAACGGGATACATTGTTTTAGCTCGAAACTAGCGAGATTTACGCACTTTGATTTTACAAGTCGTAGAGAGTAAACGAGAGAAAGGTGCAAACTTTTTCTCTCAGAACTGCGGGAAAACTTGTATTTCGGCTCAAAACAACGGGATACATTGTTTTAGATTGAAACTAGCGAGATTTACGCACTTTGGTTTTTCAAGTCGTAGAGAGTAAACGAGAAAAAGCTGTAAACTATTTCACTCAGAACTGCGCGAAAACTTATATTCCGGCTCAAAACAACGGGATACATCGTTTTAGATCGAAACTAACGAGATTCACAGACATCGATTTTACATGTTGTCGAAGAGTAGACGAGAGAGAGCTGCAAACGTTTTCTCTCAGAACTGCGCGAAAACTTGTATTACGGCTCAAAACAACGGGATACATTGTTTTAGCTCGAAACTAGCGAGATTCACAGACATCGATTTTACATGTCGTCGAAGAGTAGGCGAGAGTAAGCTGCAAACTTTTTCTCTCAGAACTGCGAGAAAACTTGTATGCCGGCTCAAAATAACGGGATACATCGTTTTAGATCGAAACTAGCGAGATTCACAGACATCGATTTTACATGTTGTCGAAGAGTAGACGAGAGAGAGCTGTAAACTATTTCTCTCAGAACTGCGCGAAAACTTATATTCCGGCTCAAAACAACGGGATACATCGTTTTAGATCGAAACTAGCGAGATTCACAGACATCGATTTTACATGCTGTCGAAGAGTAGACGAGAGAGAGCTGCAAACGTTTTCTCTCAGAACTGCGCGAAATTTTGTATTCCGGCTCAAAACAACGGGATACATTGTTTTAGCTCGAAACTAGCGAGATTCACAGACATCGATTTTACATGTCGTCGAAGAGTAGGCGAGAGTAAGCTGCAAACTTTTTCTCTCAGAACTGCGAGAAAACTTGTATGCCGGCTCAAAACAACGGGATACATCGTTTTAGATCGAAACTAGCGAGATTTACGCACTTTGGTTTTTCAAGTCGTAGAGAGTAAACGAGAAAAAGCTGTAAACTATTTCTCTCAGAACTGCGCGAAAACTTATATTCCGGCTCAAAACAACGGGATACATCGTTTTAGATCGAAACTAACGAGATTCACAGACATCGATTTTACATGTTGTCGAAGAGTAGACGAGAGAGAGCTGCAAACGTTTTCTCTCAGAACTGCGCGAAAACTTGTATTCCGGCTCAAAACAACGGGATACATTGTTTTAGCTCGAAACTAGCGAGATTTACGCACTTTGATTTTACAAGTCGTAGAGAGTAAACGAGAGAAAGCTGTACACTATTTCTTTCAGAACTGCGCGAAAACCTATATTCCGGCCCAAAACAACGGGATACATCGTTTTAGATCGAAACTAGCAATATTCACGAAAACCGATTTTACAAGTCATCGAAGAGTAGACGAGAGAAAGGTGTAAACTTCTTCTCTCAGAACTGCGCGAAAACTTGGATTCCGGCTCAAAACAACGAGATACATCGTTTTAGGTCGAAACTAGCGAGATTTACGCACTTTGGTTTTACAACTCGTAGAGCGTAAACGAGAGAAAGCTGTACACTATTTCTTTCAGAACTGCGCGAAAACTTTTATTCCGGCTCAAAACAACGGGATACATCGTTTTAGATCGAAACTAGCAATATTCACGAAAACCGATTTTACAAGTCATCGAAGAGTAGACGAGAGTAAGCTGCAAACTTTTTCTCTCAGAACTGGGCGAGAACTTGTATTCCGGCTCAAAACAACGAGATACATCGTTTTAGGTCGAAACTAGCGAGATTTACGCACTTTGGTTTTACAACTCGTAGAGCGTAAACGAGAGAAAGCTGTACACTATTTCTTTCAGAACTGCGCGAAAACTTTTATTCCGGCTCAAAACAACGGGATACATCGTTTTAGATCGAAACTAGCAATATTCACGAAAACCGATTTTACAAGTCATCGAAGAGTAGACGAGAGTAAGCTGCAAACTTTTTCTCTCAGAACTGCGCGAGAACTTGTATTCCGGCTCAAAACAACGAGATACATCGTTTTAGATCGAAACTATCGAGATTCACGAACATCGATTTTACAAGTCGTCGAAGAGTAGACGAGAGAAAGGTGCAAACTTTTTCTCTCAGAACTGCGGGAAAACTTGTATTTCGGCTCAAAACAACGGGATACATTGTTTTAGATTGAAACTAGCGAGATTTACGCACTTTGGTTTTTCAAGTCGTAGAGAGTAAACGAGAGAAAGCTGGACAGTTTTCTCTCAGAACTGCGCGAAAACTTATATTTCGGCTCAAAACAACGGGATACATTGTTTTAGATTGAAACTAGCGAGATTCACAGACATCGATTTTACATGTCGTCGAAGAGTAGACGAGAGAGAGCTGCAAACGTTTTCTCTCAGAACTGCGCGAAAACTTGTATTCCGGCTCAAAACAACGGGATACATTGTTTTAGCTCGAAACTAGCGAAATTTACGCACTTTGATTTTACAAGTCGTCGAAGAGTAGACGAGAGAGAGCTGTAAAGTTTTTCTCTCAGAACTGCTCGAGAACTTGTATTCCGGCTCAAAACAACGGGATACATCGTTTTAGATCGAAACTATAAATTTCATGAACACCGATTTTACAAGTCGTAGAGAGTAAACCAGAGAAAGCTGTAAAGTTTTTGTCTCAGAACTGCGCGAAAATTTGTATTCCGGCTCAAAACAACGGGATACCTCGTTTCAGATCGAAACTAGCGAGATATACGCACTTTGGTTTTACAAGTCGTAGAGAGTAAACGAGAGAAAGCTGTAACATATTTCTCTCAGAACTGCGCGAAAACTTATATTCCGGCTCAAAACAACGGGATACCTCGTTTTAGATCGAAACTAGCGAGATTTACGCCCTTCGATTTTACAAGTCGTCGAAGAATAGACGAGACAGAGCAGTAAACGTTTTCTCTCAGAATTGCGCGAAAACTTGTATTCCGGCTCAAAACAACGGCATACATCATTTTAGATCGAAACTAACGAGATTCACGAACATCGTTTTTACACGTCGTCGATGAGTAGACGAGAGAAAGGTGTAAACTTTTTCTCTCAGAACTGCGAGAAAACTTGTATGCCGGCTCAAAACAACGGGATACATCGTTTTAGATCGAAACTAGCGAGATTCACAGACATCGATTTTACATGTTGTCGAAGAGTAGACGAGAAAGAGCTGCAAACGTTTTCTCTCAGAACTGCGCGAAAACTTGTATTACGGCTCAAAACAACGGGATACATTGTTTTAGCTCGAAACTAGCGAGATTCACAGACATCGATTTTACATGTCGTCGAAGAGTAGGCGAGAGTAAGCTGCAAACTTTTTCTCTCAGAACTGCGAGAAAACTTGTATGCCGGCTCATAACAACGGGATACATCGTTTTAGATCGAAACTAGCGAGATTCACAGACATCGATTTTACATGTTGTCGAAGAGTAGACGAGAGAGAGCTGTAAACTATTTCTCTCAGAACTGCGCGAAAACTTATATTCCGGCTCAAAACAACGGGATACATCGTTTTAGATCGAAACTAGCGAGATTCACAGACATCGATTTTACATGTTGTCGAAGAGTAGACGAGAGAGAGCTGCAAACGTTTTCTCTCAGAACTGCGCGAAAACTTATATTCCGGCTCAAAACAACGGGATACATCGTTTTAGATCGAAACTAGCGAGATTCACAGACATCGATTTTACATGTTGTCGAAGAGTAGACGAGAGAGAGCTGCAAACGTTTTCTCTCAGAACTGCGCGAAAACTTGTATTACGGCTCAAAACAACGGGATACATTGTTTTAGCTCGAAACTAGCGAGATTCACAGACATCGATTTTACATGTCGTCGAAGAGTAGGCGAGAGTAAGCTGCAAACTTTTTCTCTCAGAACTGCGAGAAAACTTGTATGCCGGCTCAAAACAACGGGATACATCGTTTTAGATCGAAACTAGCGAGATTCACAGACATCGATTTTACATGTTGTCGAAGAGTAGACGAGAGAGAGCTGTAAACTATTTCTCTCAGAACTGCGCGAAAACTTATATTCCGGCTCAAAACAACGGGATACATCGTTTTAGATCGAAACTAGCGAGATTCACAGACATCGATTTTACATGTTGTCGAAGAGTAGACGAGAGAGAGCTGCAAACGTTTTCTCTCAGAACTGCGCGAAATTTTGTATTCCGGCTCAAAACAACGGGATACATTGTTTTAGCTCGAAACTAGCGAGATTCACAGACATCGATTTTACATGTCGTCGAAGAGTAGGCGAGAGTAAGCTGCAAACTTTTTCTCTCAGAACTGCGAGAAAACTTGTATGCCGGCTCAAAACAACGGGATACATCGTTTTAGATCGAAACTAGCGAGATTCACAGACATCGATTTTACATGTTGTCGAAGAGTAGACGAGAGAGAGCTGTAAACTATTTCTCTCAGAACTGCGCGAAAACTTATATTCCGGCTCAAAACAACGGGATACATCGTTTTAGATCGAAACTAGCGAGATTCACAGACATCGATTTTACATGTTGTCGAAGAGTAGACGAGAGAGAGCTGCAAACGTTTTCTCTCAGAACTGCGCGAAATTTTGTATTCCGGCTCAAAACAACGGGATACATTGTTTTAGCTCGAAACTAGCGAGATTCACAGACATCGATTTTACATGTCGTCGAAGAGTAGGCGAGAGTAAGCTGCAAACTTTTTCTCTCAGAACTGCGAGAAAACTTGTATGCCGGCTCAAAACAACGGGATACAACGTTTTAGATCGAAACTAGCGAGATTTACGCACTTTGGTTTTTCAAGTCGTAGAGAGTAACGAGAAAAAGCTGTAAACTATTTCTCTCAGAACTGCGCGAAAACTTATATTCCGGCTCAAAACAACGGGATACATCGTTTTAGATCGAAACTAACGAGATTCACAGACATCGATTTTACATGTTGTCGAAGAGTAGACGAGAGAGAGCTGCAAACGTTTTCTCTCAGAACTGCGCGAAATCTTGTATTCCGGCTCAAAACAACGGGATACATTGTTTTAGCTCGAAACTAGCGAGATTTACGCACTTTGATTTTACAAGTCGTTGAGAGTAAACGAGAGAAAGCTGTACACTATTTCTTTCAGAACTGCGCGAAAACCTATATTCCGGCCCAAAACAACGGGATACATCGTTTTAGATCGAAACTAGCAATATTCACGAAAACCGATTTTACAGGTCATCGAAGAGTAGTCGAGAGAAAGGTGTAAACTTCTTCTCTCAGAACTGCGCGAAAACTTGGATTCCGGCTCAAAACAACGAGATACATCGTTTTAGGTCGAAACTAGCGAGATTTACGCACTTTGGTTTTACAACTCGTAGAGCGTAAACGAGAGAAAGCTGTACACTATTTCTTTCAGAACTGCGCGAAAACTTTTATTCCGGCTCAAAACAACGGGATACATCGTTTTAGATCGAAACTAGCAATATTCACGAAAACCGATTTTACAAGTCATCGAAGAGTAGACGAGAGTAAGCTGCAAACTTTTTCTCTCAGAACTGCGCGAGAACTTGTATTCCGGCTCAAAACAACGAAATACATCGTTTTAGATCGAAACTATCGAGATTCACGAACATCGATTTTACAAGTCGTCGAAGAGTAGACGAGAGAAAGGTGCAAACTTTTTCTCTCAGAACTGCGGGAAAACTTGTATTTCGGCTCAAAACAACGGGATACATTGTTTTAGATTGAAACTAGCGAGATTTACGCACTTTGGTTTTTCAAGTCGTAGAGAGTAAACGAGAGAAAGCTGGACAGTTTTCTCTCAGAACTGCGCGAAAACTTATATTTCGGCTCAAAACAACGGGGTACATTGTTTTAGATTGAAACTAGCGAGATTCACAGACATCGATTTTACATGTCGTCGAAGAGTAGACGAGAGAGAGCTGCAAACGTTTTCTCTCAGAACTGCGCGAAAACTTGTATTCCGGCTCAAAACAACGGGATACATTGTTTTAGCTCGAAACTAGCGAAATTTACGCACTTTGATTTTACAAGTCGTCGAAGAGTAGACGAGAGAGAGCTGTAAAGTTTTTCTCTCAGAACTGCTCGAGAACTTGTATTCCGGCTCAAAACAACGGGATACATCGTTTTAGATCGAAACTAGTAAATTTCATGAACACCGATTTTACAAGTCGTAGAGAGTAAACCAGAGAAAGCTGTAAAGTTTTTGTCTCAGAACTGCGCGAAAATTTGTATTCCGGCTCAAAACAACGGGATACCTCGTTTCAGATCGAAACTAGCGAGATATACGCACTTTGGTTTTACAAGTCGTAGAGAGTAAACGAGAGAAAGCTGTAACATATTTCTCTCAGAACTGCGCGAAAACTTATATTCCGGCTCAAAACAACGGGATACCTCGTTTTAGATCGAAACTAGCGAGATTTACGCCCTTCGATTTTACAAGTCGTCGAAGAATAGACGAGACAGAGCAGTAAACTTTTTCTCTCAGAATTGCGCGAAAACTTGTATTCCGGCTCAAAACAACGGCATACATCATTTTAGATCGAAACTAACGAGATTCACGAACATCGTTTTTACACGTCGTCGATGAGTAGACGAGAGAAAGGTGTAAACTTTTTCTCTCAGAACTGCGAGAAAACTTGTATGCCGGCTCAAAACAACGGGATACATCGTTTTAGATCGAAACTAGCGAGATTCACAGACATCGATTTTACATGTTGTCGAAGAGTAGACGAGAGAGAGCTGCAAACGTTTTCTCTCAGAACTGCGCGAAAACTTGTATTACGGCTCAAAACAACGGGATACATTGTTTTAGCTCGAAACTAGCGAGATTCACAGACATCGATTTTACATGTCGTCGAAGAGTAGGCGAGAGTAAGCTGCAAACTTTTTCTCTCAGAACTGCGAGAAAACTTGTATGCCGGCTCAAAACAACAGGATACATCGTTTTAGATCGAAACTAGCGAGATTCAGACATCGATTTTACATGTTGTCGAAGAGTAGACGAGAGAGAGCTGTAAACTATTTCTCTCAGAACTGCGCGAAAACTTATATTCCGGCTCAAAACAACGGGATACATCGTTTTAGATCGAAACTAGCGAGATTCACAGACATCGATTTTACATGTTGTCGAAGAGTAGACGAGAGAGAGCTGCAAACGTTTTCTCTCAGAACTGCGCGAAAACTTATATTCCGGCTCAAAACAACGGGATACATCGTTTTAGATCGAAACTAGCGAGATTCACAGACATCGATTTTACATGTTGTCGAAGAGTAGACGAGAGAGAGCTGCAAACGTTTTCTCTCAGAACTGCGCGAAAACTTGTATTACGGCTCAAAACAACGGGATACATTGTTTTAGCTCGAAACTAGCGAGATTCACAGACATCGATTTTACATGTCGTCGAAGAGTAGGCGAGAGTAAGCTGCAAACTTTTTCTCTCAGAACTGCGAGAAAACTTGTATGCCGGCTCAAAACAACGGGTACATCGTTTTAGATCGAAACTAGCGAGATTCACAGACATCGATTTTACATGTTGTCGAAGAGTAGACGAGAGAGAGCTGTAAACTATTTCTCTCAGAACTGCGCGAAAACTTATATTCCGGCTCAAAACAACGGGATACATCGTTTTAGATCGAAACTAGCGAGATTCACAGACATCGATTTTACATGTTGTCGAAGAGTAGACGAGAGAGAGCTGCAAACGTTTTCTCTCCGAACTGCGCGAAATTTTGTATTCCGGCTCAAAACAACGGGATACATTGTTTTAGCTCGAAACTAGCGAGATTCACAGACATCGATTTTACATGTCGTCGAAGAGTAGGCGAGAGTAAGCTGCAAACTTTTTCTCTCAGAACTGCGAGAAAACTTGTATGCCGGCTCAAAACAACGGGATACATCGTTTTAGATCGAAACTAGCGAGATTCACAGACATCGATTTTACATGTTGTCGAAGAGTAGACGAGAGAGAGCTGTAAACTATTTCTCTCAGAACTGCGCGAAAACTTATATTCCGGCTCAAAACAACGGGATACATCGTTTTAGATCGAAACTAGCGAGATTCACAGACATCGATTTTACATGTTGTCGAAGAGTAGACGAGAGAGAGCTGCAAACGTTTTCTCTCAGAACTGCGCGAAATTTTGTATTCCGGCTCAAAACAACGGGATACATTGTTTTAGCTCGAAACTAGCGAGATTCACAGACATCGATTTTACATGTCGTCGAAGAGTAGGCGAGAGTAAGCTGCAAACTTTTTCTCTCAGAACTGCGAGAAAACTTGTATGCCGGCTCAAAACAACGGGATACATCGTTTTAGATCGAAACTAGCGAGATTTACGCACTTTGGTTTTTCAAGTCGTAGAGAGTAAACGAGAAAAAGCTGTAAACTATTTCTCTCAGAACTGCGCGAAAACTTATATTCCGGCTCAAAACAACGGGATACATCGTTTTAGATCGAAACTAACGAGATTCACAGACATCGATTTTACATGTTGTCGAAGAGTAGACGAGAGAGAGCTGCAAACGTTTTCTCTCAGAACTGCGCGAAAACTTGTATTCCGGCTCAAAACAACGGGATACATTGTTTTAGCTCGAAACTAGCGAGATTTACGCACTTTGATTTTACAAGTCGTTGAGAGTAAACGAGAGAAAGCTGTACACTATTTCTTTCAGAACTGCGCGAAAACCTATATTCCGGCCCAAAACAACGGGATACATCGTTTTAGATCGAAACTAGCAATATTCACGAAAACCGATTTTACAAGTCATCGAAGAGTAGACGAGAGAAAGGTGTAAACTTCTTCTCTCAGAACTGCGCGAAAACTTGGATTCCGGCTCAAAACAACGAGATACATCGTTTTAGGTCGAAACTAGCGAGATTTACGCACTTTGGTTTTACAACTCGTAGAGCGTAAACGAGAGAAAGCTGTACACTATTTCTTTCAGAACTGCGCGAAAACTTTTATTCCGGCTCAAAACAACGGGATACATCGTTTTAGATCGAAACTAGCAATATTCACGAAAACCGATTTTACAAGTCATCGAAGAGTAGACGAGAGTAAGCTGCAAACTTTTTCTCTCAGAACTGCGCGAGAACTTGTATTCCGGCTCAAAACAACGAAATACATCGTTTTAGATCGAAACTATCGAGATTCACGAACATCGATTTTACAAGTCGTCGAAGAGTAGACGAGAGAAAGGTGCAAACTTTTTCTCTCAGAACTGCAGGAAAACTTGTATTTCGGCTCAAAACAACGGGATACATTGTTTTAGATTGAAACTAGCGAGATTTACGCACTTTGGTTTTTCAAGTCGTAGAGAGTAAACGAGAGAAAGCTGGACAGTTTTCTCTCAGAACTGCGCGAAAACTTATATTTCGGCTCAAAACAACGGGATACATTGTTTTAGATTGAAACTAGCGAGATTCACAGACATCGATTTTACATGTCGTCGAAGAGTAGACGAGAGAGAGCTGCAAACGTTTTCTCTCAGAACTGCGCGAAAACTTGTATTCCGGCTCAAAACAACGGGATACATTGTTTTAGCTCGAAACTAGCGAAGTTTACGCACTTTGATTTTACAAGTCGTCGAAGAGTAGACGAGAGAGAGCTGTAAAGTTTTTCTCTCAGAACTGCTCGAGAACTTGTATTCCGGCTCAAAACAACGGGATACATCGTTTTAGATCGAAACTAGTAAATTTCATGAACACCGATTTTACAAGTCGTAGAGAGTAAACCAGAGAAAGCTGTAAAGTTTTTGTCTCAGAACTGCGCGAAAATTTGTATTCCGGCTCAAAACAACGGGATACCTCGTTTCAGATCGAAACTAGCGAGATATACGCACTTTGGTTTTACAAGTCGTAGAGAGTAAACGAGAGAAAGCTGTAACATATTTCTCTCAGAACTGCGCGAAAACTTATATTCCGGCTCAAAACAACGGGATACCTCGTTTTAGATCGAAACTAGCGAGATTTACGCCCTTCGATTTTACAAGTCGTCGAAGAATAGACGAGACAGAGCAGTAAACTTTTTCTCTCAGAATTGCGCGAAAACTTGTATTCCGGCTCAAAACAACGGGATACATCGTTTTAGATCAAAAGAAGCGAGATTGACGAACATCTATTTTACAAGTCGTCGAAGAGTAGACGAGAGAGAACTGTAAACTTTTTCTCTCAGAACTGCGCGAAAACTTGTATTCCGGCTCAAAACAACGGGATGCATCGTTTTTGATTGAAACTAGCGAGATTTACGCACTTTGGTTTTTCAAGTCGTAGAGAGTAAACGAGAAAAAGCTGTAAACTATTTCTCTCAGAACTGCGCGAAAACTTATATTCCGGCTCAAAACAACGGGATACATCGTTTTAGATCGAAACTAACGAGATTCACAGACATCGATTTTACATGTTGTCGAAGAGTAGACGAGAGAGAGCTGCAAACGTTTTCTCTCAGAACTGCGCGAAAACTTGTATTCCGGCTCAAAACAACGGGATACATTGTTTTAGCTCGAAACTAGCGAGATTTACGCACTTTGATTTTACAAGTCGTTGAGAGTAAACGAGAGAAAGCTGTACACTATTTCTTTCAGAACTGCGCGAAAACCTATATTCCGGCCCAAAACAACGGGATACATCGTTTTAGATCGAAACTAGCAATATTCACGAAAACCGATTTTACAAGTCATCGAAGAGTAGACGAGAGAAAGGTGTAAACTTCTTCTCTCAGAACTGCGCGAAAACTTGGATTCCGGCTCAAAACAACGAGATACATCGTTTTAGGTCGAAACTAGCGAGATTTACGCACTTTGGTTTTACAACTCGTAGAGCGTAAACGAGAGAAAGCTGTACACTATTTCTTTCAGAACTGCGCGAAAACTTTTATTCCGGCTCAAAACAACGGGATACATCGTTTTAGATCGAAACTAGCAATATTCACGAAAACCGATTTTACAAGTCATCGAAGAGTAGACGAGAGTAAGCTGCAAACTTTTTCTCTCAGAACTGCGCGAGAACTTGTATTCCGGCTCAAAACAACGAAATACATCGTTTTAGATCGAAACTATCGAGATTCACGAACATCGATTTTACAAGTCGTCGAAGAGTAGACGAGAGAAAGGTGCAAACTTTTTCTCTCAGAACTGCAGGAAAACTTGTATTTCGGCTCAAAACAACGGGATACATTGTTTTAGATTGAAACTAGCGAGATTTACGCACTTTGGTTTTTCAAGTCGTAGAGAGTAAACGAGAGAAAGCTGGACAGTTTTCTCTCAGAACTGCGCGAAAACTTATATTTCGGCTCAAAACAACGGGATACATTGTTTTAGATTGAAACTAGCGAGATTCACAGACATCGATTTTACATGTCGTCGAAGAGTAGACGAGAGAGAGCTGCAAACGTTTTCTCTCAGAACTGCGCGAAAACTTGTATTCCGGCTCAAAACAACGGGATACATTGTTTTAGCTCGAAACTAGCGAAGTTTACGCACTTTGATTTTACAAGTCGTCGAAGAGTAGACGAGAGAGAGCTGTAAAGTTTTTCTCTCAGAACTGCTCGAGAACTTGTATTCCGGCTCAAAACAACGGGATACATCGTTTTAGATCGAAACTAGTAAATTTCATGAACACCGATTTTACAAGTCGTAGAGAGTAAACCAGAGAAAGCTGTAAAGTTTTTGTCTCAGAACTGCGCGAAAATTTGTATTCCGGCTCAAAACAACGGGATACCTCGTTTCAGATCGAAACTAGCGAGATATACGCACTTTGGTTTTACAAGTCGTAGAGAGTAAACGAGAGAAAGCTGTAACATATTTCTCTCAGAACTGCGCGAAAACTTATATTCCGGCTCAAAACAACGGGATACCTCGTTTTAGATCGAAACTAGCGAGATTTACGCCCTTCGATTTTACAAGTCGTCGAAGAATAGACGAGACAGAGCAGTAAACTTTTTCTCTCAGAATTGCGCGAAAACTTGTATTCCGGCTCAAAACAACGGGATACATCGTTTTAGATCAAAAGAAGCGAGATTGACGAACATCTATTTTACAAGTCGTCGAAGAGTAGACGAGAGAGAACTGTAAACTTTTTCTCTCAGAACTGCGCGAAAACTTGTATTCCGGCTCAAAACAACGGGATGCATCGTTTTTGATTGAAACTAGCGAGATTTACGCACTTTGGTTTTTCAAGTCGTAGAGAGTAAACGAGAAAAAGCTGGACAGTTTTCTCTCAGAACTGCGCGAAAACTTATATTCCGGCTCAAAACAACGGGATACATCGTTTTAGATCGAAACTAGCGAGATTCACAGACATCGATTTTACATGTTGTCGAAGAGTAGACGAGAGAGCTGCAAACGTTTTCTCTCAGAACTGCGCGAAAACTTGTATTCCGGCTCAAAACAACGGGATACATTGTTTTAGCTCGAAACTAGCGAGTTTTACGAACTTTGATTTTACAAGTCGTCGAAGAGTAGACGAGAGAGAGCTGTAAAGTTTTTCTCTCAGAACTGCGCGAAAACTTGTATTCCGGCTCAAAACAACGGGATACATCGTTTTAGATCGAAACTAGCGAGATTTACGCCCTTCGATTTTACAAGTCGTCGAAGAGTAGACGAGAGAGCTGTTAACTTTTTCTCTCAGAACTGCGCGAAAACTTGTATTCCGGTTCAAAACAACGGGATAAATCGTTTTAGATTGAAACTAGCGAGATTCACAGACATCGATTTTACATGTCGTCAAAGAGTAGACGAGAGTAAGCTGCAAACTTTTTCTCTCAGAACTGCGCGAGAACTTGTATTCCGGCTCAAAACAACGAAATACATCGTTTTAGATCGAAACTGTCGAGATTCACGAACATCGATTTTACAAGTCGTCGAAGAGTAGACGAGAGAAAGGTGCAAACTTTTTCTCTCAGAACTGCGGGAAAACTTGTATTTCGGCTCAAAACAACGGGATACATTGTTTTAGATTGAAACTAGCGAGATTTACGCACTTTGGTTTTTCAAGTCGTAGAGAGTAAACGAGAGAAAGCTGGACAGTTTTCTCTCAGAACTGCGCGAAAACTTATATTCCGGCTCAAAACAACGGGATACATTGTTTTAGATTGAAACTAGCGAGATTCACAGACATCGATTTTACATGTCGTCGAAGAGTAGACGAGAGAGAGCTGCAAACGTTTTCTCTCAGAACTGCGCGAAAACTAGTATTCCGGCTCAAAACAACGGGATACATTGTTTTAGCTCGAAACTAGCGAGATTTACGCACTTTGATTTTACAAGTCGTCGAAGAGTAGACGAGAGAGAGCTGTAAAGTTTTTCTCTCAGAACTGCTCGAAAACTTGTATTCCGGCTCAAAACAACGGGATACATCGTTTTAGATCGAAACTAGTAAATTTCATGAACACCGATTTTACAAGTCGTAGAGAGTAAACCAGAGAAAGCTGTAAAGTTTTTGTCTCAGAACTGCGCGAAAATTTGTATTCCGGCTCAAAACAACGGGATACCTCGTTTCAGATCGAAACTAGCGAGATATACGCACTTTGGTTTTACAAGTCGTAGAGAGTAAACGAGAGAAAGCTGTAACATATTTCTCTCAGAACTGCGCGAAAACTTATATTCCGGCTCAAAACAACGGGATACCTCGTTTTAGATCGAAACTAGCGAGATTTACGCCCTTCGATTTTACAAGTCGTCGAAGAATAGACGAGACAGAGCAGTAAACTTTTTCTCTCAGAATTGCGCGAAAACTTGTATTCCGGCTCAAAACAACGGCATACATCATTTTAGATCGAAACTAACGAGATTCACGAACATCGTTTTTACATGTCGTCGAAGAGTAGACGAGAGAAAGGTGTAAACTTTTTCTCTCAGAACTGCGCGAAAACTTGTATTCCGGCTCAAAACAACGGGATACATCGTTTTAGATCGAAACTAGCAAGATTCACGAACATCGATTCTACAAGTCTTCGAAGAGTAGACGAGAGAGAGCTGTAAACTTTTTCTCTCAGAACTGCGGGAAAACTTGTAATCCGGCTCAAAATAACGGGATACATCGTTTTAGATAGAAACTAGCGAGATTTACGCACTTTCATTTTACAAGTCGTCGAAGAGTAGACGAGAGAGAGCTGTAAACTTTTACTCTCAGAACTGCGCGAAAACTTTTATTCCGGCTCAAAACAACGGGATACATCGTTTTAGATCGAAAGAAGCGAGATTGACGAACATCTATTTTACTAGTCGTCGAAGAGTAGACGAGAGAGAACTGTAAACTTTTTCTCTCAGAACTGCGCGAAAACTTATATTCCGGCTCAAAACAACGGGATACACCGTATTAGATCGAAACTAGCAATATTCACGAAAACCGATTTTACAAGTCATCGAAGAGTAGACGAGAGAAAGGTGTAAACTTCTTCTCTCAGAACTGCGCGAAAACTGGGAATCCGGCTCAAATCAACGAGATACATCGTTTTAGATCGAAACTAGCGAGATTTACGCCCTTCGATTTTACAAGTCGTCGAAGAGTAGACGAGAGAGAGCTGTTAACTTTTTGTCTCAGAACTGCGCGAAAACTTGTATTCCGGCTCAAAACAACGGGTACATCGTTTTAGATCGAAACCATCGAGATTCACGAACATCGATTTTACAAGTCGTCGAAGAGTAGACGAGAGAAAGGTGTAAACTTTTTCTCTCAGAACTGCGGGAAAACTTGTATTCTGGCTCAAAACAACGGGATACATTGTTTTAGATCGAAACTAGCGAGATTCACGAACATCGATTTTACAAGTCGTCGAAGAGTAGACGAAAGATGGCTGTAAACTTTTTCTCTCAGAACTGCGCGAAAACTTGTATTCCGGCTCAAAACAACGGGATACATCGTTTTAGATCGAAACTATCGATATTCATGAACATAGATTTTACAAGTCGTCGAAGAGTAGACGAGAGAAAGGTGTAAACGTTTCCTCTCAGAACTGCGGGAAAACTTATATTCCGGCTCAAAACAACGGGTTACCTCGTTTTAGATCGAAACTAGCGAGATTTACGCAATTCGATTTTACAAGTCGTCCAAGAATAGACGAGACAGAGCAGTAAACGTTTTCTCTCAGAACTGCGCGAAAACTTGTATTCCGGCTCAAAACAACGGGATACATCGTTTTAGATCGAAACTAGCGAGATTCACGAACATCGATTTTACAAATCGTCGAAGAGTAGACGAGAGTAAGCTGCAAACTTTTTCTCTCAGAACTGCGCGAAAACTTGTATTCCGGCTCAAAACAACGGGATACATCGTTTTAGATCGAAACTATCGATATTCACCGACATCGATTTTACAAGTCGTCGAAGAGTAGACGAGAGAAAGGTGTAAACTTTTCCTCTCAGAACTGTGGGAAAACTTATATTCCGGCTCAAAACAACGGGATAACTCGTTTTAAATCGAAACTAGCGAGATTTACGCCCTTCGATTCTACAAGTCGTCGAAGAATAGACGAGACAGAGCAGTAAACGTTTTCTCTCAGAACTGCGCGAAAACTTGTATTCCGGCTCAAAACAACGGGATACATTGTTTTAGATCGAAACTAGCGAGATTCACGAACATCGATTTTACAAGTCGCGAAGAGTAGACGAGAGAGGGCTGTAAACTTTTTCTCTCAGAACTGCGCGAAAACTTGTATTCCGGCTCAAAACAACGGGATACATCGTTTTAGATCGAAACTATCGAGAATCACGAACATCGATTTTACAAGTCGTCGAAGAGTAGACGAGAGAAAGGTGTAAACTTTTTCTCTCAGAACTGCGCGAAAACTTGTATTCCGGCTCAAAACAACGGGATACATCGTTTTAGATCGAAACTAGCAAGATTCACGAACATCGATTTTACAAGTCTTCGAAGAGTAGACGAGAGAGAGCTGTAAACTTTCTCTCTCAGAACTGCGCGAAAATTTGTATTCCGGCTCAAAACAACGGGATACATCGTTTTTGATCGAAACTAGCGAGGTATACGCACTTTGGTTTTACAAGTCGTAGAGAGTAAACGAGAGAAAGCTGTACACTATTTCTTTCAGAACTGCGCGAAAACTTATATTCCGGCTCAAAACAACAGGATACATCGTTTTAGATCGAAACTAGCAATTTTCACGAAAACCGATTTTACAAGTCATCGAAGGGTAGACGAGAGAAAGGTGTAAACTTCTTCTCTCAGAACTTCGCGAAAACTTGGATTCCGGCTCAAAACAACGAGATACATCGTTTTAGATCGAAACTAGCGAGATTTACGCCCTTCGATTTTACAAGTCGTCGAAGAGTAGACGAGAGAGAGCTGTTAACTTTTTCTCTCAGAACTGCGCGAAAACTTGTGTTTCGGCTCAAAACAACGGGATACATTGTTTTAGATCGAAACTAGCGAGATTCACGAACATCGATTTTACAAGTCGTCGAAGAGTACACGAGAGAGGGCTGTAAACTTTTTCTCTCAGAACTGCGCGAAAACTTGTATTCCGGCTGAAAACAACGGGATACATCGTTTTAGATCGAAACTAGCGAGATTCACAGACATCGATTTTACATGTCGTCGAAGAGTAGACGAGAGTAAACTGCAAACTTTTTCTCTCAGAACTGCGCGAAAACTTGTATTCCGGCTCAAAACAACGGGATACATCGTTTTAGATCGAAACTATCGAGAATCACGAACATCGATTTTACAAGTCGTCGAAGAGTACACGAGAGAAAGGTGTAAACGTTTTCTCTCAGAACTGCGGGAAAACTTGGATTCCGGCTCAAAACAACGGGATACCTCGTTTTAGATCGAAACTAGCGAGATTTACGCCCTTCGATTTTACAAGTCGTCGAAGAATAGACGAGACAGAGCAGTAAACTTTTTCTCTCAGAATCGCGCGAAAACTTGTATTCCGGCTCAAAACAACGGCGTACATCATTTTAGATTGAAACTAACGAGATTCACGAACATCGTTTTTACATATCGTCGAAGAGTAGACGAGAGAAAGGTGTAAACTTTATGTCTCAGAACAGCGTGAAAAACTTGTATTCCAGCTCAAAACAACGTAATACATCGTTTTAGATCGAAACTATCGAGATTCACGAACATCGATTTTACAAGTCGTCGAAGAGTAGACGAGAGAAAGGTGTAAACTTTTTCTCTCAGAACTGCGCGAAAACTTGTATTCCGGCTCAAAACAACGGGATACATCGTTTTAGATCGAAACTAGCAAGATTCACGAACATCGATTTTACAAGTCTTCGAAGAGTAGACGAGAGAGAGCTGTAAACTTTTTCTCTCAGAACTGCGGGAAAACTTGTATTCCGGCCCAAAATAACGGAATACATCGTTTTAGATAGAAACTAGCGAGATTTACGCACTTTCATTTTACAAGTCATCGAAGAGTAGACGAGAGAGAGCTGTAAACTTTTACTCTCAGAACTGCGCGAAAACTTTTATTCCGGCTCAAAACAACGAGATACATCGTTTTAGATCGAAACAAGCGAGATTGACGAACATCTATTTTACAAGTCGTCGAAGAGTAGACGAGAGAGAACTGTAAACTTTTTCTCTCAGAACTGCGCGAAAACTTGTATTCCGGCTCAAAACAACGGGATGCATCGTTTTTGATTGAAACTAGCGAGATTTACGCACTTTGGTTTTTCAAGTCGTAGAGAGTAAACGAGAAAAAGCTGGACAGTTTTCTCTCAGAACTGCGCGAAAACTTATATTCCGGCTCAAAACAACGGGATACATCGTTTTAGATCGAAACTAGCGAGATTGACGAACATCGATTTTACATGTTGTCGAAGAGTAGACGAGAGAGAGCTGCAAACGTTTTCTCTCAGAACTGCGCGAAAACTTGTATTCCGGCTCAAAACAACGGGATACATTGTTTTAGCTCGAAACCAGCGAGTTTTACGCACTTTGATTTTGCAAGTCGTCGAAGAGTACACGAGAGAGAGCTGTAAGGTTTTTCTCTCAGAACTGCGCGAAAACTTGTATTCCGGCTCAAAACAACGGGATACATCGTTTTTGATCGAAACTAGCGAGGTATACGCACTTGTCGCACGACTACCAAACATTTGCGTTAAATCGCCCCCTGCAACAAGGTGGCGGCGTTATGCTATTAATGAAAAACAGCTTTAACGTGAACCCTGTTCCTGAGTTTACTGAGTCGACTGACGACTACGAAATAGTGACAGCGCGTGACAATTCACAATTTTTCTCGGTTCTTTATCGTCCTCCAAAGGGTGATCTGAAAAATTTCCTACTTTTTCTTGAAAGCCTTTTAGATTTTATATCTCTTAACAAATACTCTCTTTTTCTTGGCGGTGACCTAAACATTGATATCCTCAAAACTTCTAAGGCTAAAAATGATTTCCTGTCCATTCTAGAGTCATATGGGTTTCTAAACATTATAAATGAACCAACACGTGTTACATCAGTGTCAGCAACTCTACTCGATCTGTTCATCACTAATACTGATAAAAGTGTTTCTTCTTGCGGTGCGCTTGCTAGCGACATCAGTGATCACTTGCCCATTTTCGCCTTCATTCATGTAAAAGATTATCCTGCACCTTCAAACGATCCGCCGATTTGTAGACAAGACATAACCCAATCTTCCTTGGCATCTTTTCGAGCCGATGTTCAGTGTCATGACTGGAGCCATGTTCTTTCAAGCACTGATGTAAATGCAATGTACAAAGCCCTTGTATGTCAAATTACAGATCTTTACCAAAAGCACTTTCCATCTGTAGCGCGACGAAGGAACAGGAAATCGCGGAAACCGTGGGTAACACGGGATCTGGTCAATAAAATTAACATAAAAAACCATCTTTACTGGAAATTTGTGAAAAGCAAGGACATAAATTTATTAAAAGCGTATAAAACATATAGAAATAGGGTAAATAAAGAGCTCAAAGTTGCCAAGGACGAATACTTTGCTACCTATCTGCATGACGCATCCGGGAACGTCGAACTGTTGTGGAAACGGCTAAATAAGATCATTAAACCAATCAGTCATTCCAACATCACCAGCATAAAAATCAACAATGAAGACATAAGCGGCACTGATCTATCTAATGCGTTCAATGCGCATTTTGTCTCCGTTGGGGAAACTGACTGCGCAAGCACAGCTTACTCTCCCACTGCAGATTGCATCCCTAATATCTCTGGAAGTGTGGTATTCTTTCCCACTAATGAAAGTGAAGTGATTTATGTATATAATAACCTCAAAAATTCTAAATCTCGTGATGCAAATGACATGCAAATTGCCCCTATTAAATACATTATTGATATCATCGCTCCAGTGTTGACTAGCATGTATAACTTAGCCTTTGAGCTAAATACATTTCCAGAGCTAATGCAAATAGCCAAGGTGACTGTAATACACAAAGGAGGTGACAAAAATAATATAAATAACTTTCGACCCATTTCAATTCTCCCAGTGTTCTCTAAAGGTTTAGAAAAAATTATGCACATTCGTCTTTATTCATTTTTAGGCAAGCATTCACTCATTTCACCTTGCCAACACGGTTTTCTGAAACAAAAATCCACAGAATCAGCTCTTTTAACGCAAAAAGAAATCATTATTAACGCTCTAGAGCATAAGAAACTAGTTTTAGGCATATATATAGATTTTTCAAAGGCATTTGATTGCGTATGTCACAAAACGTTAATAATGAAACTTCAGCATTATGGCATACGGGGAAATTCTAATGCTCTCTTATCATCGTACCTTCAACACCGCTCTCAGTATGTTAGCCATAATAATAAAAATTCCAGCGTCAAAAAACTTACTTCCGGTGTCCCTCAAGGCAGTATTCTCGGTCCCCTCCTATTTGTTCTTTACATAAATGACATCTTTTCCACTATAAGCGAGGTACAATGGATTGGATATGCAGATGATACCGCGCTCTTCATTACCGGAGATAACCCAAACAATTTGATACACACAGCAAATATAGCATTACAGTTTATTAAGCGTTGGTCCGAAAATAACTTTCTGAGAATTAATGCAAAAAAGACTCAAGCAATACTTTTTCGTGCAAGAAACACCACTGTCACTCCCACAGAAAAGCTATTTCTAGCGAATGATGAAATTGATATAGGAACGCACGTTAAATCACTTGGGGTCTTTTTCTCAGAAAACCTAACCTGGGATAAGCACATTGAACACGTTTGCTACAAATTAAACAGAATCGCGGGAATATTGAGTAGGAATCGGCATATATTACCTACAAAAGTAAAAAGGATGGTGTACAACGCCTTATTTTTATCTGCACTTAATTATTGTCATCTTGTATGGGCGACCACATCCAAAGAAAACATTCATAAACTAAAAATATGTCAAAAACGCGCAATTCGAGCCATTGCGAATATTTCATACCGTGATCATACGTCCGCATACTTCGCATCCTATCGCATACTTCCAATTGAAACCATGTATTCGTTCCGCCTTCTTTGCCAGTACAAGACTGCTGTTCGCACCAATAATCAGTATTTTCTTCAGCTATTCAACCTTGACACGCGCACTCATAGTCATAACACCAGACACAATAATTCATGGGTCGAACGTTTCTGCCGCACAACATATGGCAATCAATCTTTATCGTACCACATCGCCGTCCTCTTGAACGCACTCAGTCGCGTTGGTGTTGATACAAATACAGAATCTGCACGCTCACTTTTCAAAAAATTAGATCGTAATGCATCCGCTTTCTGTTAATACCCTCACCATTGTCTCTGGCTTCATTTCTTATCCTCCGCTGCACTATTGCCCACCTGTATGATATTATATCCCTTCCTTTTTTCTTTATATCGTGCAGCTAACGACATTTTTGCTTACATATTGCTGCAACTACGCCCTGTACCACGTGCATTGTATTATGTCAGCCGCTTACTTTTTGCATCTCACGTATAAAACCCTGACATTGTCATCCATATGTATATATCTTGTACAATGCTTGTCATTGAGCGTCCTTTGTTTATTTTTCTTGAATTGCTGCTGAACTGTACCCAAGGGGGCCGGGCTTCGTCAAGCTGCGCATGTGCAGCTTTTTTCCGTTGCCCCCTTTCTTCCTCTCGGAGAAAAATAAATTTGACTTTGACTTTGACTTTGACTTTGGTTTTACAAGTCGTAGAGAGTAAACGAGAGAAAGCTGTACACTATTTCTTTCAGAACTGCGCGAAAACTTATATTTTGGCTCAAAACAACGGGATACATCGTTTTAGATCGAAACTAGCAATATTCACGAAAACCGATTTTACAAGTCATCGAAGAGTAGACGAGAGAAAGGTGTAAACTTCTTCTCTCAGAACTGCGCGAAAACTTGGATTCCGGCTCAAAACAACGAGATACATCGTTTTAGATCGAAACTAGCGAGATTTACGCCCTTCGATTTTACAAGTCGTCGAAGAGTAGACGAGAGAGAGCTGTTAACTTTTTCTCTCATAACTGCGCGAAAACTTGTGTTTCGGCTCAAAACAACGGGATACATTGTTTTAGATCGAAACTAGCGATATTCACGAACATCGATTTTACAAGTCGTCGAAGAGTACACGAGAGAGGGCTGTAACCTTTTTCTCTCAGAACTGCGGGAAAACTTATATTCCGGCTCATAACAACGGGATACCTCGTTTTAGATCGAAACTAGCGAGATTTACGCCCTTCTATTTTACAAGTCGTCGAAGAATAGACGAGACAGAGCAGTAACCTTTTTCTCTCAGAACTGCGCGAAAACTTGTATTCCGGCTCAAAACAACGGCATACATCATTTTAGATCGAAACTAACGAGATTCACGAACGTCGTTTTTACATGTCGTCGAAGAGTAGACGAGAGAAAGGTGTAAACTTTATCTCTCAGAACAGCGTGAAAAACTTGTATTCCAGCTCAAAACAACGTAATACATCGTTTTAGACCGAAACTATCGAGATTCACGAACATCGATTTTACAAGTCGTCGAAGAGTAGACGAGAGAAAGGTGTAAACTTTATCTCCCAGAACTGCGCGAAAACTTGTATTACGGCTCAAAACAACGGGATACATCGTTTTAGATCGAAACTAGCAAGATTCACGAACATCGATTTTACAAGTCTTCGAAGAGTAGACGAGAGAGAGCTGTAAACTTTTTCTCTCAGAACTGCGGGAAAACTTGTATTCCGGCCCAAAATAACGGGATACATCGTTTTAGATAGAAACTAGCGAGATTTACGCACTTTCATTTTACAAGTCGTCGAAGAGTAGACGAGAGAGAGCTGTAAACTTTTTCTCTCAGAACTGCGCGAAAACTTGTATTGCGGCTCAAAACAACGGGATGCATCGTTTTTGATTGAAACTAGCGAGATTTACGCACTTTGATTTTTCAAGTCGTAGAGAGTAAACGAGAAAAAGCTGGACAGTTTTCTCTCAGAACTGCGCGAAAACTTATATTCCGGCTCAAAACAACGGGATACATCGTTTTAGATCGAAACTAGCAATATTCACGAAAACCGATTTTACAAGTCATCGAAGAGTAGACGAGAGAATGGTGTAAACTTCTTCTCTCAGAACTGCGCGAAAACTTGGATTCCGGCTCAAAACAACGAGATACATCGTTTTAGATCGAAACTAGCGAGATTTACGCCCTTCGATTTTACAAGTCGTCGAAGAGTAGACGAGAGAGAGCTGTTAACTTTTTCTCTCAGAAATGCGCGAAAACTTGTATTCCGGCTCAAAACAACGGGTAAATCGTTTTAGACCGAAACTATAGAGATTCACGAACATCGATTTTACAAGTCGTCGAAGAGTAGACGAGAGAAAGGTGTAAACTTTTTCTCTCAGAACTGCGGGAAAACTTGTATTCCGGCTCAAAACAACGGGACACATTGTTTTAGATCGAATCTAGCGAGATTTACGCACCTTGATTTTACAAGTCGTCGAAGACTAGACGAGAGAGAGCTGTGAATGTTTTCTCTCAGAACTGCGCGAAAACTTGTATTCCGGCTCAAAACAACGGGATACATCGTTTTAGATTGAAGCTAGCGAGATTGACGAACATCTATTTTACAAGTCGTCGAAGAGTAGACAAGAGAGAACTGTAAACTTTTTCTCTCAGAACTGCGCGAAAACTTGTATTCCGGCTCAAAACAACGGGATGCATCGTTTTTGATTGAAACTAGCGAGATTTACGCACTTTGGTTTTTCAAGTCGTAGAGAGTAAACGAGAAAAAGCTGTAAACTATTTCTCTCAGAACTGCGCGAAAACAGATATTCCGGCTCAAAACAACGGGATACATCGTTTTAGAACGAAACTAGCGAGATTCACAGACATCGATTTTACATGTTGTCGAAGAGGAGACGAGAGAGAGCTGCATGCAAAGGTTTTCTCTCAGAACTGCGCGAAAACTTGTATTCCGGCTCAAAACAACGGGATACATTGTTTTAGCTCGAAACTAGCGAGATTTACGCACATTGATTTTACAAGTCGTCGAAGAGTACACGAGAGAGAGCTGTAAAATTTTTCTCTCAGAACTGCGCGAAAATTTGTATTCCGGCTCAAAACAACGGGATACATCGTTTTTGATCGAAACTAGCGAGGTATACGCACTTTGGTTTTACAAGTCGTAGAGAGTAAACGAGAGAAAGCTGTACACTATTTCTTTCAGAACTGCGCGAAAACTTATATTCCGGCTCAAAACAACAGGATACATCGTTTTATATCGAAACTAGCAATATTCACGAAAACCGATTTTACAAGTCATCGAAGGGTAGACGAGAGAAAGGTGTAAACTTCTCTCAGAACTTCGCGAAAACTTGGATTCCGGCTCAAAACAACGAGATACATCGTTTTAGATCGAAACTAGCGAGATTTACGCCCTTCGATTTTACAAGTCGTCGAAGAGTAGACGAGAGAGAGCTGTTAACTTTTTCTCTCAGAACTGCGCGAAAACTTGTGTTTCGGCTCAAAACAACGGGATACATTGTTTTAGATCGAAACTAGCGAGATTCACGAACATCGATTTTACAAGTCGTCGAAGAGTACACGAGAGAGGGCTGTAAACTTTTTCTCTCAGAACTGCGCGAAAACTTGTATTCCGGCTGAAAACAACGGGATACATCGTTTTAGATCGAAACTAGCGAGATTCACAGACATCGATTTTACATGTCGTCGAAGAGTAGACGAGAGTAAGCTGCAAACTTTTTCTCTCAGAACTGCGCGAAAACTTGTATTCCGGCTCAAAACAACGGGATACATCGTTTTAGATCGAAACTATCGAGATTCACGAACATCAATTTTACAAGTCTTCGAAGAGTAGACGAGAGAGAGCTGTAAACGTTTTCTCTCAGAACTGCGGGAAAACTTGTATTCCGGCCCAAAATAACGGGATACATCGTTTTAGATAGAAACTAGCGAGATTTACGCACTTTGGTTTTTCAAGTCGTAGAGAGTAAACAAGAAAAAGCTGCAAACTATTTCTCTCAGAACTGCGCGAAAACTCTTATTCCGGCTCAAAACAACAAGATACATCGTTTTAGATTGAAACTAGCGAGATTCACAGACATCGATTTTACATGTTGTCGAAGAGTAGACGATAGAGAGCTGCAAACGTTTTCTCTCAGAACTGCGCGAAAACTTGTATTCCGGCTCAAAACAAAGGGATACATTGTTTTAGATCGAAACTAGCGAGATTCACGAACATCGATTTTACAAGTCGTCGAAGAGTAGACGAAAGATGGCTGTAAACTTTTTCTCTCAGAACTGCGCGAAAACTTGTATTCCGGCTCAAAACAACGGGATACATCGTTTTAGATCGAAACTATCGATATTCATGAACATAGATTTTACAAGTCGTCGAAGAGTAGACGAGAGAAAGGTGTAAACGTTTCCTCTCAGAACTGCGGGAAAACTTATATTCCGGCTCAAAACAACGGGTTACCTCGTTTTAGATCGAAACTAGCGAGATTTACGCCCTTCGATTTTACAAGTCGTCGAAGAATAGACGAGACAGAGCAGTAAACGCTTTCTCTCAGAACTGCGCGAAAACTTGTATTCCGGCTCAAAACAACGGGATACATCGTTTTAGATCGAAACTAGCGAGATTCACGAACATCGATTTTACAAATCGTCGAAGAGTAGACGAGAGTAAGCTGCAAACTTTTTCTCTCAGAACTGCGCGAAAACTTGTATTCCGGCTCAAAACAACGGGATACATCGTTTTAGATCGAAACTATCGATAGTCACCGACATCGATTTTACAAGTCGTCGAAGAGTAGACGAGAGAAAGGTGTAAACTTTTCCTCTCAGAACTGTGGGAAAACTTACATTCCGGCTCAAAACAACGGGATACCTCGTTTTAGATCGAAACTAGCGAGATTTACGCCCTTCGATTTTACAAGTCGTCGAAGAATAGACGAGACAGAGCAGTAACCTTTTTCTCTCAGAACTGCGCGAAAACTTGTATTCCGGCTCAAAACAACGGCATACATCATTTTAGATCGAAACTAACGAGATTCACGAACATCGTTTTTACATGTCGTCGAAGACTAGACGAGAGAAAGGTGTAAACTTTATCTCTCAGAACAGCGTGAAAAACTTGTATTCCAGCTCAACACAACGTAATACATCGTTTTAGATCGAAACTATCGACATTCACGAACCTCGATTTTACAAGTCGTCGAAGAGTAGACGAGAGAAAGGTGTAAACTTTTTCTCCCAGAACTGCGCGAAAACTTGTATTACGGCTCAAAACAACGGGATACATTGTTTTAGATCGAATCTAGCGAGATTTACGCACCTTGATTTTACAAGTCGTCGAAGACTAGACGAGAGAGAACTGTGAATGTTTTCTCTCAGAACTGCGCGAAAACTTGTATTACGGCTCAAAACAACGGGATACATCGTTTTAGATTGAAGCTAGCGAGATTGACGACCATCTATTTTACAAGTCGTCGAAGAGTAGACAAGAGAGAACTGTAAACTTTTTCTCTCAGAACTGCGCGAAAACTTGTATTCCGGTTCAAAACAACGGGATGCATCGTTTTTGATTGAAACTAGCGAGATTTACGCACTTTGGTTTTTCAAGTCGTAGAGAGTAAACAAGAAAAAGCTGTAAACTATTTCTCTCAGAACTGCGCGAAAACTTATATTCCGGCTCAAAACAACGAGATACATCGTTTTAGATTGAAACTAGCGAGATTCACAGACATCGATTTTACATGTTGTCAAGAGTAGACGATAGAGAGCTGCAAACGTTTTCTCTCAGAACTGCGCGAAAACTTGTATTCCGGCTCAAAACAACGGGATACATCGTTTTAGATCGAAACTAGCGAGATTCACGAACATCGATTTTACAAATCGTCGAAGAGTAGACGAGAGTAAGCTGCAAACTTTTTCTCTCAGAACTGCGCGAAAACTTGTATTCCGGCTCAAAACAACGGGATACATCGTTTTAGATCGAAACTATCGATATTCACCGACATCGATTTTACAAGTCGTCGAAGAGTAGACGAGAGAAAGGTGTAAACTTTTCCTCTCAGAACTGTGGGAAAACTTATATTCCGGCTCAAAACAACGGGATACATCGTTTTAAATCGAAACTAGCGAGATTTACGCCCTTCGATTTTACAAGTCGTCGAAGAATAGACGAGACAGAGCAGTAAACGTTTTCTCTCAGAACTGCGCGAAAACTTGTATTCCGGCTCAAAACAACGGGATACATTGTTTTAGATCGAAACTAGCGAGATTCAAGAACATCGATTTTACAAGTCGTCGAAGAGTAGACGAGAGAGGGCTGTAAACTTTTTCTCTCAGAACTGCGCGAAAACTTGTATTCCGGCTCAAAACAACGGGATACATCGTTTTAGATCGAAACTATCGAGAATCACGAACATCGATTTTACAAGTCGTCGAAGAGTAGACGAGAGAAAGGTGTAAACTTTTTCTCTCAGAACTGCGCGAAAACTTGTATTCCGGCTCAAAACAACGGGATACATCGTTTTAGATCGAAACTAGCAAGATTCACGAACATCGATTTTACAAGTCTTCGAAGAGTAGACGAGAGAGAGCTGTAAACTTTTTCTCTCAGAACTGCGCGAAAATTTGTATTCCGGCTCAAAACAACGGGATACATCGTTTTTGATCGAAACTAGCGAGGTATACGCACTTTGGTTTTACAAGTCGTAGAGAGTAAACGAGAGAAAGCTGTACACTATTTCTTTCAGAACTGCGCGAAAACTTATATTCCGGCTCAAAACAACAGGATACATCGTTTTAGATCGAAACTAGCAATTTTCACGAAAACCGATTTTACAAGTCATCGAAGGGTAGACGAGAGAAAGGTGTAAACTTCTTCTCTCAGAACTTCGCGAAAACTTGGATTCCGGCTCAAAACAACGAGATACATCGTTTTAGATCGAAACTAGCGAGATTTACGCCCTTCGATTTTACAAGTCGTCGAAGAATAGACGAGACAGAGCAGTAAACTTTTTCTCTCAGAATCGCGCGAAAACTTGTATTCCGGCTCAAAACAACGGCGTACATCATTTTAGATTGAAACTAACGAGATTCACGAACATCGTTTTTACATATCGTCGAAGAGTAGACGAGAGAAAGGTGTAAACGTTATGTCTCAGAACAGCGTGAAAAACTTGTATTCCAGCTCAAAACAACGTAATACATCGTTTTAGATCGAAACTATCGAGATTCACGAACATCGATTTTACAAGTCGTCGAAGAGTAGACGAGAGAAAGGTGTAAACTTTTTCTCTCAGAACTGCGCGAAAACTTGTATTCCGGCTCAAAACAACGGGATACATCGTTTTAGATCGAAACTAGCAAGATTCACGAACATCGATTTTACAAGTCTTCGAAGAGTAGACGAGAGAGAGCTGTAAACTTTTTCTCTCAGAACTGCGGGAAAACTTGTATTCCGGCCCAAAATAACGGAATACATCGTTTTAGATAGAAACTAGCGAGATTTACGCACTTTCATTTTACAAGTCATCGAAGAGTAGACGAGAGAGAGCTGTAAACTTTTACTCTCAGAACTGCGCGAAAACTTTTATTCCGGCTCAAAACAACGAGATACATCGTTTTAGATCGAAACAAGCGAGATTGACGAACATCTATTTTACAAGTCGTCGAAGAGTAGACGAGAGAAAACTGTAAACTTTTTCTCTCAGAACTGCGCGAAAACTTGTATTCCGGCTCAAAACAACGGGATGCATCGTTTTTGATTGAAACTAGCGAGATTTACGCCCTTTGGTTTTTCAAGTCGTAGAGAGTAAACGAGAAAAAGCTGTAAACTATTTCTTTCAGAACTGCGCGAAAACAGATATTCCGGCTCAAAACAACGGGATACATCGTTTTAGAACGAAACTAGCGAGATTCACAGACATCGATTTTACATGTTGTCGAAGAGTACACGAGAGAGAGCTGTAAAATTTTTCTCTCAGAACTGCGCGAAAATTTGTATTCCGGCTCAAAACAACGGGATACATCGTTTTTGATCGAAACTAGCGAGGTATACGCACTTTGGTTTTACAAGTCGTAGAGAGTAAACGAGAGAAAGCTGTACACTATTTTTTTCAGAACTGCGCGAAAACCTATATTCCGGCTCAAAACAACAGGATACATCGTTTTAGATCGAAACTAGCAATATTCACGAAAACCGATTTTACAAGTCATCGAAGGGTAGACGAGAGAAAGGTGTAAACTTCTCTCAGAACTTCGCGAAAACTTGGATTCCGGCTCAAAACAACGAGATACATCGTTTTAGATCGAAACTAGCGAGATTTACGCCCTTCGATTTTACAAGTCGTCGAAGAGTACACGAGAGAGGGCTGTAAACTTTTTCTCTCAGAACTGCGCGAAAACTTGTATTCCGGCTGAAAACAACGGGATACATCGTTTTAGATCGAAACTAGCGAGATTCACAGATATCGATTTTACATGTCGGCGAAGAGTAGACGAGAGTAAGCTGCAAACTTTTTCTCTCAGAACTGCGCGAAAACTTGTATTCCGGCTCAAAACAACGGGATACATCGTTTTAGATCGAAACTATCGAGATTCACGAACATCGATTTTACAAGTCTTCGAAGATTAGACGAGAGAGAGCTGTAAACGTTTTCTCTCAGAATTGCGGGAAAACTTGTATTCCGGCCCAAAATAACGGGATACATCGTTTTAGATAGAAACTAGCGAGATTTACGCACTTTTGGTTTTTCAAGTCGTAGAGAGTAAACAAGAAAAAGCTGTAAACTATTTCTTTCAGAACTGCGCGAAAACATATTCCGGCTCAAAACAACGAGATACATCGTTTTAGATTGAAACTAGCGAGATTCACAGACATCGATTTTACATGTTGTCGAAGAGTAGACGATAGAGAGCTGCAAACGTTTTCTCTCAGAACTGCGCGAAAACTTGTATTCCGGCTCAAAACAAAGGGATACATTGTTTTAGATCGAAACTAGCGAGATTCACGAACATCGATTTTACAAGTCGTCGAAGAGTAGACGAAAGATGGCTGTAAACTTTTTCTCTCAGAACTGCGCGAAAACTTGTATTCCGGCTCAAAACAACGGGATACATCGTTTTAGATCGAAACTATCGATATTCATGAACATAGATTTTACAAGTCGTCGAAGAGTAGACGAGAGAAAGGTGTAAACGTTTCCTCTCAGAACTGCGGGAAAACTTATATTCCGGCTCAAAACAACGGGTTACCTCGTTTTAGATCGAAACTAGCGAGATTTACGCCCTTCGATTTTACAAGTCGTCGAAGAATAGACGAGACAGAGCAGTAAACGCTTTCTCTCAGAACTGCGCGAAAATTTGTATTCCGGCTCAAAACAACGGGATACATCGTTTTAGATCGAAACTAGCGAGATTCACGAACATCGATTTTACAAATTGTCGAAGAGTAGACGAGAGTAAGCTGCAAACTTTTTCTCTCAGAACTGCGCGAAAACTTGTATTCCGGCTCAAAACAACGGGATACATCGTTTTAGATCGAAACTATCGATATTCACCGACATCGATTTTACAAGTCGTCGAAGAGTAGACGAGAGAAAGGTGTAAACTTTTCATCTCAGAACTGTGGGAAAACTTATATTCCGGCTCAAAACAACGGGATACCTCGTTTTAGATCGAAACTAGCGAGATTTACGCCCTTCGATTTTACAAGTCGTCGAAGAATAGACGAGACAGAGCAGTAACCTTTTTCTCTCAGAACTGCGCGAAAACTTGTATTCCGGCTCAAAACAACGGCATACATCATTTTAGATCCTAACTAACGAGATTCACGAACATCGTTTTTACATGTCGTCGAAGACTAGACGAGAGAAAGGTGTAAACTTTATCTTTCAGAACAGCGTGAAAAACTTGTATTCCAGCTCAAAACAACGTAATACATCGTTTTAGATCGAAACTATCGACATTCACGAACCTCGATTTTACAAGTCGTCGAAGAGTAGACGAGAGAAAGGTGTAAACTTTTTCTCCCAGAACTGCGCGAAAACTTGTATTACGGCTCAAAACAACGGGATACATCGTTTTAGATCGAAACTAGCAAGATTCACGAACATCGATTTTACAAGTCTTCGAAGAGTAGACGAGAGAGAGCTGTAAACGTTTTCTCTCAGAACTGCGGGAAAAGTTGTATTCCGGCCCAAAATAACGGGATACATCGTTTTAGATAGAAACTAGCGAGATTTACGCACTTTCATTTTACAAGTCGTCGAAGAGTAGACGAGAGAGAGCTGTAAACTTTTTCTCTCAGAACTGCGCGAAAACTTGTATTGCGGCTCAAAACAACGGAATACATCGTTTTTGATTGAAACTAGCGAGGTATACGCACTTTGGTTTTACAAGTCGTAGAGAGTAAACGAGAGAAAGCTGTACACTATTTCTTTCAGAACTGCGCGAAAACTTATATTCCGGCTCAAAACAACGGGATACATCGTTTTAGATCGAAACTAGCAATATTCACGAAAACCGATTTTACAAGTCATCGAAGAGTAGACGAGAGAAAGGTGTAAACTTCTTCTCTCAGAACTGCGCGAAAACTTGGATTCCGGCTCAAAACAACGAGATACATCGTTTTAGATCGAAAGTAGCGAGATTTACGCCCTTCGATTTTACAAGTCGTCGAAGAGTAGACGAGAGAGAGCTGTTAACTTTTTCTCTCAGAAATGCGCGAAAACTTGTATTCCGGCTCAAAACAACGGTTACATCGTTTTAGACCGAAACTATAGAGATTCACGAACATCGATTTTACAAGTCGTCGAAGAGTAGACGAGAGAAAGGTGTAAACTTTTTCTCTCAGAACTGCGGGAAAACTTGTATTCCGGCTCAAAACAACGGGATACATTGTTTTAGATCGAATCTAGCGAGATTTACGCACCTTGATTTTACAAGTCGTCGAAGACTAGACGAGAGAGAACTGTGAATGTTTTCTCTCAGAACTGCGCGAAAACTTGTATTCCGGCTCAAAACAACGGGATACATCGTTTTAGATTGAAGCTAGCGAGATTGACGACCATCTATTTTACAAGTCGTCGAAGAGTAGACAAGAGAGAACTGTAAACTTTTTCTCTCAGAACTGCGCGAAAACTTGTATTCCGGTTCAAAACAACGGGATGCATCGTTTTTGATTGAAACTAGCGAGATTTACGCACTTTGGTTTTTCAAGTCGTAGAGAGTAAACAAGAAAAAGCTGCAAACTATTTCTCTCAGAACTGCGCGAAAACTTGTATTCCGGCTCAAAACAACGAGATACATCGTTTTAGATTGAAACTAGCGAGATTCACAGACATCGATTTTACATGTTGTCGAAGAGTAGACGATAGAGAGCTGCAAACGTTTTCTCTCAGAACTGCGCGAAAACTTGTATTCCGGCTCAAAACAACGGGATACATTGTTTTAGATCGAAACTAGCGAGATTCACGAACATCGATTTTACAAGTCGTCGAAGAGTAGACGAAAGATGGCTGTAAACTTTTTCTCTCAGAACTGCGCGAAAACTTGTATTCCGGCTCAAAACAACGGGATACATCGTTTTAGATCGAAACTATCGATATTCATGAACATAGATTTTACAAGTCGTCGAAGAGTAGACGAGAGAAAGGTGTAAACGTTTCCTCTCAGAACTGCGGGAAAACTTGTATTCCGGCTCAAAACAACGGGTTACCTCGTTTTAGATCGAAACTAGCGAGATTTACGCCCTTCGATTTTACAAGTCGTCGAAGAATAGACGAGACAGAGCAGTACACGTTTTCTCTCAGAACTGCGCGAAAACTTGTATTCCGGCTCAAAACAACGGGATACATCGTTTTAGATCGAAACTAGCGAGATTCACGAACATCGATTTTACAAATCGTCGAAGAGTAGACGAGAGTAAGCTGCAAACTTTTTCTCTCAGAACTGCGCGAAAACTTGTATTCCGGCTCAAAACAACGGGATACATCGTTTTAGATCGAAACTATCGATATTCACCGACATCGATTTTACAAGTCGTCGAAGAGTAGACGAGAGAAAGGTGTAAACTTTTCCTCTCAGAACTGTGGGAAAACTTATATTCCGGCTCAAAACAACGGGATACATCGTTTTAAATCGAAACTAGCGAGATTTACGCCCTTCGATTTTACAAGTCGTCGAAGAATAGACGAGACAGAGCAGTAAACGTTTTCTCTCAGAACTGCGCGAAAACTTGTATTCCGGCTCAAAACAACGGCGTACATCATTTTAGATTGAAACTAACGAGATTTACGTACTTTCATTTTACAAGTCATCGAAGAGTAGACGAGAGAGAGCTGTAAACTTTTACTCTCAGAACTGCGCGAAAACTTTTATTCCGGCTCAAAACAACGAGATACATCGTTTTAGATCGAAACAAGCGAGATTGACGAACATCTATTTTACAAGTCGTCGAAGAGTAGACGAGAGAGAACTGTAAACGTTTTCTCTCAGAACTGCGCGAAAACTTGTATTCCGGCTCAAAACAACGGGATGCATCGTTTTTGATTGAAACTAGCGAGATTTACGCACTTTGGTTTTTCAAGTCGTAGAGAGTAAACGAGAAAAAGCTGGACAGTTTTCTCTCAGAAATGCGCAAAAACTTATATTCCGGCTCAAAACAACGGGATACATCGTTTTAGATCGAAACTAGCGAGATTCACAGACATCGATTTCACATGTTGTCGAAGAGTAGACGAGAGAGAGCTGCAAACGTTTTCTCTCAGAACTGCGCGAAAACTTGTATTCCGGCTCAAAACAACGGGATACATTGTTTTAGCTCGAAACTAGCGAGATTTACGCACTTTGATTTTGCAAGTCGTCGAAGAGTACACGAGAGAGAGCTGTAAGGTTTTTCTCTCAGAACTGCGCGAAAACTTGTATTCCGGCTCAAAACAACGGGATACATCGTTTTTGATCGAAACTAGCGAGGTATACGCACTTTGGTTTTACAAGTCGTAGAGAGTAAACGAGAGAAAGCTGTACACTATTTCTTTCAGAACTGCGCGAAAACTTATATTTTGGCTCAAAACAACGGGATACATCGTTTTAGATCGAAACTAGCAATATTCACGAAAACCGATTTTACAAGTCATCGAAGAGTAGACGAGAGAAAGGTGTAAACTTCTTCTCTCAGAACTGCGCGAAAACTTGGATTCCGGCTCAAAACAACGAGATACATCGTTTTAGATCGAAACTAGCGAGATTTACGCCCTTCGATTTTACAAGTCGTCGAAGAGTAGACGAGAGAGAGCTGTTAACTTTTTCTCTCATAACTGCGCGAAAACTTGTGTTTCGGCTCAAAACAACGGGATACATTGTTTTAGATCGAAACTAGCGATATTCACGAACATCGATTTTACAAGTCGTCGAAGAGTACACGAGAGAGGGCTGTAACCTTTTTCTCTCAGAACTGCGGGAAAACTTATATTCCGGCTCATAACAACGGGATACCTCGTTTTAGATCGAAACTAGCGAGATTTACGCCCTTCAATTTTACAAGTCGTCGAAGAATAGACGAGACAGAGCAGTAACCTTTTTCGCTCAGAACTGCGCGAAAACTTGTATTCCGGCTCAAAACAACGGCATACATCATTTTAGATCGAAACTAACGAGATTCACGAACGTCGTTTTTACATGTCGTCGAAGAGTAGACGAGAGAAAGGTGTAAACTTTATCTCTCAGAACAGCGTGAAAAACTTGTATTCCAGCTCAAAACAACGTAATACATCGTTTTAGATCGAAACTATCGAGATTCACGAACATCGATTTTACAAGTCGTCGAAGAGTAGACGAGAGAAAGATGTAAACTTTTTCTCTCAGAACTGCGGGAAAACATGTATTCCGGCCCAAAATAACGGGATACATCGTTTTAGATAGAAACTAGCGAGATTTACGCACTTTCATTTTACAAGTCGTCGAAGAGTAGACGAGAGAGAGCTGTAAACTTTTTCTCTCAGAACTGCGCGAAAACTTGTATTGCGGCTCAAAACAACGGGATGCATCGTTTTTGATTGAAACTAGCGAGATTTACGCACTTTGGTTTTTCAAGTCGTAGAGAGTAAACGAGAAAAAGCTGGACAGTTTTCTCTCAGAACTGCGCGAAAACTTATATTTTGGCTCAAAACAACGGGATACATCGTTTTAGATCGAAACTAGCAATATTCACGAAAACCGATTTTACAAGTCATCGAAGAGTAGACGAGAGAAAGGTGTAAACTTCTTCTCTCAGAACTGCGCGAAAACTTGGATTCCGGCTCAAAACAACGAGATACATCGTTTTAGATCGAAACTAGCGAGATTTACGCCCTTCTATTTTACAAGTCGTCGAAGAGTAGACGAGAGAGAGCTGTTAACTTTTTCTCTCATAACTGCGCGAAAACTTGTGTTTCGGCTCAAAACAACGGCATACATCATTTTAGATCGAAACTATCGAGATTCACGAACATCGATTTTACAAGTCGTCGAAGAGTAGACGAGAGAAAGGTGTAAACTTTTTCTCCCAGAACTGCGCGAAAACTTGTATTACGGCTCAAAACAACGGGATACATCGTTTTAGATCGAAACTAGCAAGATTCACGAACATCAATTTTACAAGTCGTCGAAGAGTAGACGAGAGAGAGCTGTAAACTTTTTCTCTCAGAACTGCGCGAAAACTTGTATTCCGGCCCAAAATAACGGGATACATCGTTTTAGATAGAAACTAGCGAGATTTACGCACTTTCATTTTACAAGTCGTCCAGAGTAGACGAGAGAGAGCTGTAAACTTTTTCTCTCAGAACTGCGCGAAAACATGTATTGCGGCTCAAAACAACGGGATGCATCGTTTTTGATTGATACTAGCGAGATTTACGCACTTTGGTTTTTCAAGTCGTAGAGAGTAAACGAGAAAAAGCTGGACAGTTTTCTCTCAGAACTGCGCGAAAACTTATATTCCGGCTCAAAACAACGGGATACATCGTTTTAGATCGAAACTAGCAATATTCACGAAAACCGATTTTACAAGTCATCGAAGAGTAGACGAGAGAATGGTGTAAACTTCTTCTCTCAGAACTGCGCGAAAACTTGGATTCCGGCTCAAAACAACGAGATACATCGTTTTAGATCGAAACTACCGAGATTTACGCCCTTCGATTTTACAAGTCGTCGAAGAGTAGACGAGAGAGAGCTGTTAACTTTTTCTCTCAGAAATGCGCGAAAACTTGTATTCCGGCTCAAAACAACGGGTAAATCGTTTTAGACCGAAACTATAGAGATTCACGAACATCGATTTTACAAGTCGTCGAAGAGTAGACGAGAGAAAGGTGTAAACTTTTTCTCTCAGAACTGCGGGAAAACTTGTATTCCGGCTCAAAACAACGGGACACATTGTTTTAGATCGAATCTAGCGAGATTTACGCACCTTGATTTTACAAGTCGTCGAAGACTAGACGAGAGAGAGCTGTGAATGTTTTCTCTCAGAACTGCGCGAAAACTTGTATTCCGGCTCAAAACAACGGGATACATCGTTTTAGATTGAAGCTAGCGAGATTGACGAACATCTATTTTACAAGTCGTCGAAGAGTAGACAAGAGAGAACTGTAAACTTTTTCTCTCAGAACTGCGCGAAAACAGATATTCCGGCTCAAAACAACGGGATACATCGTTTTAGAACGAAACTAGCGAGATTCACAGACATCGATTTTACATGTTGTCGAAGAGTAGACGAGAGAGAGCTGCATGCAAACGTTTTCTCTCAGAACTGCGCGAAAACTTGTATTCCGGCTCAAAACAACGGGATACATTGTTTTAGCTCAAAACTAGCGAGATTTACGCACATTGATTTTACAAGTCGTCGAAGAGTACACGAGAGAGAGCTGTAAAATTTTTCTCTCAGAACTGCGCGAAAATTTGTATTCCGGCTCAAAACAACGGGATACATCGTTTTTGATCGAAACTAGCGAGGTATACGCACTTTGGTTTTACAAGTCGTAGAGAGTAAACGAGAGAAAGCTGTACACTATTTCTTTCAGAACTGCGCGAAAACTTATATTCCGGCTCAAAACAACAGGATACATCGTTTTAGATCGAAACTAGCAATATTCACGAAAACCGATTTTACAAGTCATCGAAGGGTAGACGAGAGAAAGGTGTAAACTTCTCTCAGAACTTCGCGAAAACTTGGATTCCGGCTCAAAACAACGAGATACATCGTTTTAGATCGAAACTAGCGAGATTTACGCCCTTCGATTTTACAAGTCGTCGAAGAGTAGACGAGAGAGAGCTGTTAACTTTTTCTCTCAGAACTGCGCGAAAACTTGTGTTTCGGCTCAAAACAACGGGATACATTGTTTTAGATCGAAACTAGCGAGATTCACGAACATCGATTTTTTTACAAGTCGTCGAAGAGTACACGAGAGAGGGCTGTAAACTTTTTCTCTCAGAACTGCGGGAAAACTTGTATTCCGGCCCAAAATAACGGAATACATCGTTTTAGATAGAAACTAGCGAGATTTACGCACTTTCATTTTACAAGTCATAGAAGAGTAGACGAGAGAGAGCTGTAAACTTTTACTCTCAGAACTGCGCGAAAACTTTTATTCCGGCTCAAAACAACGAGATACATCGTTTTAGATCGAAACAAGCGAGATTGACGAACATCTATTTTACAAGTCGTCGAAGAGCAGACGAGAGAGAACTGTAAACGTTTTCTCTCAGAACTGCGCGAAAACTTGTATTCCGGCTCAAAACAACGGGATACATTGTTTTAGCTCGAAACTAGCGAGATTTACGCACTTTGATTTTGCAAGTCGTCGAAGAGTACACGAGAGAGAGCTGTAAGGTTTTTCTCTCAGAACTGCGCGAAAACTTGTATTCCGGCTCAAAACAACGGGATACATCGTTTTTGATCGAAACTAGCGAGGTATACGCACTTTGGTTTTACAAGTCGTAGAGAGTAAACGAGAGAAAGCTGTACACTATTTCTTTCAGAACTGCGCGAAAACTTATATTTTGGCTCAAAACAACGGGATACATCGTTTTAGATCGAAACTAGCAATATTCACGAAAACCGATTTTACAAGTCATCGAAGAGTAGACGAGAGAAAGGTGTAAACTTCTTCTCTCAGAACTGCGCGAAAACTTGGATTCCGGCTCAAAACAACGAGATACATCGTTTTAGATCGAAACTAGCGAGATTTACGCCCTTCGATTTTACAAGTCGTCGAAGAGTAGACGAGAGAGAGCTGTTAACTTTTTCTCTCATAACTGCGCGAAAACTTGTGTTTCGGCTCAAAACAACGGGATACATTGTTTTAGATCGAAACTAGCGATATTCACGAACATCGATTTTACAAGTCGTCGAAGAGTACACGAGAGAGGGCTGTAACCTTTTTCTCTCAGAACTGCGGGAAAACTTATATTCCGGCTCATAACAACGGGATACCTCGTTTTAGATCGAAACTAGCGAGATTTACGCCCTTCAATTTTACAAGTCGTCGAAGAATAGACGAGACAGAGCAGTAACCTTTTTCTCTCAGAACTGCGCGAAAACTTGTATTCCGGCTCAAAACAACGGCATACATCATTTTAGATCGAAACTAACGAGATTCACGAACGTCGTTTTTACATGTCGTCGAAGAGTAGACGAGAGAAAGGTGTAAACTTTATCTCTCAGAACAGCGTGAAAAACTTGTATTCCAGCTCAAAACAACGTAATACATCGTTTTAGATCGAAACTATCGAGATTCACGAACATCGATTTTACAAGTCGTCGAAGAGTAGACGAGAGAAAGATGTAAACTTTTTCTCTCAGAACTGCGGGAAAACATGTATTCCGGCCCAAAATAACGGGATACATCGTTTTAGATAGAAACTAGCGAGATTTACGCACTTTCATTTTACAAGTCGTCGAAGAGTAGACGAGAGAGAGCTGTAAACTTTTTCTCTCAGAACTGCGCGAAAACTTGTATTGCGGCTCAAAACAACGGGATGCATCGTTTTTGATTGAAACTAGCGAGATTTACGCACTTTGGTTTTTCAAGTCGTAGAGAGTAAACGAGAAAAAGCTGGACAGTTTTCTCTCAGAACTGCGCGAAAACTTATATTTTGGCTCAAAACAACGGGATACATCGTTTTAGATCGAAACTAGCAATATTCACGAAAACCGATTTTACAAGTCATCGAAGAGTAGACGAGAGAAAGGTGTAAACTTCTTCTCTCAGAACTGCGCGAAAACTTGGATTCCGGCTCAAAACAACGAGATACATCGTTTTAGATCGAAACTAGCGAGATTTACGCCCTTCGATTTTACAAGTCGTCGAAGAGTAGACGAGAGAGAGCTGTTAACTTTTTCTCTCATAACTGCGCGAAAACTTGTGTTTCGGCTCAAAACAACGGCATACATCATT
This sequence comes from Amblyomma americanum, assembly GCA_030143305.2. Classification (NCBI taxonomy): domain Eukaryota; kingdom Metazoa; phylum Arthropoda; class Arachnida; order Ixodida; family Ixodidae; genus Amblyomma; species Amblyomma americanum. The sequence continues at coordinate 192,273 of JARKHS020015599.1, read as the reverse complement.
TTAGATCGAAACTATCGAGATTCACGAACATCGATTTTACAAGTCGTCGAAGAGTAGACGAGAGAAAGGTGTAAACTTTTTCTCCCAGAACTGCGCGAAAACTTGTATTACGGCTCAAAACAACGGGATACATCGTTTTAGATCGAAACTAGCAAGATTCACGAACATCGATTTTACAAGTCGTCGAAGAGTAGACGAGAGAGAGCTGTAAACTTTTTCTCTCAGAACTGCGCGAAAACTTGTATTCCGGCCCAAAATAACGGGATACATCGTTTTAGATAGAAACTAGCGAGATTTACGCACTTTCATTTTACAAGTCGTCCAGAGTAGACGAGAGAGAGCTGTAAACTTTTTCTCTCAGAACTGCGCGAAAACATGTATTGCGGCTCAAAACAACGGGATGCATCGTTTTTGATTGATACTAGCGAGATTTACGCACTTTGGTTTTTCAAGTCGTAGAGAGTAAACGAGAAAAAGCTGGACAGTTTTCTCTCAGAACTGCGCGAAAACTTATATTCCGGCTCAAAACAACGGGATACATCGTTTTAGATCGAAACTAGCAATATTCACGAAAACCGATTTTACAAGTCATCGAAGAGTAGACGAGAGAATGGTGTAAACTTCTTCTCTCAGAACTGCGCGAAAACTTGGATTCCGGCTCAAAACAACGAGATACATCGTTTTAGATCGAAACTACCGAGATTTACGCCCTTCAATTTTACAAGTCGTCGAAGAGTAGACGAGAGAGAGCTGTTAACTTTTTCTCTCAGAAATGCGCGAAAACTTGTATTCCGGCTCAAAACAACGGGTAAATCGTTTTAGACCGAAACTATAGAGATTCACGAACATCGATTTTACAAGTCGTCGAAGAGTAGACGAGAGAAAGGTGTAAACTTTTTCTCTCAGAACTGCGGGAAAACTTGTATTCCGGCTCAAAACAACGGGACACATTGTTTTAGATCGAATCTAGCGAGATTTACGCACCTTGATTTTACAAGTCGTCGAAGACTAGACGAGAGAGAGCTGTGAATGTTTTCTCTCAGAACTGCGCGAAAACTTGTATTCCGGCTCAAAACAACGGGATACATCGTTTTAGATTGAAGCTAGCGAGATTGACGAACATCTATTTTACAAGTCGTCGAAGAGTAGACAAGAGAGAACTGTAAACTTTTTCTCTCAGAACTGCGCGAAAACAGATATTCCGGCTCAAAACAACGGGATACATCGTTTTAGAACGAAACTAGCGAGATTCACAGACATCGATTTTACATGTTGTCGAAGAGTAGACGAGAGAGAGCTGCATGCAAACGTTTTCTCTCAGAACTGCGCGAAAACTTGTATTCCGGCTCAAAACAACGGGATACATTGTTTTAGCTCGAAACTAGCGAGATTTACGCACATTGATTTTACAAGTCGTCGAAGAGTACACGAGAGAGAGCTGTAAAATTTTTCTCTCAGAACTGCGCGAAAATTTGTATTCCGGCTCAAAACAACGGGATACATCGTTTTTGATCGAAACTAGCGAGGTATACGCACTTTGGTTTTACAAGTCGTAGAGAGTAAACGAGAGAAAGCTGTACACTATTTCTTTCAGAACTGCGCGAAAACTTATATTCCGGCTCAAAACAACAGGATACATCGTTTTAGATCGAAACTAGCAATATTCACGAAAACCGATTTTACAAGTCATCGAAGGGTAGACGAGAGAAAGGTGTAAACTTCTCTCAGAACTTCGCGAAAACTTGGATTCCGGCTCAAAACAACGAGATACATCGTTTTAGATCGAAACTAGCGAGATTTACGCCCTTCGATTTTACAAGTCGTCGAAGAGTAGACGAGAGAGAGCTGTTAACTTTTTCTCTCAGAACTGCGCGAAAACTTGTGTTTCGGCTCAAAACAACGGGATACATTGTTTTAGATCGAAACTAGCGAGATTCACGAACATCGATTTTTTTTACAAGTCGTCGAAGAGTACACGAGAGAGGGCTGTAAACTTTTTCTCTCAGAACTGCGCGAAAACTTGTATTCCGGCTGAAAACAACGGGATACATCGTTTTAGATCGAAACTAGCGAGATTCACAGACATCGATTTTACATGTCGTCGAAGAGTAGACGAGAGTAAGCTGCAAACTTTTTCTCTCAGAACTGCGCGAAAACTTGTATTCCGGCTCAAAACAACGGGATACATTGTTTTAGATCGAAACTAGCGAGATTCACGAACATCGATTTTACAAGTCGTCGAAGAGTAGACGAGAGAGAGCTGTAAACTTTTTCTCTCAGAACTGCGCGAAAACTTGTATTCCGGCTCAAAACAACGGGATGCATCGTTTTAGATCGAAACTAGCGAGATTCACGAACCTCGATTTTACAAGTCGTCGAAGAGTAGACGAGAGAAAGCTGTAAACGTTTTCTCTCAGAACTGCGCGAAAACTTGTATTCCGGCTCAAAACAACGGGATACATCGTTTTAGATCGAAACTAGCAATATTCACGAAAACCGATTTTACAAGTCATCGAAGAGTAGACGAGAGAAAGGTGTAAACTTCTTCTCTCAGAACTGCGCGAAAACTTGGATTCCGGCTCAAAACAACGAGATACATCGTTTTAGATCGAAACTAGCGAGATTTACGCCCTTCGATTTTACAAGTCGTCGAAGAGTAGACGAGAGAGAGCTGTTAACTTTTTCTCTCAGAAATGCGCGAAAACTTGTATTCCGGCTCAAAACAACGGGTACATCGTTTTAGACCGAAACTATAGAGATTCACGAACATCGATTTTACAAGTCGTCGAAGAGTAGACGAGAGAAAGGTGTAAACTTTTTCTCTCAGAACTGCGGGAAAACTTGTATTCCGGCTCAAAACAACGGGATACATTGTTTTAGATCGAATCTAGCGAGATTTACGCACCTTGATTTTACAAGTCGTCGAAGACTAGACGAGAGAGAGCTGTGAATGTTTTCTCTCAGAACTGCGCGAAAACTTGTATTCCGGCTCAAAACAACGGGATACATCGTTTTAGATTGAAGCTAGCGAGATTGACGAACATCTATTTTACAAGTCGTCGAAGAGTAGACAAGAGAGAACTGTAAACTTTTTCTCTCAGAACTGCGCGAAAACAGATATTCCGGCTCAAAACAACGGGATACATCGTTTTAGAACGAAACTAGCGAGATTCACAGACATCGATTTTACATGTTGTCGAAGAGTAGACGAGAGAGAGCTGCATGCAAACGTTTTCTCTCAGAACTGCGCGAAAACTTGTATTCCGGCTCAAAACAACGGGATACATTGTTTTAGCTCGAAACTAGCGAGATTTACGCACATTGATTTTACAAGTCGTCGAAGAGTACACGAGAGAGAGCTGTAAAATTTTTCTCTCAGAACTGCGCGAAAACTTGTATTCCGGCTCAAAACAACGGGATACATCGTTTTTGATCGAAACTAGCGAGGTATACGCACTTTGGTTTTACAAGTCGTAGAGAGTAAACGAGAGAAAGCTGTACACTATTTCTTTCAGAACTGCGCGAAAACTTATATTCCGGCTCAAAACAACAGGATACATCGTTTTAGATCGAAACTAGCAATATTCACGAAAACCGATTTTACAAGTCATCGAAGGGTAGACGAGAGAAAGGTGTAAACTTCTCTCAGAACTTCGCGAAAACTTGGATTCCGGCTCAAAACAACGAGATACATCGTTTTAGATCGAAACTAGCGAGATTTACGCCCTTCGATTTTACAAGTCGTCGAAGAGTAGACGAGAGAGAGCTGTTAACTTTTTCTCTCAGAACTGCGCGAAAACTTGTGTTTCGGCTCAAAACAACGGGATACATTGTTTTAGATCGAAACTAGCGAGATTCACGAACATCGATTTTTTTTACAAGTCGTCGAAGAGTACACGAGAGAGGGCTGTAAACTTTTTCTCTCAGAACTGCGCGAAAACTTGTATTCCGGCTGAAAACAACGGGATACATCGTTTTAGATCGAAACTAGCGAGATTCACAGACATCGATTTTACATGTCGTCGAAGAGTAGACGAGAGTAAGCTGCAAACTTTTTCTCTCAGAACTGCGCGAAAACTTGTATTCCGGCTCAAAACAACGGGATACATTGTTTTAGATCGAAACTATCGAGATTCACGAACATCGATTTTACAAGTCGTCGAAGAGTAGACGAGAGAAAGGTGTAAACTTTTTCTCTCAGAACTGCGGGAAAACTTATATTCCGGCTCAAAACAACGGGATGCATCGTTTTAGATCGAAACTATCGAGATTCACGAACCTCGATTTTACAAGTCGTCGAAGAGTAGACGAGAGAAAGGTGTAAACGTTTTCTCCCAGAACTGCGCGAAAACTTGTATTACGGCTCAAAACAACGGGATACATCGTTTTAGATCGAAACTAGCAATATTCACGAAAACCGATTTTACAAGTCATCGAAGAGTAGACGAGAGAAAGGTGTAAACTTCTTCTCTCAGAACTGCGCGAAAACTTGGATTCCGGCTCAAAACAACGAGATACATCGTTTTAGATCGAAACTAGCGAGATTTACGCCCTTCGATTTTACAAGTCGTCGTAGAGTAGACGAGAGAGAGCTGTTAACTTTTTCTCTCAGAAATGCGCGAAAACTTGTATTCCGGCTCAAAACAACGGGTACATCGTTTTAGGCCGAAACTATAGAGATTCACGAACATCGATTTTACAAGTCGTCGAAGAGTAGACGAGAGAAAGGTGTAAACTTTTTCTCTCAGAACTGCGGGAAAACTTGTATTCCGGCTCAAAACAACGGGATACATTGTTTTAGATCGAATCTAGCGAGATTTACGCACCTTGATTTTACAAGTCGTCGAAGACTAGACGAGAGAGAGCTGTGAATGTTTTCTCTCAGAACGGCGCGAAAACTTGTATTCCGGCTCAAAACAACGGGATACATCGTTTTAGATTGAAGCTAGCGAGATTGACGAACATCTATTTTACAAGTCGTCGAAGAGTAGACAAGAGAGAACTGTAAACTTTTTCTCTCAGAACTGCGCGAAAACTTGTATTCCGGCTCAAAACAACGGGATGCATCGTTTTTGATTGAAACTAGCGAGATTTACGCACTTTGGTTTTTAAAGTCGTAGAGAGTAAACGAGAAAAAGCTGTAAACGATTTCTCTCAGAACTGCGCGAAAACTTATATTCCGGCTCAAAACAAAGGGATACATCGTTTTAGAACGAAACTAGCGAGATTCATAGACATCGATTTTACATGTTGTCGAAGAGTAGACGAGAGAGAGCTGCATGCAAACGTTTTCTCTCAGAACTGCGCGAAAACTTGTATTCCGGCTCAAAACAACGGGATACATCGTTTTTAATGGAAACTAGCGAGGTATACGCACTTTGGTTTTACAAGTCGTAGAGAGTAAACGAGAGAAAGCTGTACACTATTTCTTTCAGAACTGCGCGAAAACTTATATTCCGGCTCAAAACAACAGGATACATCGTTTTAGATCGAAACTAGCAATATTCACGAAAACCGATTTTACAAGTCATCGAAGGGTAGATGAGAGAAAGGTGTAAACTTCTTCTCTCAGAACTGCGCGAAAACTTGGATTCCGGCTCAAAACAACGAGATACATCGTTTTAGATCGAAACTAGCGAGATTTACGCCCTTCGATTTTACAAGTCGTCGAAGAGTAGACGAGAGAGAGCTGTTAACTTTTTCTCTCAGAACTGCGCGAAAACGTGTGTTTCGGCTCAAAACAACGGGATACATTGTTTTAGATCGAAACTAGCGAGATTCACGAACATCGATTTTACAAGTCGTCGAAGAGTAGACGAGAGAGGGCTGTAAACGTTTTCTCTCAGAACTGCGCGAAAACTTTTATTCCGGCCCAAAATAACGGGATACATCGTTTTAGATAGAAACTAGCGAGAATTACGCACTTAGATTTTACAAATCGTCGAAGAGTAGACGAGAGAAAGGCGTAAACTTTTTTCTCTCAGAACTGCGCTAAAACTTGTATTCCGGCTAAAAACAACGGGATACATCGTTTTAGATCGACACTAGTAAATTTCATGAACATCAATTTTACAAGTCGTAGAGAGTAAACCAGAGAAAGCTGTAAAGTTTTTCTCTCAGAACTGCGCGAAAACTTGTATTCCGGCTCAAAACAACGGGATACCTCGTTTTAGATCGAAACTAGCGAGATATACGCTCTTTGGTTTTACAATTCGTAGAGAGTAAACGAGAGAAAGCTGTAAACTATTTCTCTCAGAACTGCGCGAAAACTTATATTCCGGCTCAAAACAACGGGATACCTCGTTTTAGATCGAAACTAGCGAGATTTACGCCCTTCGATTTTACAAGTGGTCGATGAATAGACGCGACAGAGCTGTAAACTTTTTCTCACAGAACTGCGCGAATACTTGTATTCCGGCTCAAAACAACGGGATACATCATTTTAGATCGAAACTAACGAGATTCACGAACATCGTTTTTACATGTCGTCGAAGAGTAGACGAGAGAAAGGTGAAAACTTTATCTCTCAGAACAGCGTGAAAAACTTGTATTCCGGCTCAAAACAACGGGATGCATCGTTTTAGATCGAAACTCGCGAGGTATACGCACTTTGGTTTTACAAGTCGTAGAGAGTAAACGAGAGAAAGCTGTACACTATTTCTTTCAGAACTGCGCGAAAACTTGGATTCCGGCTCAAAACAACGAGATACATCGTTTTAGATCGAAACTAGCGAGATTTACGCCCTTCGATTTTACAAGTCGTCGTAGAGTAGACGAGAGAGAGCTGTTAACTTTTTCTCTCAGAAATGCGCGAAAACTTGTATTCCGGCTCAAAACAACGGGTACATCGTTTTAGGCCGAAACTATAGAGATTCACGAACATCGATTTTACAAGTCGTCGAAGAGTAGACGAGAGAAAGGTGTAAACTTTTTCTCTCAGAACTGCGGGAAAACTTGTATTCCGGCTCAAAACAACGGGATACATTGTTTTAGATCGAATCTAGCGAGATTTACGCACCTTGATTTTACAAGTCGTCGAAGACTAGACGAGAGAGAGCTGTGAATGTTTTCTCTCAGAACGGCGCGAAAACTTGTATTCCGGCTCAAAACAACGGGATACATCGTTTTAGATTGAAGCTAGCGAGATTGACGAACATCTATTTTACAAGTCGTCGAAGAGTAGACAAGAGAGAACTGTAAACTTTTTCTCTCAGAACTGCGCGAAAACTTGTATTCCGGCTCAAAACAACGGGATGCATCGTTTTTGATTGAAACTAGCGAGATTTACGCACTTTGGTTTTTAAAGTCGTAGAGAGTAAACGAGAAAAAGCTGTAAACGATTTCTCTCAGAACTGCGCGAAAACTTATATTCCGGCTCAAAACAAAGGGATACATCGTTTTAGAACGAAACTAGCGAGATTCATAGACATCGATTTTACATGTTGTCGAAGAGTAGACGAGAGAGAGCTGCATGCAAACGTTTTCTCTCAGAACTGCGCGAAAACTTGTATTCCGGCTCAAAACAACGGGATACATCGTTTTTAATGGAAACTAGCGAGGTATACGCACTTTGGTTTTACAAGTCGTAGAGAGTAAACGAGAGAAAGCTGTACACTATTTCTTTCAGAACTGCGCGAAAACTTATATTCCGGCTCAAAACAACAGGATACATCGTTTTAGATCGAAACTAGCAATATTCACGAAAACCGATTTTACAAGTCATCGAAGGGTAGATGAGAGAAAGGTGTAAACTTCTTCTCTCAGAACTGCGCGAAAACTTGGATTCCGGCTCAAAACAACGAGATACATCGTTTTAGATCGAAACTAGCGAGATTTACGCCCTTCGATTTTACAAGTCGTCGAAGAGTAGACGAGAGAGAGCTGTTAACTTTTTCTCTCAGAACTGCGCGAAAACGTGTGTTTCGGCTCAAAACAACGGGATACATTGTTTTAGATCGAAACTAGCGAGATTCACGAACATCGATTTTACAAGTCGTCGAAGAGTAGACGAGAGAGGGCTGTAAACGTTTTCTCTCAGAACTGCGCGAAAACTTTTATTCCGGCCCAAAATAACGGGATACATCGTTTTAGATAGAAACTAGCGAGAATTACGCACTTAGATTTTACAAATCGTCGAAGAGTAGACGAGAGAAAGGCGTAAACTTTTTTCTCTCAGAACTGCGCTAAAACTTGTATTCCGGCTAAAAACAACGGGATACATCGTTTTAGATCGACACTAGTAAATTTCATGAACATCAATTTTACAAGTCGTAGAGAGTAAACCAGAGAAAGCTGTAAAGTTTTTCTCTCAGAACTGCGCGAAAACTTGTATTCCGGCTCAAAACAACGGGATACCTCGTTTTAGATCGAAACTAGCGAGATATACGCTCTTTGGTTTTACAATTCGTAGAGAGTAAACGAGAGAAAGCTGTAAACTATTTCTCTCAGAACTGCGCGAAAACTTATATTCCGGCTCAAAACAACGGGATACCTCGTTTTAGATCGAAACTAGCGAGATTTACGCCCTTCGATTTTACAAGTGGTCGAAGAATAGACGCGACAGAGCTGTAAACTTTTTCTCACAGAACTGCGCGAATACTTGTATTCCGGCTCAAAACAACGGGATACATCATTTTAGATCGAAACTAACGAGATTCACGAACATCGTTTTTACATGTCGTCGAAGAGTAGACGAGAGAAAGGTGAAAACTTTATCTCTCAGAACAGCGTGAAAAACTTGTATTCCGGCTCAAAACAACGGGATGCATCGTTTTAGATCGAAACTCGCGAGGTATACGCACTTTGGTTTTACAAGTCGTAGAGAGTAAACGAGAGAAAGCTGTACACTATTTCTTTCAGAACTGCGCGAAAACTGATATTCCGGCTCAAAACAACGGGATACATCGTTTTAGATCGAAACTACCAATATTCACGAAAACCGATTTTACAAGTCATCGAAGAGTAGACGAGAGAAAGGTGTAAACTTCTTCTCTCAGAACTGCGCGAAAACTTGGATTCCGGCTTAAAACAACGAGATACATCGTTTTAGATCGAAACTAGCGAGATTTACGCCCTTCGATTTTAAAAGTCGTCGAAGAGTAGACGAGAGAGAGCTGTTAACTTTTTCTCTCAGAACTGCGCGAAAACTTGTATTCCGGCCAAAAATAACGGGATACATCGTTTTAGATAGAAACTAGTGAGAATTACGCACTTAGATTTTACAAATCGTCGAAGAGTAGACGAGAGAAAGGCGTAAACTTTTTTCTCTCAGAACTGAGCGAAAACTTGTATTCCGGCTAAAATCAACGGGATACATCGTTTTAGATCGAAGCTAGTAAATTTCATGAACACCGGTTTTACAAGTCGTAGAGAGTACACCAGAGAAAGCTGTGAAGTTTTTCTCTCAGAACGGCGCGAAAACTTGTATTTCGGCTCAAAACAACGGGATACCTCGTTTTAGATCGAAACTAGCGAGATTTACGCCCTTCGATTTTACAAGTCGTCGAAGAATAGACGAGACAGAGCTGTAAACTTTTTCTCTCAGAACTGCGCGAAAACTTGTATTCCGGCTCAAAACAACGGGATACATCATTTTAGATCGAAACTAACGAGATTCACGAACATCGTTTTTACATGTCGTCGAAGAGTAGACGAGAGAAAGGTGTAAACTTTATCTCTCAGAACAGCGTGAAAAACTTGTATTCCAGCTCAAAACAACGTAATACATCGTTTTAGATTGAAACTATTGAGATTCACGAACATCGATTTTACAAGTCGTCGAAGAGTAGACGGAAGATGGCTGTAAACTTTTTCTCTCAGAACTGCGCGAAAACTTGTATTCCGGCTCAAAACAACGGGATACATCGTTTTAGATCGAAACTATCGATATTCATGAACATAGATTTTACAAGTCGTCGAAGAGTAGACGAGAGAAAGGTGTAAACGTTTCCTCTCAGAACTGCGGGAAAACTTATATTCCGGCTCAAAACAACGGGTTACCTCGTTTTAGATCGAAACTAGCGAGATTTACGCCCTTCGATTTTACAAGTCGTCGAAGAATAGACGAGACAGAGCAGTAAACGTTTTCTCTCAGAACTGCGCGAAAACTTGTATTCCGGCTCAAAACAACGGGATACATCGTTTTAGATCGAAACTAGCGAGATTCACGAACATCGATTTTACAAATCGTCGAAGAGTAGACGAGAGTAAGCTGCAAACTTTTTCTCTCAGAACTGCGCGAAAACTTGTATTCCGGCTCAAAACAACGGGATACATCGTTTTAGATCGAAACTATCGATATTCACCGACATCGATTTTACAAGTCGTCGAAGAGTAGACGAGAGAAAGGTGTAAACTTTTCCTCTCAGAACTGTGGGAAAACTTATATTCCGGCTCAAAACAACGGGATACATCGTTTTAAATCGAAACTAGCGAGATTTACGCCCTTCGATTTTACAAGTCGTCGAAGAATAGACGAGACAGAGCAGTAAACGTTTTCTCTCAGAACTGCGCGAAAACTTGTATTCCGGCTCAAAACAACGGGATACATTGTTTTAGATCGAAACTAGCGAGATTCACGAACATCGATTTTACAAGTCGTCGAAGAGTAGACGAGAGAGGGCTGTAAACTTTTTCTCTCAGAACTGCGCGAAAACTTGTATTCCGGCTCAAAACAACGGGATACATCGTTTTAGATCGAAACTATCGAGAATCACGAACATCGATTTTACAAGTCGTCGAAGAGTAGACGAGAGAAAGGTGTAAACTTTATGTCTCAGAACAGCGTGAAAAACTTGTATTCCAGCTCAAAACAACGTAATACATCGTTTTAGATCGAAACTATCGAGATTCACGAACATCTATTTTACAAGTCGTCGAAGAGTAGACAAGAGAGAACTGTAAACTTTTTCTCTCAGAACTGCGCGAAAACTTGTATTCCGGTTCAAAACAACGGGATGCATCGTTTTTGATTGAAACTAGCGAGATTTACGCACTTTGGTTTTTCAAGTCGTAGAGAGTAAACAAGAAAAAGCTGTAAACTATTTCTCTCAGAACTGCGCGAAAACTTATATTTCGGCTCAAAACAACGAGATACGTCGTTTTAGATTGAAACTAGTGAGATTCACAGACATCGATTTTACATGTTGTCGAAGAGTAGACGATAGAGAGCTGCAAACGTTTTCTCTCAGAACTGCGCGAAAACTTGTATTCCGGCTCAAAACAACGGGATACATTGTTTTAGATCGAAACTAGCGAGATTCACGAACATCGATTTTACAAGTCGTCGAAGAGTAGACGAAAGATGGCTGTAAACTTTTTCTCTCAGAACTGCGCGAAAACTTGTATTCCGGCTCAAAACAACGGGATACATCGTTTTAGATCGAAACTATCGATATTCATGAACATAGATTTTACAAGTCGTCGAAGAGTAGACGAGAGAAAGGTGTAAACGTTTCCTCTCAGAACTGCGGGAAAACTTATATTCCGGCTCAAAACAACGGGTTACCTCGTTTTAGATCGAAACTAGCGAGATGTACGCCCTTCGATTTTACAAGTCGTCGAAGAATAGACGAGACAGAGCAGTAAACGTTTTCTCTCAGAACTGCGCGAAAACTTGTATTCCGGCTCAAAACAACGGGATACATTGTTTTAGATCGAAACTAGCGAGATTCACGAACATCGATTTTACAAATCGTCGAAGAGTAGACGAGAGTAAGCTGCAAACTTTTTCTCTCAGAACTGCGCGAAAACTTGTATTCCGGCTCAAAACAACGGGATACATCGTTTTAGATCGAAACTATCGATATTCACCGACATCGATTTTACAAGTCGTCGAAGAGTAGACGAGAGAAAGGTGTAAACTTTTCCTCTCAGAACTGCGGGAAAACTTGTATTCCGGCTCAAAACAACGGGATACATCGTTTTAGATCGAAACTAGCGAGATTTACGCCCTTCGATTTTACAAGTCGTCGAAGAATAGACGAGACAGAGCAGTAAACGTTTTCTCTCAGAACTGCGCGAAAACTTGTATTCCGGCTCAAAACAACGGGATACATTGTTTTAGATCGAAACTCGCGAGATTCACGAACATCGATTTTACAAGTCGTCGAAGAGTAGACGAGAGAGGGCTGTAAACTTTTTCTCTCAGAACTGCGCGAAAACTTGTATTCCGGCTCAAAACAACGGGATACATCGTTTTAGATCGAAACTATCGAGAATCACGAACATCGATTTTACAAGTCGTCGAAGAGTAGACGAGAGAAAGGTGTAAACTTTTTCTCTCAGAACTGCGCGAAAACTTGTATTCCGGCTCAAAACAACGGGATACATCGTTTTAGATCGAAACTAGCAAGATTCACGAACATCGATTTTACAAGTCTTCGAAGAGTAGACGAGAGAGAGCTGTAAACTTTTTCTCTCAGAACTGCGCGAAAATTTGTATTCCGGCTCAAAACAACGGGATACATCGTTTTTGATCGAAACTAGCGAGGTATACGCACTTTGGTTTTACAAGTCGTAGAGAGTAAACGAGAGAAAGCTGTACACTATTTCTTTCAGAACTGCGCGAAAACTTATATTCCGGCTCAAAACAACATGATACATCGTTTTAGATCGAAACTAGCAATTTTCACGAAAACCGATTTTACAAGTCATCGAAGGGTAGACGAGAGAAAGGTGTAAACTTCTTCTCTCAGAACTTCGCGAAAACTTGGATTCCGGCTCAAAACAACGAGATACATCGTTTTAGATCGAAACTAGCGAGATTTACGCCCTTCGATTTTACAAGTCGTCGAAGAATAGACGAGACAGAGCAGTAAACTTTTTCTCTCAGAATCGCGCGAAAACTTGTATTCCGGCTCAAAACAACGGCGTACATCATTTTAGATTGAAACTAACGAGATTCACGAACATCGTTTTTACATATCGTCGAAGAGTAGACGAGAGAAAGGTGTAAACTTTATGTCTCAGAACAGCGTGAAAAACTTGTATTCCAGCTCAAAACAACGTAATACATCGTTTTAGATTGAAACTATCGAGATTCACGAACATCGATTTTACAAGTCGTCGAAGAGTAGACGAGAGAAAGGTGTAAACTTTTTCTCTCAGAACTGCGCGAAAACTTGTATTCCGGCTCAAAACAACGGGATACATCGTTTTAGATCGAAACTAGCAAGATTCATGAACATCGATTTTACAAGTCTTCGAAGAGTAGACGAGAGAGAGCTGTAAACTTTTTCTCTCAGAACTGCGGGAAAACTTGTATTCCGGCCCAAAATAACGGAATACATCGTTTTAGATAGAAACTAGCGAGATTTACGCACTTTCATTTTACAAGTCATCGAAGAGTAGACGAGAGAGAGCTGTAAACTTTTACTCTCAGAACTGCGCGAAAACTTTTATTCCGGCTCAAAACAACGAGATACATCGTTTTAGATCGAAACAAGCGAGATTGACGAACATCTATTTTACAAGTCGTCGAAGAGTAGACGAGAGAGAACTGTAAACTTTTTCTCTCAGAACTGCGCGAAAACTTGTATTCCGGCTCAAAACAACGGGATGCATCGTTTTTGATTGAAACTAGCGAGATTTACGCACTTTGGTTTTTCAAGTCGTAGAGAGTAAACGAGAAAAAGCTGGACAGTTTTCTCTCAGAAATGCGCGAAAACTTATATTCCGGCTCAAAACAACGGGATACATCGTTTTAGATCGAAACTAGCGAGTTTCACAGACATCGATTTTACATGTTGTCGAAGAGTAGACGAGAGAGAGCTGCAAACGTTTTCTCTCAGAACTGCGCGAAAACTTGTATTCCGGCTCAAAACAACGGGATACATTGTTTTAGCTCGAAACTAGCGAGATTTACGCACTTTGATTTTGCAAGTCGTCGAAGAGTACACGAGAGAGAGCTGTAAGGTTTTTCTCTCAGAACTGCGCGAAAACTTGTGTTTCGGCTCAAAACAACGGGATACATTGTTTTAGATCGAAACTAGCGATATTCACGAACATCGATTTTACAAGTCGTCGAAGAGTACACGAGAGAGGGCTGTAACCTTTTTCTCTCAGAACTGCGGGAAAACTTATATTCCGGCTCATAACAACGGGATACCTCGTTTTAGATCGAAACTAGCGAGATTTACGCCCTTCTATTTTACAAGTCGTCGAAGAATAGACGAGACAGAGCAGTAACCTTTTTCTCTCAGAACTGCGCGAAAACTTGTATTCCGGCTCAAAACAACGGCATACATCATTTTAGATCGAAACTAACGAGATTCACGAACGTCGTTTTTACATGTCGTCGAAGAGTAGACGAGAGAAAGGTGTAAACTTTATCTCTCAGAACAGCGTGAAAAACTTGTATTCCAGCTCAAAACAACGTAATACATCGTTTTAGATCGAAACTATCGAGATTCACGAACATCGATTTTACAAGTCGTCGAAGAGTAGACGAGAGAAAGATGTAAACTTTTTCTCCCAGAACTGCGCGAAAACTTTTATTCCGGCTCAAAACAACGAGATACATCGTTTTAGATCGAAACAAGCGAGATTGACGAACATCTATTTTACAAGTCGTCGAAGAGTAGACGAGAGAGAACTGTAAACTTTTTCTCTCAGAACTGCGCGAAAACTTGTATTCCGGCTCAAAACAACGGGATGCATCGTTTTTGATTGAAACTAGCGAGATTTACGCACTTTGGTTTTTCAAGTCGTAGAGAGTAAACGAGAAAAAGCTGGACAGTTTTCTCTCAGAAATGCGCGAAAACTTATATTCCGGCTCAAAACAACGGGATACATCGTTTTAGATCGAAACTAGCGAGTTTCACAGACATCGATTTTACATGTTGTCGAAGAGTAGACGAGAGAGAGCTGCAAACGTTTTCTCTCAGAACTGCGCGAAAACTTGTATTCCGGCTCAAAACAACGGGATACATTGTTTTAGCTCGAAACTAGCGAGATTTACGCACTTTGATTTTGCAAGTCGTCGAAGAGTACACGAGAGAGAGCTGTAAGGTTTTTCTCTCAGAACTGCGCGAAAACTTGTATTCCGGCTCAAAACAACGGGATACATCGTTTTTGATCGAAACTAGCGAGGTATACGCACTTTGGTTTTACAAGTCGTAGAGAGTAAACGAGAGAAAGCTGTACACTATTTCTTTCAGAACTGCGCGAAAACTTATATTTTGGCTCAAAACAACGGGATACATCGTTTTAGATCGAAACTAGCAATATTCACGAAAACCGATTTTACAAGTCATCGAAGAGTAGACGAGAGAAAGGTGTAAACTTCTTCTCTCAGAACTGCGCGAAAACTTGGATTCCGGCTCAAAACAACGAGATACATCGTTTTAGATCGAAACTAGCGAGATTTACGCCCTTCGATTTTACAAGTCGTCGAAGAGTAGACGAGAGAGAGCTGTTAACTTTTTCTCTCATAACTGCGCGAAAACTTGTGTTTCGGCTCAAAACAACGGGATACATTGTTTTAGATCGAAACTAGCGATATTCACGAACATCGATTTTACAAGTCGTCGAAGAGTACACGAGAGACGGCTGTAACCTTTTTCTCTCAGAACTGCGGGAAAACTTATATTCCGGCTCATAACAACGGGATACCTCGTTTTAGATCGAAACTAGCGAGATTTACGCCCTTCTATTTTACAAGTCGTCGAAGAATAGACGAGACAGAGCAGTAACCTTTTTCTCTCAGAACTGCGCGAAAACTTGTATTCCGGCTCAAAACAACGGCATACATCATTTTAGATCGAAACTAACGAGATTCACGAACGTCGTTTTTACATGTCGTCGAAGAGTAGACGAGAGAAAGGTGTAAACTTTATCTCTCAGAACAGCGTGAAAAACTTGTATTCCAGCTCAAAACAACGTAATACATCGTTTTAGATCGAAACTATCGAGATTCACGAACATCGATTTTACAAGTCGTCGAAGAGTAGACGAGAGAAAGATGTAAACTTTTTCTCCCAGAACTGCGCGAAAACTTGTATTACGGCTCAAAACAACGGGATACATCGTTTTAGATCGAAACTAGCAAGATTCACGAACATCGATTTTACAAGTCTTCGAAGAGTAGACGAGAGAGAGCTGTAAACTTTTTCTCTCAGAACTGCGGGAAAACTTGTATTCCGGCCCAAAATAACGGGATACATCGTTTTAGATAGAAACTAGCGAGATTTACGCACTTTCATTTTACAAGTCGTCGAAGAATAGACGAGACAGAGCAGTAAACTTTTTCTCTCAGAATCGCGCGAAAACTTGTATTCCGGCTCAAAACAACGGGATACATCGTTTTAGATCGAAACTAGCAAGATTCACGAACATCGATTTTACAAGTCTTCGAAGAGTAGACGAGAGAGAGCTGTAAACTTTTTCTCTCAGAACTGCGCGAAAATTTGTATTCCGGCTCAAAACAACGGGATACATCGTTTTTGATCGAAACTAGCGAGGTATACGCACTTTGGTTTTACAAGTCGTAGAGAGTAAACGAGAGAAAGCTGTACACTATTTCTTTCAGAACTGCGCGAAAACTTATATTCCGGCTCAAAACAACATGATACATCGTTTTAGATCGAAACTAGCAATTTTCACGAAAACCGATTTTACAAGTCATCGAAGGGTAGACGAGAGAAAGGTGTAAACTTCTTCTCTCAGAACTTCGCGAAAACTTGGATTCCGGCTCAAAACAACGAGATACATCGTTTTAGATCGAAACTAGCGAGATTTACGCCCTTCGATTTTACAAGTCGTCGAAGAATAGACGAGACAGAGCAGTAAACTTTTTCTCTCAGAATCGCGCGAAAACTTGTATTCCGGCTCAAAACAACGGCGTACATCATTTTAGATTGAAACTAACGAGATTCACGAACATCGTTTTTACATATCGTCGAAGAGTAGACGAGAGAAAGGTGTAAACTTTATGTCTCAGAACAGCGTGAAAAACTTGTATTCCAGCTCAAAACAACGTAATACATCGTTTTAGATTGAAACTATCGAGATTCACGAACATCGATTTTACAAGTCGTCGAAGAGTAGACGAGAGAAAGGTGTAAACTTTTTCTCTCAGAACTGCGCGAAAACTTGTATTCCGGCTCAAAACAACGGGATACATCGTTTTAGATCGAAACTAGCAAGATTCATGAACATCGATTTTACAAGTCTTCGAAGAGTAGACGAGAGAGAGCTGTAAACTTTTTCTCTCAGAACTGCGGGAAAACTTGTATTCCGGCCCAAAATAACGGAATACATCGTTTTAGATAGAAACTAGCGAGATTTACGCACTTTCATTTTACAAGTCATCGAAGAGTAGACGAGAGAGAGCTGTAAACTTTTACTCTCAGAACTGCGCGAAAACTTTTATTCCGGCTCAAAACAACGAGATACATCGTTTTAGATCGAAACAAGCGAGATTGACGAACATCTATTTTACAAGTCGTCGAAGAGTAGACGAGAGAGAACTGTAAACTTTTTCTCTCAGAACTGCGCGAAAACTTGTATTCCGGCTCAAAACAACGGGATGCATCGTTTTTGATTGAAACTAGCGAGATTTACGCACTTTGGTTTTTCAAGTCGTAGAGAGTAAACGAGAAAAAGCTGGACAGTTTTCTCTCAGAAATGCGCGAAAACTTATATTCCGGCTCAAAACAACGGGATACATCGTTTTAGATCGAAACTAGCGAGTTTCACAGACATCGATTTTACATGTTGTCGAAGAGTAGACGAGAGAGAGCTGCAAACGTTTTCTCTCAGAACTGCGCGAAAACTTGTATTCCGGCTCAAAACAACGGGATACATTGTTTTAGCTCGAAACTAGCGAGATTTACGCACTTTGATTTTGCAAGTCGTCGAAGAGTACACGAGAGAGAGCTGTAAGGTTTTTCTCTCAGAACTGCGCGAAAACTTGTGTTTCGGCTCAAAACAACGGGATACATTGTTTTAGATCGAAACTAGCGATATTCACGAACATCGATTTTACAAGTCGTCGAAGAGTACACGAGAGAGGGCTGTAACCTTTTTCTCTCAGAACTGCGGGAAAACTTATATTCCGGCTCATAACAACGGGATACCTCGTTTTAGATCGAAACTAGCGAGATTTACGCCCTTCTATTTTACAAGTCGTCGAAGAATAGACGAGACAGAGCAGTAACCTTTTTCTCTCAGAACTGCGCGAAAACTTGTATTCCGGCTCAAAACAACGGCATACATCATTTTAGATCGAAACTAACGAGATTCACGAACGTCGTTTTTACATGTCGTCGAAGAGTAGACGAGAGAAAGGTGTAAACTTTATCTCTCAGAACAGCGTGAAAAACTTGTATTCCAGCTCAAAACAACGTAATACATCGTTTTAGATCGAAACTATCGAGATTCACGAACATCGATTTTACAAGTCGTCGAAGAGTAGACGAGAGAAAGATGTAAACTTTTTCTCCCAGAACTGCGCGAAAACTTTTATTCCGGCTCAAAACAACGAGATACATCGTTTTAGATCGAAACAAGCGAGATTGACGAACATCTATTTTACAAGTCGTCGAAGAGTAGACGAGAGAGAACTGTAAACTTTTTCTCTCAGAACTGCGCGAAAACTTGTATTCCGGCTCAAAACAACGGGATGCATCGTTTTTGATTGAAACTAGCGAGATTTACGCACTTTGGTTTTTCAAGTCGTAGAGAGTAAACGAGAAAAAGCTGGACAGTTTTCTCTCAGAAATGCGCGAAAACTTATATTCCGGCTCAAAACAACGGGATACATCGTTTTAGATCGAAACTAGCGAGTTTCACAGACATCGATTTTACATGTTGTCGAAGAGTAGACGAGAGAGAGCTGCAAACGTTTTCTCTCAGAACTGCGCGAAAACTTGTATTCCGGCTCAAAACAACGGGATACATTGTTTTAGCTCGAAACTAGCGAGATTTACGCACTTTGATTTTGCAAGTCGTCGAAGAGTACACGAGAGAGAGCTGTAAGGTTTTTCTCTCAGAACTGCGCGAAAACTTGTATTCCGGCTCAAAACAACGGGATACATCGTTTTTGATCGAAACTAGCGAGGTATACGCACTTTGGTTTTACAAGTCGTAGAGAGTAAACGAGAGAAAGCTGTACACTATTTCTTTCAGAACTGCGCGAAAACTTATATTTTGGCTCAAAACAACGGGATACATCGTTTTAGATCGAAACTAGCAATATTCACGAAAACCGATTTTACAAGTCATCGAAGAGTAGACGAGAGAAAGGTGTAAACTTCTTCTCTCAGAACTGCGCGAAAACTTGGATTCCGGCTCAAAACAACGAGATACATCGTTTTAGATCGAAACTAGCGAGATTTACGCCCTTCGATTTTACAAGTCGTCGAAGAGTAGACGAGAGAGAGCTGTTAACTTTTTCTCTCATAACTGCGCGAAAACTTGTGTTTCGGCTCAAAACAACGGGATACATTGTTTTAGATCGAAACTAGCGATATTCACGAACATCGATTTTACAAGTCGTCGAAGAGTACACGAGAGACGGCTGTAACCTTTTTCTCTCAGAACTGCGGGAAAACTTATATTCCGGCTCATAACAACGGGATACCTCGTTTTAGATCGAAACTAGCGAGATTTACGCCCTTCTATTTTACAAGTCGTCGAAGAATAGACGAGACAGAGCAGTAACCTTTTTCTCTCAGAACTGCGCGAAAACTTGTATTCCGGCTCAAAACAACGGCATACATCATTTTAGATCGAAACTAACGAGATTCACGAACGTCGTTTTTACATGTCGTCGAAGAGTAGACGAGAGAAAGGTGTAAACTTTATCTCTCAGAACAGCGTGAAAAACTTGTATTCCAGCTCAAAACAACGTAATACATCGTTTTAGATCGAAACTATCGAGATTCACGAACATCGATTTTACAAGTCGTCGAAGAGTAGACGAGAGAAAGATGTAAACTTTTTCTCCCAGAACTGCGCGAAAACTTGTATTACGGCTCAAAACAACGGGATACATCGTTTTAGATCGAAACTAGCAAGATTCACGAACATCGATTTTACAAGTCTTCGAAGAGTAGACGAGAGAGAGCTGTAAACTTTTTCTCTCAGAACTGCGGGAAAACTTGTATTCCGGCCCAAAATAACGGGATACATCGTTTTAGATAGAAACTAGCGAGATTTACGCACTTTCATTTTACAAGTCGTCGAAGAATAGACGAGACAGAGCAGTAAACTTTTTCTCTCAGAATCGCGCGAAAACTTGTATTCCGGCTCAAAACAACGGCGTACATCATTTTAGATTGAAACTAACGAGATTCACGAACATCGTTTTTACATATCGTCGAAGAGTAGACGAGAGAAAGGTGTAAACTTTATGTCTCAGAACAGCGTGAAAAACTTGTATTCCAGCTCAAAACAACGTAATACATCGTTTTAGATCGAAACTATCGAGATTTACGAACATCTATTTTACAAGTCGTCGAAGAGTAGACAAGAGAGAACTGTAAACTTTTTCTCTCAGAACTGCGCGAAAACTTGTATTCCGGTTCAAAACAACGGGATGCATCGTTTTTGATTGAAACTAGCGAGATTTACGCACTTTGGTTTTTCAAGTCGTAGAGAGTAAACAAGAAAAAGCTGTAAACTATTTCTCTCAGAACTGCGCGAAAACTTATATTCCGGCTCAAAACAACGAGATACATCGTTTTAGATTGAAACTAGCGAGATTCACAGACATCGATTTTACATGTTGTCGAAGAGTAGACGATAGAGAGCTGCAAACGTTTTCTCTCAGAACTGCGCGAAAACTTGTATTCCGGCTCAAAACAACGGGATACATTGATTTAGATCGAAACTAGCGAGATTCACGAACATCGATTTTACAAGTCGTCGAAGAGTAGACGAAAGATGGCTGTAAACTTTTTCTCTCAGAACTGCGCGAAAACTTGTATTCCGGCTCAAAACAACGGGATACATCGTTTTAGATCGAAACTATCGATATTCATGAACATAGATTTTACAAGTCGTCGAAGAGTAGACGAGAGAAAGGTGTAAACGTTTCCTCTCAGAACTGCGGGAAAACTTATATTCCGGCTCAAAACAACGGGTTACCTCGTTTTAGATCGAAACTAGCGAGATTTACGCCCTTCGATTTTACAAGTCGTCGAAGAATAGACGAGACAGAGCAGTAAACGTTTTCTCTCAGAACTGCGCGAAAACTTGTATTCCGGCTCAAAACAACGGGATACATCGTTTTAGATCGAAACTAGCGAGATTCACGAACATCGATTTTACAAATCGTCGAAGAGTAGACGAGAGTAAGCTGCAAACTTTTTCTCTCAGAACTGCGCGAAAACTTGTATTCCGGCTCAAAACAACGGGATACATCGTTTTAGATCGAAACTATCGATATTCACCGACATCGATTTTACAAGTCGTCGAAGAGTAGACGAGAGAAAGGTGTAACCTTTTCCTCTCAGAACTGTGGGAAAACTTATATTCCGGCTCAAAACAACGGGATACATCGTTTTAAATCGAAACTAGCGAGATTTACGCCCTTCGATTTTACAAGTCGTCGAAGAATAGACGAGACAGAGCAGTAAACGTTTTCTCTCAGAACTGCGCGAAAACTTGTATTCCGGCTCAAAACAACGGGATACATTGTTTTAGATCGAAACTAGCGAGATTCACGAACATCGATTTTACAAGTCGTCGAAGAGTAGACGAGAGAGGGCTGTAAACTTTTTCTCTCAGAACTGCGCGAAAACTTGTATTCCGGCTCAAAACAACGGGATACATCGTTTTAGATCGAAACTATCGAGAATCACGAACATCGATTTTACAAGTCGTCGAAGAGTAGACGAGAGAAAGGTGTAAACTTTTTCTCTCAGAACTGCGCGAAAACTTGTATTCCGGCTCAAAACAACGGGATACATCGTTTTAGATCGAAACTAGCAAGATTCACGAACATCGATTTTACAAGTCTTCGAAGAGTAGACGAGAGAGAGCTGTAAACTTTTTCTCTCAGAACTGCGCGAAAATTTGTATTCCGGCTCAAAACAACGGGATACATCGTTTTTGATCGAAACTAGCGAGGTATACGCACTTTGGTTTTACAAGTCGTAGAGAGTAAACGAGAGAGAGCTGTTAACTTTTTCTCTCATAACTGCGCGAAAACTTGTGTTTCGGCTCAAAACAACGGGATACATTGTTTTAGATCGAAACTAGCGATATTCACGAACATCGATTTTACAAGTCGTCGAAGAGTACACGAGAGAGGGCTGTAACCTTTTTCTCTCAGAACTGCGGGAAAACTTATATTCCGGCTCATAACAACGGGATACCTCGTTTTAGATCGAAACTAGCGAGATTTACGCCCTTCTATTTTACAAGTCGTCGAAGAATAGACGAGACAGAGCAGTAACCTTTTTCTCCCAGAACTGCGCGAAAACTTGTATTACGGCTCAAAACAACGGGATACATCGTTTTAGATCGAAACTAGCAAGATTCACGAACATCGATTTTACAAGTCTTCGAAGAGTAGACGAGAGAGAGCTGTAAACTTTTTCTCTCAGAACTGCGGGAAAACTTGTATTCCGGCCCAAAATAACGGGATACATCGTTTTAGATAGAAACTAGCGAGATTTACGCACTTTCATTTTACAAGTCGTCGAAGAATAGACGAGACAGAGCAGTAAACTTTTTCTCTCAGAATCGCGCGAAAACTTGTATTCCGGCTCAAAACAACGGCGTACATCATTTTAGATTGAAACTAACGAGATTCACGAACATCGTTTTTACATATCGTCGAAGAGTAGACGAGAGAAAGGTGTAAACTTTATGTCTCAGAACAGCGTGAAAAACTTGTATTCCAGCTCAAAACAACGTAATACATCGTTTTAGATCGAAACTATCGAGATTTACGAACATCTATTTTACAAGTCGTCGAAGAGTAGACAAGAGAGAACTGTAAACTTTTTCTCTCAGAACTGCGCGAAAACTTGTATTCCGGTTCAAAACAACGGGATGCATCGTTTTTGATTGAAACTAGCGAGATTTACGCACTTTGGTTTTTCAAGTCGTAGAGAGTAAACAAGAAAAAGCTGTAAACTATTTCTCTCAGAACTGCGCGAAAACTTATATTCCGGCTCAAAACAACGAGATACATCGTTTTAGATTGAAACTAGCGAGATTCACAGACATCGATTTTACATGTTGTCGAAGAGTAGACGATAGAGAGCTGCAAACGTTTTCTCTCAGAACTGCGCGAAAACTTGTATTCCGGCTCAAAACAACGGGATACATTGATTTAGATCGAAACTAGCGAGATTCACGAACATCGATTTTACAAGTCGTCGAAGAGTAGACGAAAGATGGCTGTAAACTTTTTCTCTCAGAACTGCGCGAAAACTTGTATTCCGGCTCAAAACAACGGGATACATCGTTTTAGATCGAAACTATCGATATTCATGAACATAGATTTTACAAGTCGTCGAAGAGTAGACGAGAGAAAGGTGTAAACGTTTCCTCTCAGAACTGCGGGAAAACTTATATTCCGGCTCAAAACAACGGGTTACCTCGTTTTAGATCGAAACTAGCGAGATTTACGCCCTTCGATTTTACAAGTCGTCGAAGAATAGACGAGACAGAGCAGTAAACGTTTTCTCTCAGAACTGCGCGAAAACTTGTATTCCGGCTCAAAACAACGGGATACATCGTTTTAGATCGAAACTAGCGAGATTCACGAACATCGATTTTACAAATCGTCGAAGAGTAGACGAGAGTAAGCTGCAAACTTTTTCTCTCAGAACTGCGCGAAAACTTGTATTCCGGCTCAAAACAACGGGATACATCGTTTTAGATCGAAACTATCGATATTCACCGACATCGATTTTACAAGTCGTCGAAGAGTAGACGAGAGAAAGGTGTAACCTTTTCCTCTCAGAACTGTGGGAAAACTTATATTCCGGCTCAAAACAAAGGGATACATCGTTTTAAATCGAAACTAGCGAGATTTACGCCCTTCGATTTTACAAGTCGTCGAAGAATAGACGAGACAGAGCAGTAAACGTTTTCTCTCAGAACTGCGCGAAAACTTGTATTCCGGCTCAAAACAACGGGATACATTGTTTTAGATCGAAACTAGCGAGATTCACGAACATCGATTTTACAAGTCGTCGAAGAGTAGACGAGAGAGGGCTGTAAACTTCTTCTCTCAGAACTGCGCGAAAACTTGTATTCCGGCTCAAAACAACGGGATACATCGTTTTAGATCGAAACTATCGAGAATCACGAACATCGATTTTACAAGTCGTCGAAGAGTAGACGAGAGAAAGGTGTAAACTTTTTCTCTCAGAACTGCGCGAAAACTTGTATTCCGGCTCAAAACAACGGGATACATCGTTTTAGATCGAAACTAGCAAGATTCACGAACATCGATTTTACAAGTCTTCGAAGAGTAGACGAGAGAGAGCTGTAAACTTTTTCTCTCAGAACTGCGCGAAAATTTGTATTCCGGCTCAAAACAACGGGATACATCGTTTTTGATCGAAACTAGCGAGGTATACGCACTTTGGTTTTACAAGTCGTAGAGAGTAAACGAGAGAGAGCTGTTAACTTTTTCTCTCATAACTGCGCGAAAACTTGTGTTTCGGCTCAAAACAACGGGATACATTGTTTTAGATCGAAACTAGCGATATTCACGAACATCGATTTTACAAGTCGTCGAAGAGTACACGAGAGAGGGCTGTAACCTTTTTCTCTCAGAACTGCGGGAAAACTTATATTCCGGCTCATAACAACGGGATACCTCGTTTTAGATCGAAACTAGCGAGATTTACGCCCTTCTATTTTACAAGTCGTCGAAGAATAGACGAGACAGAGCAGTAACCTTTTTCTCTCAGAACTGCGCGAAAACTTGTATTCCGGCTCAAAACAACGGCATACATCATTTTAGATCGAAACTAACGAGATTCACGAACGTCGTTTTTACATGTCGTCGAAGAGTAGACGAGAGAAAGGTGTAAACTTTATCTCTCAGAACAGCGTGAAAAACTTGTATTCCAGCTCAAAACAACGTAATACATCGTTTTAGATCGAAACTATCGAGATTCACGAACATCGATTTTACAAGTCGTCGAAGAGTAGACGAGAGAAAGATGTAAACTTTTTCTCCCAGAACTGCGCGAAAACTTGTATTACGGCTCAAAACAACGGGATACATCGTTTTAGATCGAAACTAGCAAGATTCACGAACATCGATTTTA
Organism: Amblyomma americanum; assembly: GCA_030143305.2. Classification (NCBI taxonomy): domain Eukaryota; kingdom Metazoa; phylum Arthropoda; class Arachnida; order Ixodida; family Ixodidae; genus Amblyomma; species Amblyomma americanum. The sequence continues at coordinate 167,029 of JARKHS020015599.1, read as the reverse complement.
CAAGTCTTCGAAGAGTAGACGAGAGAGAGCTGTAAACTTTTTCTCTCAGAACTGCGGGAAAACTTGTATTCCGGCCCAAAATAACGGGATACATCGTTTTAGATAGAAACTAGCGAGATTTACGCACTTTCATTTTACAAGTCGTCGAAGAGTAGACGAGAGAGAGCTGTAAACTTTTACTCTCAGAACTGCGCGAAAACTTTTATTCCGGCTCAAAACAACGAGATACATCGTTTTAGATCGAAACAAGCGAGATTGACGAACATCTATTTTACAAGTCGTCGAAGAGTAGACGAGAGAGAACTGTAAACTTTTTCTCTCAGAACTGCGCGAATACTTGTATTCCGGCTCAAAACAACGGGATGCATCGTTTTTGATTGAAACTAGCGAGATTTACGCACTTTGGTTTTTCAAGTCGTAGAGAGTATACGAGAAAAAGCTGGACAGTTTTCTCTCAGAAATGCGCGAAAACTTATATTCCGGCTCAAAACAACGGGATACATCGTTTTAGATCGAAACTAGCGAGTTTCACAGACATCGATTTTACATGTTGTCGAAGAGTAGACGAGAGAGAGCTGCAAACGTTTTCTCTCAGAACTGCGGGAAAACTTGTATTCCGGCCCAAAATAACGGGATACATCGTTTTAGATAGAAACTAGCGAGATTTACGCACTTTCATTTTACAAGTCGTCGAAGAATAGACGAGACAGAGCAGTAAACTTTTTCTCTCAGAATCGCGCGAAAACTTGTATTCCGGCTCAAAACAACGGCGTACATCATTTTAGATTGAAACTAACGAGATTCACGAACATCGTTTTTACATATCGTCGAAGAGTAGACGAGAGAAAGGTGTAAACTTTATGTCTCAGAACAGCGTGAAAAACTTGTATTCCAGCTCAAAACAACGTAATACATCGTTTTAGATCGAAACTATCGAGATTTACGAACATCTATTTTACAAGTCGTCGAAGAGTAGACAAGAGAGAACTGTAAACTTTTTCTCTCAGAACTGCGCGAAAACTTGTATTCCGGTTCAAAACAACGGGATGCATCGTTTTTGATTGAAACTAGCGAGATTTACGCACTTTGGTTTTTCAAGTCGTAGAGAGTAAACAAGAAAAAGCTGTAAACTATTTCTCTCAGAACTGCGCGAAAACTTATATTCCGGCTCAAAACAACGAGATACATCGTTTTAGATTGAAACTAGCGAGATTCACAGACATCGATTTTACATGTTGTCGAAGAGTAGACGATAGAGAGCTGCAAACGTTTTCTCTCAGAACTGCGCGAAAACTTGTATTCCGGCTCAAAACAACGGGATACATTGATTTAGATCGAAACTAGCGAGATTCACGAACATCGATTTTACAAGTCGTCGAAGAGTAGACGAAAGATGGCTGTAAACTTTTTCTCTCAGAACTGCGCGAAAACTTGTATTCCGGCTCAAAACAACGGGATACATCGTTTTAGATCGAAACTATCGATATTCATGAACATAGATTTTACAAGTCGTCGAAGAGTAGACGAGAGAAAGGTGTAAACGTTTCCTCTCAGAACTGCGGGAAAACTTATATTCCGGCTCAAAACAACGGGTTACCTCGTTTTAGATCGAAACTAGCGAGATTTACGCCCTTCGATTTTACAAGTCGTCGAAGAATAGACGAGACAGAGCAGTAAACGTTTTCTCTCAGAACTGCGCGAAAACTTGTATTCCGGCTCAAAACAACGGGATACATCGTTTTAGATCGAAACTAGCGAGATTCACGAACATCGATTTTACAAATCGTCGAAGAGTAGACGAGAGTAAGCTGCAAACTTTTTCTCTCAGAACTGCGCGAAAACTTGTATTCCGGCTCAAAACAACGGGATACATCGTTTTAGATCGAAACTATCGATATTCACCGACATCGATTTTACAAGTCGTCGAAGAGTAGACGAGAGAAAGGTGTAAACTTTTCCTCTCAGAACTGTGGGAAAACTTATATTCCGGCTCAAAACAACGGGATACATCGTTTTAAATCGAAACTAGCGAGATTTACGCCCTTCGATTTTACAAGTCGTCGAAGAATAGACGAGACAGAGCAGTAAACGTTTTCTCTCAGAACTGCGCGAAAACTTGTATTCCGGCTCAAAACAACGGGATACATTGTTTTAGATCGAAACTAGCGAGATTCACGAACATCGATTTTACAAGTCGTCGAAGAGTAGACGAGAGAGGGCTGTAAACTTTTTCTCTCAGAACTGCGCGAAAACTTGTATTCCGGCTCAAAACAACGGGATACATCGTTTTAGATCGAAACTATCGAGAATCACGAACATCGATTTTACAAGTCGTCGAAGAGTAGACGAGAGAAAGGTGTAAACTTTTTCTCTCAGAACTGCGCGAAAACTTGTATTCCGGCTCAAAACAACGGGATACATCGTTTTAGATCGAAACTAGCAAGATTCACGAACATCGATTTTACAAGTCTTCGAAGAGTAGACGAGAGAGAGCTGTAAACTTTTTCTCTCAGAACTGCGCGAAAATTTGTATTCCGGCTCAAAACAACGGGATACATCGTTTTTGATCGAAACTAGCGAGGTATACGCACTTTGGTTTTACAAGTCGTAGAGAGTAAACGAGAGAGAGCTGTTAACTTTTTCTCTCATAACTGCGCGAAAACTTGTGTTTCGGCTCAAAACAACGGGATACATTGTTTTAGATCGAAACTAGCGATATTCACGAACATCGATTTTACAAGTCGTCGAAGAGTACACGAGAGAGGGCTGTAACCTTTTTCTCTCAGAACTGCGGGAAAACTTATATTCCGGCTCATAACAACGGGATACCTCGTTTTAGATCGAAACTAGCGAGATTTACGCCCTTCTATTTTACAAGTCGTCGAAGAATAGACGAGACAGAGCAGTAACCTTTTTCTCTCAGAACTGCGCGAAAACTTGTATTCCGGCTCAAAACAACGGCATACATCATTTTAGATCGAAACTAACGAGATTCACGAACGTCGTTTTTACATGTCGTCGAAGAGTAGACGAGAGAAAGGTGTAAACTTTATCTCTCAGAACAGCGTGAAAAACTTGTATTCCAGCTCAAAACAACGTAATACATCGTTTTAGATCGAAACTATCGAGATTCACGAACATCGATTTTACAAGTCGTCGAAGAGTAGACGAGAGAAAGATGTAAACTTTTTCTCCCAGAACTGCGCGAAAACTTGTATTACGGCTCAAAACAACGGGATACATCGTTTTAGATCGAAACTAGCAAGATTCACGAACATCGATTTTACAAGTCTTCGAAGAGTAGACGAGAGAGAGCTGTAAACTTTTTCTCTCAGAACTGCGGGAAAACTTGTATTCCGGCCCAAAATAACGGGATACATCGTTTTAGATAGAAACTAGCGAGATTTACGCACTTTCATTTTACAAGTCGTCGAAGAGTAGACGAGAGAGAGCTGTAAACTTTTACTCTCAGAACTGCGCGAAAACTTTTATTCCGGCTCAAAACAACGAGATACATCGTTTTAGATCGAAACAAGCGAGATTGACGAACATCTATTTTACAAGTCGTCGAAGAGTAGACGAGAGAGAACTGTAAACTTTTTCTCTCAGAACTGCGCGAAAACTTGTATTCCGGCTCAAAACAACGGGATGCATCGTTTTTGATTGAAACTAGCGAGATTTACGCACTTTGGTTTTTCAAGTCGTAGAGAGTATACGAGAAAAAGCTGGACAGTTTTCTCTCAGAAATGCGCGAAAACTTATATTCCGGCTCAAAACAACGGGATACATCGTTTTAGATCGAAACTAGCGAGTTTCACAGACATCGATTTTACATGTTGTCGAAGAGTAGACGAGAGAGAGCTGCAAACGTTTTCTCTCAGAACTGCGCGAAAACTTGTATTCCGGCTCAAAACAACGGGATACATTGTTTTAGCTCGAAACTAGCGAGATTTACGCACTTTGATTTTGCAAGTCGTCGAAGAGTACACGAGAGAGAGCTGTAAGGTTTTTCTCTCAGAACTGCGCGAAAACTTGTATTCCGGCTCAAAACAACGGGATACATCGTTTTTGATCGAAACTAGCGAGGTATACGCACTTTGGTTTTACAAGTCGTAGAGAGTAAACGAGAGAAAGCTGTACACTATTTCTTTTAGAACTGCGCGAAAACTTATATTTTGGCTCAAAACAACGGGATACATCGTTTTAGATCGAAACTAGCAATATTCACGAAAACCGATTTTACAAGTCATCGAAGAGTAGACGAGAGAAAGGTGTAAACTTCTTCTCTCAGAACTGCGCGAAAACTTGGATTCCGGCTCAAAACAACGAGATACATCGTTTTAGATCGAAACTAGCGAGATTTACGCCCTTCGATTTTACAAGTCGTCGAAGAATAGACGAGACAGAGCAGTAAACTTTTTCTCTCAGAATCGCGCGAAAACTTGTATTCCGGCTCAAAACAACGGCGTACATCATTTTAGATTGAAACTAACGAGATTCACGAACATCGTTTTTACATATCGTCGAAGAGTAGACGAGAGAAAGGTGTAAACTTTATGTCTCAGAACAGCGTGAAAAACTTGTATTCCAGCTCAAAACAACGTAATACATCGTTTTAGATCGAAACTATCGAGATTCACGAACATCGATTTTACAAGTCGTCGAAGAGTAGACGAGAGAAAGGTGTAAACTTTTTCTCTCAGAACTGCGCGAAAACTTGTATTCCGGCTCAAAACAACGGGATACATCGTTTTAGATCGAAACTAGCAAGATTCACGAACATCGATTTTACAAGTCTTCGAAGAGTAGACGAGAGAGAGCTGTAAACTTTTTCTCTCAGAACTGCGGGAAAACTTGTATTCCGGCCCAAAATAACGGAATACATCGTTTTAGATAGAAACTAGCGAGATTTACGCACTTTCATTTTACAAGTCATCGAAGAGTAGACGAGAGAGAGCTGTAAACTTTTACTCTCAGAACTGCGCGAAAACTTTTATTCCGGCTCAAAACAACGAGATACATCGTTTTAGATCGAAACAAGCGAGATTGACGAACATCTATTTTACAAGTCGTCGAAGAGTAGACGAGAGAGAACTGTAAACTTTTTCTCTCAGAACTGCGCGAAAACTTGTATTCCGGCTCAAAACAACGGGATGCATCGTTTTTGATTGAAACTAGCGAGATTTACGCACTTTGGTTTTTCAAGTCGTAGAGAGTAAACGAGAAAAAGCTGGACAGTTTTCTCTCAGAAATGCGCGAAAACTTATATTCCGGCTCAAAACAACGGGATACATCGTTTTAGATCGAAACTAGCGAGTTTCACAGACATCGATTTTACATGTTGTCGAAGAGTAGACGAGAGAGAGCTGCAAACGTTTTCTCTCAGAACTGCGCGAAAACTTGTATTCCGGCTCAAAACAACGGGATACATTGTTTTAGCTCGAAACTAGCGAGATTTACGCACTTTGATTTTGCAAGTCGTCGAAGAGTATACGAGAGAGAGCTGTAAGGTTTTTCTCTCAGAACTGCGCGAAAACTTGTATTCCGGCTCAAAACAACGGGATACATCGTTTTTGATCGAAACTAGCGAGGTATACGCACTTTGGTTTTACAAGTCGTAGAGAGTAAACGAGAGAAAGCTGTACACTATTTCTTTCAGAACTGCGCGAAAACTTATATTTTGGCTCAAAACAACGGGATACATCGTTTTATATCGAAACTAGCAATATTCACGAAAACCGATTTTACAAGTCATCGAAGAGTAGACGAGAGAAAGGTGTAAACTTCTTCTCTCAGAACTGCGCGAAAACATGGATTCCGGCTCAAAACAACGAGATACATCGTTTTAGATCGAAACTAGCGAGATTTACGCCCTTCGATTTTACAAGTCGTCGAAGAGTAGACGAGAGAGAGCTGTTAACTTTTTCTCTCATAACTGCGCGAAAACTTGTGTTTCGGCTCAAAACAACGGGATACATTGTTTTAGATCGAAACTAGCGATATTCACGAACATCGATTTTACAAGTCGTCGAAGAGTACACGAGAGAGGGCTGTAACCTTTTTCTCTCAGAACTGCGGGAAAACTTATATTCCGGCTCATAACAACGGGATACCTCGTTTTAGATCGAAACTAGCGAGATTTACGCCCTTCTATTTTACAAGTCGTCGAAAAATAGACGAGACAGAGCAGTAACCTTTTCCTCTCAGAACTGCGCGAAAACTTGTATTCCGGCTCAAAACAACGGCATACATCATTTTAGATCGAAACTAACGAGATTCACGAACGTCGTTTTTACATGTCGTCGAAGAGTAGACGAGAGAAAGGTGTAAACTTTATCTCTCAGAACAGCGTGAAAAACTTGTATTCCAGCTCAAAACAACGTAATACATCGTTTTAGATCGAAACTATCGAGATTCACGAACATCGATTTTACAAGTCGTCGAAGAGTAGACGAGAGAAAGATGTAAACTTTTTCTCCCAGAACTGCGCGAAAACTTGTATTACGGCTCAAAACAACGGGATACATCGTTTTAGATCGAAACTAGCAAGATTCACGAACATCGATTTTACAAGTCTTCGAAGAGTAGACGAGAGAGAGCTGTAAACTTTTTCTCTCAGAACTGCGGGAAAACTTGTATTCCGGCCCAAAATAACGGGATACATCGTTTTAGATAGAAACTAGCGAGATTTACGCACTTTCATTTTACAAGTCGTCGAAGAGTAGACGAGAGAGAGCTGTAAACTTTTACTCTCAGAACTGCGCGAAAACTTTTATTCCGGCTCAAAACAACGAGATACATCGTTTTAGATCGAAACAAGCGAGATTGACGAACATCTATTTTACAAGTCGTCGAAGAGTAGACGAGAGAGAACTGTAAACTTTTTCTCTCAGAACTGCGCGAAAACTTGTATTCCGGCTCAAAACAACGGGATGCATCGTTTTTGATTGAAACTAGCGAGATTTACGCACTTTGGTTTTTCAAGTCGTAGAGAGTAAACGAGAAAAAGCTGGACAGTTTTCTCTCAGAAATGCGCGAAAACTTATATTCCGGCTCAAAACAACGGGATACATCGTTTTAGATCGAAACTAGCGAGTTTCACAGACATCGATTTTACATGTTGTCGAAGAGTAGACGAGAGAGAGCTGCAAACGTTTTCTCTCAGAACTGCGCGAAAACTTGTATTCCGGCTCAAAACAACGGGATACATTGTTTTAGCTCGAAACTAGCGAGATTTACGCACTTTGATTTTGCAAGTCGTCGAAGAGTACACGAGAGAGAGCTGTAAGGTTTTTCTCTCAGAACTGCGCGAAAACTTGTATTCCGGCTCAAAACAACGGGATACATCGTTTTTGATCGAAACTAGCGAGGTATACGCACTTTGGTTTTACAAGTCGTAGAGAGTAAACGAGAGAAAGCTGTACACTATTTCTTTCAGAACTGCGCGAAAACTTATATTTTGGCTCAAAACAACGGGATACATCGTTTTAGATCGAAACTAGCAATATTCACGAAAACCGATTTTACAAGTCATCGAAGAGTAGACGAGAGAAAGGTGTAAACTTCTTCTCTCAGAACTGCGCGAAAACTTGGATTCCGGCTCAAAACAACGAGATACATCGTTTTAGATCGAAACTAGCGAGATTTACGCCCTTCGATTTTACAAGTCGTCGAAGAGTAGACGAGAGAGAGCTGTTAACTTTTTCTCTCATAACTGCGCGAAAACTTGTGTTTCGGCTCAAAACAACGGAATACATTGTTTTAGATCGAAACTAGCGATATTCACGAACATCGATTTTACAAGTCGTCGAAGAGTACACGAGAGAGGGCTGTAACCTTTTTCTCTCAGAACTGCGGGAAAACTTATATTCCGGCTCATAACAACGGGATACCTCGTTTTAGATCGAAACTAGCGAGATTTACGCCCTTCTATTTTACAAGTCGTCGAAGAATAGACGAGACAGAGCAGTAACCTTTTTCTCTCAGAACTGCACGAAAACTTGTATTCCGGCTCAAAACAACGGCATACATCATTTTAGATCGAAACTAACGAGATTCACCAACGTCGTTTTTACATGTCGTCGAAGAGTAGACGAGAGAAAGGTGTAAACTTTTTCTCCCAGAACTGCGCGAAAACTTGTATTACGGCTCAAAACAACGGGATACATCGTTTTAGATCGAAACTAGCAAGATTCACGAACATCGATTTTACAAGTCTTCGAAGAGTAGACGAGAGAGAGCTGTAAACTTTTTCTCTCAGAACTGCGGGAAAACTTGTATTCCGGCCCAAAATAACGGGATACATCGTTTTAGATAGAAACTAGCGAGATTTACGCACTTTCATTTTACAAGTCGTCGAAGAGTAGACGAGAGAGAGCTGTAAACTTTTTCTCTCAGAACTGCGCGAAAACTTGTATTGCGGCTCAAAACAACGGGATGCATCGTTTTTGATTGAAACTAGCGAGATTTACGCACTTTGGTTTTTCAAGTCGTAGAGAGTAAACGAGAAAAAGCTGGACAGTTTTCTCTCAGAACTGCGCGAAAATTTATATTCCGGCTCAAAACAACGGGATACATCGTTTTAGATCGAAACTAGCAATATTCACGAAAACCGATTTTACAAGTCATCGAAGAGTAGACGAGAGAATGGTGTAAACTTCTTCTCTCAGAACTGCGCGAAAACTTGGATTCCGGCTCAAAACAACGAGATACATCGTTTTAGATCGAAACTAGCGAGATTTACGCCCTTCGATTTTACAAGTCGTCGAAGAGTAGACGAGAGAGAGCTGTTAACTTTTTCTCTCAGAAATGCGCGAAAACTTGTATTCCGGCTCAAAACAACGGGTAAATCGTTTTAGACCGAAACTATAGAGATTCACGAACATCGATTTTACAAGTCGTCGAAGAGTAGACGAGAGAAAGGTGTAAACTTTTTCTCTCAAAACTGCGGGAAAACTTGTATTCCGGCTCAAAACAACGGGACACATTGTTTTAGATCGAATCTAGCGAGATTTACGCACCTTGATTTTACAAGTCGTCGAAGACTAGACGAGAGAGAGCTGTGAATGTTTTCTCTCAGAACTGCGCGAAAACTTGTATTCCGGCTCAAAACAACGGGATACATCGTTTTAGATTGAAGCTAGCGAGATTGACGAACATCTATTTTACAAGTCGTCGAAGAGTAGACAAGAGAGAACTGTAAACTTTTTCTCTCAGAACTGCGCGAAAACTTGTATTCCGGCTCAAAACAACGGGATGCATCGCTTTTGATTGAAACTAGCGAGATTTACGCACTTTGGTTTTTCAAGTCGTAGAGAGTAAACGAGAAAAAGCTGTAAACTATTTCTCTCAGAACTGCGCGAAAACAGATATTCCGGCTCAAAACAACGGGATACATCGTTTTAGAACGAAACTAGCGAGATTCACAGACATCGATTTTACATGTTGTCGAAGAGTAGACGAGAGAGAGCTGCATGCAAACGTTTTCTCTCAGAACTGCGCGAAAACTTGTATTCCGGCTCAAAACAACGGGATACATTGTTTTAGCTCGAAACTAGCGAGATTTACGCACATTGATTTTACAAGTCGTCGAAGAGTACACGAGAGAGAGCTGTAAAATTTTTCTCTCAGAACTGCGCGAAAATTTGTATTCCGGCTCAAAACAACGGGATACATCGTTTTTGATCGAAACTAGCGAGGTATACGCACTTTGGTTTTACAAGTCGTAGAGAGTAAACGAGAGAAAGCTGTACACTATTTCTTTCAGAACTGCGCGAAAACTTATATTCCGGCTCAAAACAACAGGATACATCGTTTTAGATCGAAACTAGCAATATTCACGAAAACCGATTTTACAAGTCATCGAAGGGTAGACGAGAGAAAGGTGTAAACTTCTCTCAGAACTTCGCGAAAACTTGGATTCCGGCTCAAAACAACGAGATACATCGTTTTAGATCGAAACTAGCGAGATTTACGCCCTTCGATTTTACAAGTCGTCGAAGAGTAGACGAGAGAGAGCTGTTAACTTTTTCTCTCAGAACTGCGCGAAAACTTGTGTTTCGGCTCAAAACAACGGGATACATTGTTTTAGATCGAAACTAGCGAGATTCACGAACATCGATTTTACAAGTCGTCGAAGAGTACACGAGAGAGGGCTGTAAACTTTTTCTCTCAGAACTGCGCGAAAACTTGTATTCCGGCTGAAAACAACGGGATACATCGTTTTAGATCGAAACTAGCGAGATTCACAGACATCGATTTTACATGTCGTCGAAGAGTAGACGAGAGTAAGCTGCAAACTTTTTCTCTCAGAACTGCGCGAAAACTTGTATTACGGCTCAAAACAACGGGATACATCGTTTTAGATCGAAACTAGCAATATTCACGAAAACCGACTTTACAAGTCATCGAAGAGTATACGAGAGAAAGGTGTAAACTTCTTCTCTCAGAACTGCGGGAAAACTTGTATTCCGGCTCAAAACAACGGGATACATTGTTTTAGATCGAATCTAGCGAGATTTACGCACCTTGATTTTACAAGTCGTCGAAGACTAGACGAGAGAGAGCTGTGAATGTTTTCTCTCAGAACGGCGCGAAAACTTGTATTCCGGCTCAAAACAACGGGATACATCGTTTTAGATTGAAGCTAGCGAGATTGACGAACATCTATTTTACAAGTCGTCGAAGAGTAGACAAGAGAGAACTGCAAACTTTTTCTCTCAGGACTGCGCGAAAACTTGTATTCCGGCTCAAAACAACGGGATGCATCGTTTTTGATTGAAACTAGCGAGATTTACGCACTTTGGTTTTTCAAGTCGTAGAGAGTAAACGAGAAAAAGCTGTAAACGATTTCTCTCAGAACTGCGCGAAAACTTATATTCCGGCTCAAAACAACGGGATACATCGTTTTAGAACGAAACTAGCGAGATTCATAGACATCGATTTTACATGTTGTCGAAGAGTAGACGAGAGAGAGCTGTATGCAAACGTTTTCTCTCAGAACTGCGCGAAAACTTGTATTCCGGCTCAAAACAACGGGATACATCGTTTTTAATCGAAACTAGCGAGGTATACGCACTTTGGTTTTACAAGTCGTAGAGAGTAAACGAGAGAAAGCTGTACACTATTTCTTTCAGAACTGCGCGAAAACTTATATTCCGGCTCAAAACAACAGGATACATCGTTTTAGATCGAAACTAGCAATATTCACGAAAACCGATTTTACAAGTCATCGAAGGGTAGATGAGAGAAAGGTGTAAACTTCTTCTCTCAGAACTGCGCGAAAACTTGGATTCCGGCTCAAAACAACGAGATACATCGTTTTAGATCGAAACTAGCGAGATTTACGCCCTTCGATTTTACAAGTCGTCGAAGAGTAGACGAGAGAGGGCTGTAAACGTTTTCTCTCAGAACTGCGCGAAAACTTTTATTCCGGCCCAAAATAACGGGATACATCGTTTTAGATAGAAACTAGCGAGAATTACGCACTTAGATTTTACAAATCGTCGAAGAGTAGACGAGAGAAAGGCGTAAACTTTTTTCTCTCAGAACTGCGCGAAAACTTGTATTCCGGCTAAAAACAACGGGATACATCGTTTAAGATCGACACTAGTAAATTTCATGAACATCAATTTTACAAGTCGTAGAGAGTAAACCAGAGAAAGCTGTAAAGTTTTTCTCTCAGAACTGCGCGAAAACTTGTATTCCGGCTCAAAACAACGGGATACCTCGTTTTAGATCGAAACTTGCGAGATATACGCTCTTTGGTTTTACAATTCGTAGAGAGTAAACGAGAGAAAGCTGTAAACTATTTCTCTCAGAACTGCGCGAAAACTTATATTCCGGCTCAAAACAACGGGATACCTCGTTTTAGATCGAAACTAGCGAGATTTACGCCCTTCGATTTTACAAGTGGTCGAAGAATAGACGCGACAGAGCTGTAAACTTTTTCTCACAGAACTGCGCGAAAACTTGTATTCCGGCTCAAAACAACGGGATACATCATTTTAGATCGAAACTAACGCGATTCACGAACATCGTTTTTACATGTCGTCGAAGAGTAGACGAGAGAAAGGTGAAAACTTTATCTCTCAGAACAGCGTGAAAAACTTGTATTCCGGCTCAAAACAACGGGATGCATCGTTTTAGATCGAAACTAGCGAGGTATACGCACTTTGGTTTTACAAGTCGTAGAGAGTAAACGAGAGAAAGCTGTACACTATTTCTTTCAGAACTGCGCGAAAACTGATATTCCGGCTCAAAACAACGGGATACATCGTTTTAGATCGAAACTACCAATATTGACGAAAACCGATTTTACAAGTCATCGAAGAGTAGACGAGAGAAAGGTGTAAACTTCTTCTCTCAGAACTGCGCGAAAACTTGGATTCCGGCTTAAAACAACGAGATACATCGTTTTAGATCGAAACTAGCGAGATTTACGCCCTTCGATTTTACAAGTCGTCGAAGAGTAGACGAGAGAGAGCTGTTAACTTTTTCTCTCAGAACTGCGCGAAAACTTGTATTCCGGCCAAAAATAACGGGATACATCGTTTTAGATAGAAACTAGTGAGAATTACGCACTTAGATTTTACAAATCGTCGAAGAGTAGACGAGAGAAAGGCGTAAACTTTTTTCTCTCAGAACTGAGCGAAAACTTGTATTCCGGCTAAAATCAACGGGATACATCGTTTTAGATCGAAGCTAGTAAATTTCATGAACACCGGTTTTACAAGTCGTAGAGAGTAAACCAGAGAAAGCTGTGAAGTTTTTCTCTCAGAACGGCGCGAAAACTTGTATTTCGGCTCAAAACAACGGGATACCTCGTTTTAGATCGAAACTAGCGAGATTTACGCCCTTCGATTTTACAAGTCGTCGAAGAATAGACGAGACAGAGCTGTTAACTTTTTCTCTCAGAACTGCGCGAAAACTTGTATTCCGGCTCAAAACAACGGGATACATCATTTTAGATCGAAACTAACGAGATTCACGAACATCGTTTTTACATGTCGTCGAAGAGTAGACGAGAGAAAGGTGTAAACTTTATCTCTCAGAACAGCGTGAAAAACTTGTATTCCAGCTCAAAACAACGTAATACATCGTTTTAGATTGAAACTATTGAGATTCACGAACATCGATTTTACAAGTCGTCGAAGAGTAGACGAGAGAAAGGTGTAAACTTTTTCTCTCAGAACTGCGCGAAAACTTGTATTCCGGCTCAAAACAACGGGATGCATCGTTTTTGATTGAAACTAGCGAGATTTACGCACTTTGGTTTTTCAAGTCGTAGAGAGTAAACGAGAAAAAGCTGGACAGTTTTCTCTCAGATCTGCGCGAAAACTTATATTCCGGCTCAAAACAACGGGATACATCGTTTTTGATCGAGACTAGCGAGGTATACGCACTTCGATTTTACAAGTCGTCGAAGAGTAGTCGAGAGAGAGCTGTTACCTTTTTCTCTCAGAACTGCGCGAAAACTTGTGTTCCGGCTCAAAACAGCGGGATACATTGTTTTAGATCGAAACTAGCGAGATTCACGAACATCGATTTTACAAGTCGTTGAACAGTAGACGAGAGAGGGCTGTAAACTTTTTCTCTCAGAACTGCGCGAAAACTTGTATTCTGGTTCAAAACGACGGGATACATCGTTTTAGATCGAAACTAGCGAGATTCACAGACATCGATTTTACATGTCGTCGAAGAGTAGACGAGAGTAAGCTGCGAACTTTTTCTCTCAGAACTGCGCGAAAACTTGTATTCCGGCTCAAAACAACGGGATACATCGTTTTAGATCGAAACTATTGAGATTCACGAACATCGATTTTACAAGTCGTCGAAGAGTAGACGAGAGAAAGGTGGAAACTTTTTCTCTCAGAACTGCGGGAAAACTTGTATTCCGGCTCAAAACAACGGTATACATTGTTTTAGATCGAAGCTAGCGAGATTTACGCACTTTGATTTTACAAGTCGTCGAAGACTAGACGAGAGAGAGCTGTGAATGTTTTCTCTCAGAACTGCGCGAAAACTTGTATTCCGGCTCAAAACAACGGGATACATTGTTTTAGATCGAAACTAGCGAGATTCACGAACATCGATTTTACAAGTCGTCGAAGTGTAGACGAGAGAGCTGTAAACTTCTTCTCTCAGAACTGCGGGAAAACTTGTATTCCGGCCCAAAATTACGGGATACATCGTTTTAGATAGAAACTAGCGAGAATTACGCACTTAGATTTTACAAATCGTCGAAGAGTAGACGAGAGAAAGCGTAAATTTTTTCTCTCAGAACTGCGCGAAAACTTGTATTCCGGCTAAAAACAACGGGATACATCGTTTTAGATCGAAACTAGTAAATTTCATGAACACCGATTTTACAAGTCGTGGAGAGTAAACTAGAGAAAGCTGTAAATTTTTTCTCTCAAAACTGCGCGAAAACTTGTATTCCGGCTCAAAACAACAGGATACATCGTTTTAGATCGAAACTAGCAATATTCACGAACATCGATTTTACAAGTCTTCGAAGAGTAGACGAGAGAGAGCTGTAAACTTTTTCTCTTAGAACTGCGGGAATACGTGTATTCCGGCCCAAAATAACGGGATACATCGTTTTAGATAGAAACTAGCGAGAATTACGCACTTAGATTTTACAAATCGTCGAAGAGTAAACCAGAGAAAGCTGTAAAGTTTTTCTCTCAGAACTGCGCGAAAACTTGTATTCCGGCTCAAAACAACAGGATACATCGTTTTAGATCTAAACTAGCAATATTCACGAACATCGATTTTACAAGTCTTCGAAGAGTAGACGAGAGAGAGCTGTAAACTTTTTCTCTCAGAACTGCGGGAATACGTGTATTCCGGCTCAAAACAACTGCATACATCATTTTAGATCGAAACTAACGAGATTCACGAACATCGTTTTTACATGTCGTCGAAGACTAGACGAGAGAAAGGTGTAAACTTTATCTCTCAGAACAGCGTGAAAAACTTGTATTCCAGCTCAAAACAACGTAATACATCGTTTTAGATCGAAACTATCGAGATTCACGAACCTCGATTTTACAAGTCGTCGAAGAGTAGACGAGAGAAAGGTGTAAACTTTTTCTCCCAGAACTGCGCGAAAACTTGTATTACGGCTCAAATCAACGGGATACAACGTTTTAGATCGAAACTAGCAAGATTCACGAACATCGATTTTACAAGTCTTCGAAGAGTAGACGAGAGAGAGCTGTAAACGTTTTCTCTCAGAACTGCGGGAAAACTTGTATTCCGGCCCAAAATAACGGGATACATCGTTTTAGATAGAAACTAGCGAGATTTACGCACTTTCATTTTACAAGTCGTCGAAGAGTAGACGAGAGAGAGCTGTAAACTTTTTCTCTCAGAACTGCGCGAAAACTTGTATTGCGGCTCAAAACAACGGGATACATCGTTTTTGATCGAAACTAGCGAGGTATACGCACTTTGGTTTTACAAGTCGTAGAGAGTAAACGAGAGAAAGCTGTACACTATTTCTTTCAGAACTGCGCGAAAACTTATATTCCGGCTCAAAACAACGGGATACATCGTTTTAGATTGAAACTAGCAATATTCACGAAAACCGATTTTACAAGTCATTGAAGAGTAGACGAGAGAAAGGTGTAAACTTCTTCTCTCAGAACTGCGCGAAAACTTGGATTCCGGCTCAAAACAACGAGATACATCGTTTTAGATCGAAACTAGCGAGATTTACGCCCTTCGATTTTACAAGTCGTCGAAGAGTAGACGAGAGAGCTGTTAACTTTTTCTCTCAGAAATGCGCGAAAACTTGTATTCCGGCTCAAAACAACGGGTACATCGTTTTAGACCGAAACTATAGAGATTCACGAACATCGATTTTACAAGTCGTCGAAGAGTAGACGAGAGAAAGGTGTGAACTTTTTCTCTCAGAACTGCGGGAAAACTTGTATTCCGGCTCAAAACAACGGGATACATTGTTTTAGATCGAATCTAGCGAGATTTACGCACCTTGATTTTACAAGTCGTCGAAGACTAGACGAGAGAGAGCTGTGAATGTTTTCTCTCAGAACGGCGCGAAAACTTGTATTCCGGCTCAAAACAACGGGATACATCGTTTTAGATTGAAGCTAGCGAGATTGACGAACATCTATTTTACAAGTCGTCGAATAGTAGACAAGAGAGAACTGTAAACTTTTTCTCTCAGAACTGCGCGAAAACTTGTATTCCGGCTCAAAACAACGGGATGCATCGTTTTTGATTGAAACTAGCGAGATTTACGCACTTTGGTTTTTCAAGTCGTAGAGAGTAAACGAGAAAAAGCTGTAAACTATTTCTCTCAGAACTGCGCGAAAACTTATATTCCGGCTCAAAACAACGGGATACATCGTTTTAGAACGAAACTAGCGAGATTCATAGACATCGATTTTACATGTTGTCGAAGAGTAGACGAGAGAGAGCTGCATGCAAACGTTTTCTCTCAGAACTGCGCGAAAACTTGTATTCCGGCTCAAAACAACGGGATACATCGTTTTTAATCGAAACTAGCGAGGTATACGCACTTTGGTTTTACAAGTCGTAGAGAGTAAACGAGAGAAAGCTGTACACTATTTCTATCAGAACTGCGCGAAAACTTATATTCCGGCTCAAAACAACAGGATACATCGTTTTAGATCAAAACTAGCAATATTCACGAAAACCGATTTTACAAGTCATCGAAGGGTAGATGAGAGAAAGGTGTAAACTTCTTCTCTCAGAACTGCGCGAAAACTTGGATTCCGGCTCAAAACAACGAGATACATCGTTTTAGATCGAAACTAGCGAGATTTACGCCCTTCGATTTTACAAGTCGTCGAAGAGTAGACGAGAGAGAGCTGTTAACTTTTTCTCTCAGAACTGCGCGAAAACTTGGATTCCGGCTCAAAACAACGAGATACATCGTTTTAGATCGAAACTAGCGAGATTTACGCCCTTCGATTTTACAAGTCGTCGAAGAGTAGACGAGAGAGAGCTGTTAACTTTTTCTCTCAGAAATGCGTGAAAACTTGTATTCCGGCTCAAAACAACGGGTACATCGTTTTAGACCGAAACTATAGAGATTCACGAACATCGATTTTAGAAGTCGTCGAAGAGTAGACGAGAGAAAGGTGTAAACTTTTTCTCTCAGAACTGCGGGAAAACTTGTATTCCGGCTCAAAACAACGGGATACATTGTTTTAGATCGAATCTAGCGAGATTTACGCACCTTGATTTTACAAGTCGTCGAAGACTAGATGAGAGAGAGCTGTGAATGTTTTCTCTCAGAACGGCGCGAAAACTTGTATTCCGGCTCAAAACAACGGGATACATCGTTTTAGATTGAAGCTAGCGAGATTGACGAACATCTATTTTACAAGTCGTCGAATAGTATACAAGAGAGAACTGTAAACTTTTTCTCTCAGAACTGCGCGAAAACTTGTATTCCGGCTCAAAACAACGGGATGCATCGTTTTTGATTGAAACTAGCGAGATTTACGCACTTTGGTTTTTCAAGTCGTAGAGAGTAAACGAGAAAAAGCTGTAAACTATTTCTCTCAGAACTGCGCGAAAACTTATATTCCGGCTCAAAACAACGGGATACATCGTTTTAGAACGAAACTAGCGAGATTCATAGACATCGATTTTACATGTTGTCGAAGAGTAGACGAGAGAGAGCTGCATGCAAACGTTTTCTCTCAGAACTGCGCGAAAACTTGTATTCCGGCTCAAATCAACGGGATACATCGTTTTTAATCGAAACTAGCGAGGTATACGCACTTTGGTTTTACAAGTCGTAGAGAGTAAACGAGAGAAAGCTGTACACTATTTCTATCAGAACTGCGCGAAAACTTATATTCCGGCTCAAAACAACAGGATACATCGTTTTAGATCGAAACTAGCAATATTCACGAAAACCGATTTTACAAGTCATCGAAGGGTAGATGAGAGAAAGGTGTAAACTTCTTCTCTCAGAACTGCGCGAAAACTTGGATTCCGGCTCAAAACAACGAGATACATCGTTTTAGATCGAAACTAGCGAGATTTACGCCCTTCGATTTTACAAGTCGTCGAAGAGTAGACGAGAGAGCTGTTAACTTTTTCTCTCAGAACTGCGCGAAAACTTGTGTTTCGGCTCAAAACAACGGGATACATTGTTTTAGATCGAAACTAGCGAGATTCACGAACATCGATTTTACAAGTCGTCGAAGAGTAGACGAGAGAGGGCTGTAAACGTTTTCTCTCAGAACTGCGCGAAAACTTTTATTCCGGCCCAGAATAACGGGATACATCGTTTTAGATAGAAACTAGCGAGAATTACGCACTTAGATTTTACAAATCGTCGAAGAGTAGACGAGAGAAAGGCGTAAACTTTTTTCTCTCAGAACTGCGCGAAAACTTGTATTCCGGCTAAAAACAACGGGATACATCGTTTTAGATCGACACTAGTAAATTTCATGAACATCAATTTTACAAGTCGTAGAGAGTAAACCAGAGAAAGCTGTAAAGTTTTTCTCTCAGAACTGCGCGAAAACTTGTATTCCGGCTCAAAACAACGGGATACCTCGTTTTAGATCGAAACTAGCGAGATATACGCTCTTTGGTTTTACAATTCGTAGAGAGTAAACGAGAGAAAGCTGTAAACTATTTCTCTCAGAACTGCGCGAAAACCTATATTCCGGCTCAAAACAACGGGATACCTCGTTTTAGATCGAAACTAGCGAGATTTACGCCCTTCGATTTTACAAGTGGTCGAAGAATAGACGCGACAGAGCTGTAAACTTTTTCTCACAGAACTGCGCGAAAACTTGTATTCCGGCTCAAAACAACGGGATGCATCGTTTTAGATCGAAACTAGCGAGGTATACGCACTTTGGTTTTACAAGTCGTAGAGAGTAAACGAGAGAAAGCTGTACACTATTTCTTTCAGAACTGCGCGAAAACTGATATTCCGGCTAAAATCAACGGGATACATCGTTTTAGATCGAAACTAGTAAATTTCATGAACACCGGTTTTACAAGTCGTCGAAGAATAGACGAGACAGAGCTGTAAACTTTTTCTCTCAGAACTGCGCGAAAACTTGTATTCCGGCTCAAAACAACGGGATACATCATTTTAGATCGAAACTAACGAGATTCACGAACATCGTTTTTACATGTCGTCGAAGAGTAGACGAGAGAAAGGTGTAAACTTTATCTCTCAGAACAGCGTGAAAAACTTGTATTCCAGCTCAAAACAACGTAATACATCGTTTTAGATTGAAACTATTGAGATTCACGAACATCGATTTTACAAGTCGTCGAAGAGTAGACGAGAGAAAGGTGTAAACTTTTTCTCTCAGAACTGCGCGAAAACTTGTATTCAGGCTCAAAACAACGGGATGCATCGTTTTTGATTGAAACTAGCGAGATTTACGCACTTCGATTTTACAAGTCGTCGAAGAGTAGTCGAGAGAGAGCTGTAAACTTTTTCTCTCAGAACTGCGCGAAAACTTGTATTCTGGTTCAAAACAACGGGATACATCGTTTTAGATCGAAACTAGCGAGATTCACAGACATCGATTTTACATGTCGTCGAAGAGTAGACGAGAGTAAGCTGCGAACTTTTTCTCACAGAACTGCGCGAAAACTTGTATTCCGGCTCAAAACAACGGGATACATCGTTTTAGATCGAAACTATTGAGATTCACGAACACCGATTTTACAAGTCGTCGAAGAGTAGACGAGAGAAAGGTGGAAACTTTTTCTCTCAGAACTGCGGGAAAACTTGTATTCCGGCTCAAAACAACGGTATACATTGTTTTAGATCGAAGCTAGCGAGATTTACGCACTTTGATTTTACAAGTCGGCGAAGATTAGACGAGAGAGAGCTGTGAATGTTTTCTCTCAGAACTGCGCGAAAACTTGTATTCCGGCTCAAAACAACGGAATACATTGTTTTAGATCGAAACTAGCGAGATTCACGAACATCGATTTTACAAGTCGTCGAAGTGTAGACGAGAGAGCTGTAAACTTCTTCTCTCAGAACTGCGGGAAAACTTGTATTCCGGCCCAAAATGACGGGATACATCGTTTTAGATAGAAACTAGCGAGAATTACGCACTTAGATTTTACAAATCGTCGAAGAGTAGACGAGAGAAAGGCGTAAATGTTTTCTCTCAGAACTGCGCGAAAACTTGTATTCCGGCTAAAAACAACGGGATACATCGTTTTAGATCGAAACTAGTAAATTTCATTAACACCGATTTTACAAGTCGTGGAGAGTAAACCAGAAAAAGCTGTAAAGTTTTTCTCTCAGAACTGCGCGAAAACTTGTATTCCGGCTCAAAACAACAGGATACATCGTTTTAGATCGAAACTAGCAATATTCACGAACATCGATTTTACAAGTCTTCGAAGAGTAGACGAGAGAGAGCTGTAAACTTTTTCTCTCAGAACTGCGGGAATACGTGTATTCCGGCCCAAAATAACGGGATACATCGTTTTAGATAGAAAATAGCGAGATTTACGCACTTTTATTTTACAAGTCGTCGAAGAGTAGACGAGAGAGGGCTGTAAACTTTTACCCTCAGAACTGCGCGAAAACTTTTATTCCGGCTCAAAACAACGGGATACATCGTTTTAGATCGAAACTAGCGAGATTCACAGACATCGATTTTACATGTCGTCGAAGAGTAGACGAGAGAGAGCTGCAAACGTTTTCTCTCAGAACTGCGCGAAAACTTGTATTCCGGCTCAAAACAACGGGATACATTGTTTTATCGAAACTACCGAGATTTACGCATTTTGATTTTACAAGTCGTCGAAGAGTAGACGAGAGAGAGCTGTAAAGTTTTTCTCTCAGAACTGCGCGAAAACTTGTATTCCGGCACAAAACAACGGGATACATCGTTTTTGATCGAGACTAGCGAGGTATACGCACTTCGATTTTACAAGTCGTCGAAGAGTAGTCGAGAGAGAGCTGTTACCTTTTTCTCTCAGAACTGCGCGAAAACTTGTGTTCCGGCTCAAAACAGCGGGATACATTGTTTTAGATCGAAACTAGCGAGATTCACGAACATCGATTTTACAAGTCGTCGAAGAGTAGACGAGAGAGGGCTGTAAACTTTTTCTCTCAGAACTGCGCGAAAACTTGTATTCCGGCTCAAAACAACAGGATACATTGTTTTAGATCGAGACTAGCGATATTCACGAACATCGATTTTACAAGTCGTCGAAGAGTAGACGAGAGAGAGCTGTTAACTTTTTCTCTCAGAACTGCGGGAAAACTTGTATTCCGGCCCAAAATAACGGGATACATCGTTTTAGTAAGAAACAAGCGAGAATTACGCACTTAGATTTTACAAATCGTCGAAGAGTAGACGAGAGAAAGCCGTAAACTTTTTTCTCTCAGAACTGCGCGAAAACTTGTATTCCGGCTAAAAACAACGGGATACATCGTTTTAGATCGAAACTAGTAAATTTCATGAACACCGATTTTACAAGTCGTAGAGAGTAAACCAGAGAATGCTGTAAAGTTTTTCTCTCAGAACTGCGCGAAAACTTGTATTCCGGCTCAAAACAACGGGATACCTCGTTTTAGATTGAAACTAGCGAGATATACGCACTTTTGTCTTACAAGTCGTAGAGAGTAAACGAGAAAAAGCTGTAAACTTTTTCTCTCAGAACTGCGCGAAAACTTGTATTCTGGCTCAAAACAACAGGATACATCATTTTAGATCGAAACTAACGAGATTTACGAACATCGTTTTTACATGTCGTCGAAGAGTAGACGAGAGAAAGGTGTAAACTTTATCTCTCAGAACAGCGTGAAAAACTTGTATTCCAGCTCAAAACAACGTAATACATCGTTTTAGATCTAAACTATCGAGAATCACGAACATCGATTTTACAAGTCGTCGAAGAGTAGACGAGAGAAAGGTGTAAGCTTTTTCTCTCAGAACTGCGCGAAAACTTGTATTCCGGCTCAAAAAAACGGGATACATCGTTTTAGATCGAAACTAGCAAGATTCACGAACATCGATTTTACAAGTCTTCGAAGAGTAGACGAGAGAGAGCTGTAAACTTTTTCTCTCAGAACTGCGGGAAAACATGTATTCCGGCCCAAAATAACGGGATACATCGTTTTAGATAGAAACTAGCGAGATTTACGCACTTTCATTTTACAAGCCATCGAAGAGTAGACGAGAGAGAACTGTAAACTTTTTCTCTCAGAACTGCGCGAAAACTTGTATTCCGGCTCAAAACAACGGGATGCATCGTTTTTGATTGAAACAAGCGAGATTTACGCACTTTGGTTTTTCAAGTCGTAGAGAGTAAACGAGAAAAAGCTGTAAACTATTTCTCTAAGAACTGCGCGAAAACTTATATTCCGGCTCAAAACAAAGGGATACCTCGTTTTAGATCGAAACTAGCGAGATTTATGCCCTTCGATTTTACAAGTCGTCGAAGAATAGACGAGACAGAGCTGTAAACTTTATCTCTCAGAACTGCTCAACAACTTGTATTCCGGCTCAAAACAACGGGATACATCATTTTAGATCGAAACTAACGAGATTTACGAACATCATTTTTACATGTCGTCGAAGAGTAGACGAGAGAAAGGTGTAAGCTTTATCTCTCAGAACAACGTGAAAAACTTGTATTACAGCTCAAAACAACGTAATACATCGTTTTAGATCGAAACTATCGAGATTCACGAACATCGATTTTACAAGTCGTCGAAGAGTAGACGAGAGAAAGGTGTAAACTTTTTCTCTCAGAACTGCGAGAAAACTTGTTTTCCGGCTCAAAACAACGAGATACATCGTTTTAGATCGAAACTAGCAAGATTCACGAACATCGATTTTACAAGTCTTCGAAGACTAGACGAGAAAGAGCTGTAAACTTTTTGTCTCAGAACGGCGCGAAAACTTGTGTTCCGGCTCAAAACAACGGGATACATCGTTTTAGATCGAAACTAGCGAGATTCACAGACATCGATTTTACATGTCGTCGAAGAGTAGACGAGAGAGAGTTGCAAACGTTTTCTCTCAGAACTGCGCGAAAATTTGTATTCCGGCTCAAAACAACGGGATACATCGTTTTTGATCGAAACTAGCGAGATTCACGAACATCGATTTTACAAGTCGTTGAACAGTAGACGAGAGAGGGCTGTAAACTTTTTCTCTCAGAACTGCGCGAAAACTTGTATTCTGGTTCAAAACAACGGGATACATCGTTTTAGATCGAAACTAGCGAGATTCACAGACATCGATTTTACATGTCGTCGAAGAGTAGACGAGAGTAAGCTGCAAACTTTTTCTCTCAGAACTGCGCGAAAACTTGTATTCCGGCTCAAAACAACGGGATACATCGTTTTAGATCGAAACTATTGAGATTCACGAACATCGATTTTACAACTCGTCGAAGAGTAGACGAGAGAAAGGTGGAAACTTTTTCTCTCAGAACTGCGGGAAAACTTGTATTCCGGCTCAAAACAACGGTATACATTGTTTTAGATCGAAGCTAGCGAGATTTACGCACTTTGATTTTACAAGTCGTCGAAGAGTAGACGAGAGAGAGCTGTTAATTTTTTCTCTCAGAACTGCGGGAAAACTTGTATTCCGGCCCAAAATAACGGGATACATCGTTTTAGTAAGAAACAAGCGAGAATTACGCACTTAGATTTTACAAATCGTCGAAGAGTAGACGAGAGAAAGCCGTAAACTTTTTTCTCTCAGAACTGCGCGAAAACTTGTATTCCGGCTAAAAACAACGGGATACATCGTTTTAGATCGAAACTAGTAAATTTCATGAACACCGATTTTACAAGTCGTAGAGAGTAAACCAGAGAATGCTGTAAAGTTTTTCTCTCAGAACTGCGCGAAAACTTGTATTCCGGCTCAAAACAACGGGATACCTCGTTTTAGATCGAAACTAGCGAGATATACGCACTTTTGTCTTACAAGTCGTAGAGAGTAAACGAGAAAAAGCTGTAAACTTTTTCTCTCAGAACTGCGCGAAAACTTGTATTCTGGCTCAAAACAACAGGATACATCATTTTAGATCGAAACTAACGAGATTTACGAACATCGTTTTTACATGTCGTCGAAGAGTAGACGAGAGAAAGGTGTAAACTTTATCTCTCAGAACAGCGTGAAAAACTTGTATTCCAGCTCAAAACAACGTAATACATTGTTTTAGATCTAAACTATCGAGAATCACGAACATCGATTTTACAAGTCGTCGAAGAGTAGACGAGAGAAAGGTGTAAGCTTTTTCTCTCAGAACTGCGCGAAACTTTGTATTCCGGCTCAAAAAAAACGGGATACATCGTTTTAGATCGAAACTAGCAAGATTCACGAACATCGATTTTACAAGTCCTCGAAGAGTAGACGAGAGAGAGCTGTAAACGTTTTCTCTCAGAACTGCGGGAAAACATGTATTCCGGCCCAAAATAACGGGATACATCGTTTTAGATAGAAACTAGCGAGATTTACGCACTTTCATTCTACATGTTGTCGAAGAGTAGACGAGAGAGAGCTGCATGCAAACGTTTTCTCTCAGAACTGCGCGAAAACTTGTATTCCGGCTCAAAACAACGGGATACATCGTTTTTAATCGAAACTAGCGAGGTATACGCACTTTGGTTTTACAAGTCGTAGAGAGTAAACGAGAGAAAGCTGTACACTATTTCTATCAGAACTGCGCGAAAACTTGGATTCCGGCTCAAAACAACGAGATACATCGTTTTAGATCGAAACTAGCGAGATTTACGCCCTTCGATTTTACAAGTCGTCGAAGAGTAGACGAGAGAGAGCTGTTAACTTTTTCTCTCAGAACTGCGCGAAAACTTGTGTTTCGGCTCAAAACAACGGGATACATTGTTTTAGATCGAAACTAGCGAGATTCATGAACATCGATTTTACAAGTCGTCGAAGAGTAGACGAGAGAGGGCTGTAAACGTTTTCTCTCAGAACTGCGCGAAAACTTTTATTCCGGCCCAAAATAACGGGATACATGGTTTTAGATCGAAACTAGCGAGATATACGCTCTTTGGTTTTACAATTCGTAGAGAGTAAACGAGAGAAAGCTGTAAACTATTTCTCTCAGAACTGCGCGAAAACTTATATTCCGGCTCAAAACAACGGGATACCTCGTTTTAGATCGAAACTAGCGAGATTTACGCCCTTCGATTTTACAAGTGGTCGAAGAATAGACGCGACAGAGCTGTAAACTTTTTCTCACAGAACTGCGCGAAAACTTGTATTCCGGCTCAAAACAACGGGATGCATCGTTTTAGATCGAAACTAGCGAGGTATACGCACTTTGGTTTTACAAGTCGTAGAGAGTAAACGAGAGAAAGCTGTACACTATTTCTTTCAGAACTGCGCGAAAACTGATATTCCGGCTAAAATCAACGGGATACATCGTTTTAGATCGAAGCTAGTAAATTTCATGAACACCGGTTTTACAAGTCGTCGAGGAATAGACGAGACAGAGCTGTAAACTTTTTCTCTCAGAACTGCGCGAAAACTTGTATTCCGGCTCAAAACAACGGGATACATCATTTTAGATCGAAACTAACGAGATTCACGAACATCGTTTTTACATGTCGTCGAAGAGTAGACGAGAGAAAGGTGTAAACTTTATCTCTCAGAACAGCGTGAAAAACTTGTATTCCAGCTCAAAACAACGTAATACATCGTTTTAGATTGAAACTATTGAGATTCACGAACATCGATTTTACAAGTCGTCGAAGAGTAGACGAGAGAAAGGTGTAAACTTTTTCTCTCAGAACTGCGCGAAAACTTGTATTCCGGCTCAAAACAACGGGATGCATCGTTTTTGATTGAAACTAGCGAGATTTACGCACTTCGATTTTACAAGTCGTCGAAGAGTAGTCGAGAGAGAGCTGTTACCTTTTTCTCTCAGAACTGCGCGAAAACTTGTGTTCCGGCTCAAAACAGCGGGATACATTGTTTTAGATCGAAACTAGCGAGATTCACGAACATCGATTTTACAAGTCGTTGAACAGTAGACGAGAGAGGGCTGTAAACTTTTTCTCTCAGAACTGCGCGAAAACTTGTATTATGGTTCAAAACAACGGGATACATCGTTTTAGATCGAAACTAGCGAGATTCACAGACATCGATTTTACATGTCGTCGAAGAGTAGACGAGAGTAAGCTGCGAACTTTTTCTCACAGAACTGCGCGAAAACTTGTATTCCGGCTCAAAACAACGGGATACATCGTTTTAGATCGAAACTATTGAGATTCACGAACACCGATTTTACAAGTCGTCGAAGAGTAGACGAGAGAAAGGTGGAAACTTTTTCTCTCAGAACTGCGGGAAAACTTGTATTCCGGCTCAAAACAACGGTATACATTGTTTTAGATCGAAGCTAGCGAGATTTACGCACTTTGATTTTACAAGTCGTCGAAGATTAGACGAGAGAGAGCTGTGAATGTTTTCTCTCAGAACTGCGCGAAAACTTGTATTCCGGCTCAAAACAACGGGATACATTGTTTTAGATCGAAACTAGCGAGATTCACGAACATCGATTTTACAAGTCGTCGAAGTGTAGACGAGAGAGCTGTAAACTTCTTCTCTCAGAACTGCGGGAAAACTTGTATTCCGGCCCAAAATGACGGGATACATCGTTTTAGATAGAAACTAGCGAGAATTACGCACTTAGATTTTACAAATCGTCGAAGAGTAGACGAGAGAAAGGCGTAAATTTTTTCTCTCAGAACTGCGCGAAAACTTGTATTCCGGCTAAATACAACGGGATACATCGTTTTAGATCGAAACTAGTAAATTTCATTAACACCGATTTTACAAGTCGTGGAGAGTAAACCAGAGAAAGCTGTAAAGTTTTTCTCTCAGAAATGCGCGAAAACTTGTATTCCGGCTCAAAACAACAGGATACATCGTTTTAGATCGAAACTAGCAATATTCACGAACATCGATTTTACAAGTCTTCGAAGAGTAGACGAGAGAGAGCTGTAAACTTTTTCTCTCAGAACTGCGGGAATACGTGTATTCCGGCCCAAAATAACGGGATACATCGTTTTAGATAGAAAATAGCGAGATTTACGCACTTTCATTTTACAAGTCGTCGAAGAGTAGACGAGAGAGGGCTGTAAACTTTTACCCTCAGAACTGCGCGAAAACTTTTATTCCGGCTCAAAACAACGGGATACATCGTTTTAGATCGAAACTAGCGAGATTCACAGACATCGATTTTACATGTCGTCGAAGAGTAGACGAGAGAGAGCTGCAAACGTTTTCTCTCAGAACTGCGCGAAAACTTGTATTCCGGCACAAAACAACGGGATACATCGTTTTTGATCGAGACTAGCGAGGTATACGCACTTCGATTTTACAAGTCGTCGAAGAGTAGTCGAGAGAGAGCTGTTACCTTTTTCTCTCAGAACTGCGCGAAAACTTGTTTTCCGGCTCAAAACAGCGGGATACATTGTTTTAGATCGAAACTAGCGAGATTCACGAACATCGATTTTACAAGTCGTCGAAGAGTAGACGAGAGAGGGCTGTAAACTTTTTCTCTCAGAACTGCGCGAAAACTTGTATTCCGGCTCAAAACAACAGGATACATTGTTTTAGATCGAAACTAGCGAGATTCACGAACATCGATTTTACAAGTCGTCGAAGAGTAGACGAGAGAGAGCTGTTAACTTTTTCTCTCAGAACTGCGGGAAAACTTGTATTCCGGCCGAAAATAACGGGATACATCGTTTTAGTAAGAAACAAGCGAGAATTACGCACTTAGATTTTACAAATCGTCGAAGAGTAGACGAGAGAAAGCCGTAAACTTTTTTCTCTCAGAACTGCGCGAAAACTTGTATTCCGGCTAAAAACAACGGGATACATCGTTTAATATCGAAACTAGTAAATTTCATGAACACCGATTTTACAAGTCGTAGAGAGTAAACCAGAGAATGCTGTAAAGTTTTTCTCTCAGAACTGCGCGAAAACTTGTATTCCGGCTCAAAACAACGGGATACCTCGTTTTAGATTGAAACTAGCGAGATATACGCACTTTTGTCTTACAAGTCGTAGAGAGTAAACGAGAAAAAGCTGTAAACTTTTTCTCTCAGAACTGCGCGAAAACTTGTATTCTGGCTCAAAACAACAGGATACATCATTTTAGATCGAAACTAACGAGATTTACGAACATCGTTTTTACATGTCGTCGAAGAGTAGACGAGAGAAAGGTGTAAACTTTATCTCTCAGAACAGCGTGAAAAACTTGTATTCCAGCTCAAAACAACGTAATACATCGTTTTAGATCTAAACTATCGAGAATCACGAACATCGATTTTACAAGTCGTCGAAGAGTAGACGAGAGAAAGGTGTAAGCTTTTTCTCTCAGAACTGCGCGAAAACTTGTATTCCGGCTCAAAAAAACGGGATACATCGTTTTAGATCGAAACTAGCAAGATTCACGAACATCGATTTTACAAGTCTTCGAAGAGTAGACGAGAGAGAGCTGTAAACTTTTTCTCTCAGAACTGCGGGAAAACATTATTCCGGCCCAAAATAACGGGATACATCGTTTTAGATAGAAACTAGCGAGATTTACGCACTTTCATTTTACAAGCCATCGAAGAGTAGACGAGAGAGAACTGTAAACTTTTTCTCTCAGAACTGCGCGAAAACTTGTATTCCGGCTCAAAACAACGGGATGCATCGTTTTTGATTGAAACAAGCGAGATTTACGCACTTTGGTTTTTCAAGTCGTAGAGAGTAAACGAGAAAAAGCTGTAAACTATTTCTCTAAGTACTGCGCGAAAACTTATATTCCGGCTCAAAACAAAGGGATACCTCGTTTTAGATCGAAACTAGCGAGATTTATGCCCTTCGATTTTACAAGTCGTCGAAGAATAGACGAGACAGAGCTGTAAACTTTATCTCTCAGAACTGCTCAACAACTTGTATTCCGGCTCAAAACAACGGGATACATCATTTTAGATCGAAACTAACGAGATTTACGAACATCATTTTTACATGTCGTCGAAGAGTAGACGAGAGAAAGGTGTAAGCTTTATCTCTCAGAACAACGTGAAAAACTTGTATTACAGCTCAAAACAACGTAATACATCGTTTTAGATCGAAACTATCGAGATTCACGAACATCGATTTTACAAGTCGTCGAAGAGTAGACGAGAGAAAGGTGTAAACTTTTTCTCTCAGAACTGCGAGAAAACTTGTTTTCCGGCTCAAAACAACGAGATACATCGTTTTAGATCGAAACTAGCAAGATTCACGAACATCGATTTTACAAGTCTTCGAAGACTAGACGAGAGAGAGCTGTAAACTTTTTGTCTCAGAACGGCGCGAAAACTTGTGTTCCGGCTCAAAACAACGGGATACATAGTTTTAGATCGAAACTAGCGAGATTCACAGACATCGATTTTACATGTCGTCGAAGAGTAGACGAGAGAGAGTTGCAAACGTTTTCTCTCAGAACTGCGCGAAAATTTGTATTCCGGCTCAAAACAACGGGATACATCGTTTTTGATCGAAACTAGCGAGATTCACGAACATCGATTTTACAAGTCGTTGAACAGTAGACGAGAGAGGGCTGTAAACTTTTTCTCTCAGAACTGCGCGAAAACTTGTATTCTGGTTCAAAACAACGGGATACATCGTTTTAGATTGAAACTAGCGAGATTCACAGACATCGATTTTACATGTCGTCGAAGAGTAGACGAGAGTAAGCTGCAAACTTTTTCTCTCAGAACTGCGCGAAAACTTGTATTCCGGCTAAAAACAACGGGATACATCGTTTTAGATCGAAACTAGTAAATTTCATGAACACCGATTTTACAAGTCGTAGAGAGTAAACCAGAGAATGCTGTAAAGTTTTTCTCTCAGAACTGCGCGAAAACTTGTATTCCGGCTCAAAACAACGGGATACCTCGTTTTAGATCGAAACTAGCGAGATATACGCACTTTTGTCTTACAAGTCGTAGAGAGTAAACGAGAAAAAGCTGTAAACTTTTTCTCTCAGAACTGCGCGAAAACTTGTATTCTGGCTCAAAACAACAGGATACATCATTTTAGATCGAAACTAACGAGATTTACGAACATCGTTTTTACATGTCGTCGAAGAGTAGACGAGAGAAAGGTGTAAACTTTATCTCTCAGAACAGCGTGAAAAACTTGTATTCCAGCTCAAAACAACGTAATACATTGTTTTAGATCTAAACTATCGAGAATCACGAACATCGATTTTACAAGTCGTCGAAGAGTAGACGAGAGAAAGGTGTAAGCTTTTTCTCTCAGAACTGCGCGAAACTTTGTATTCCGGCTCAAAAAAACGGGATACATCGTTTTAGATCGAAACTAGCAAGATTCACGAACATCGATTTTACAAGTCCTCGAAGAGTAGACGAGAGAGAGCTGTAAACGTTTTCTCTCAGAACTGCGGGAAAACATGTATTCCGGCCCAAAATAACGGGATACATCGTTTTAGATAGAAACTAGCGAGATTTACGCACTTTTATTTTACAAGTCGTCGAAGAGTAGACGAGAGAGAACTGTAAACTTTTTCTCTCAGAACTGCGCGAAAACTTGTATTCCGGCTCAAAACAACGGGATGCATCGTTTTTGATTGAAGCAAGCGAGATTTACGCACTTTGGTTTTTCAAGTCGTAGAGAGTAAACGAGAAAAAGCTGTAAACTATTTCTCTAAGAACTGCGCGAAAACTTATATTCCGGCTCAAAACAAAGGGATACCTCGTTTTAGATCGAAACTAGCGAGATTTATGCCCTTCGATTTTACAAGTCGTCGAAGAATAGACGAGACAGAGCTGTAAACTTTATCTCTCAGAACTGCTCGAAAACTTGTATTCCGGCTCAAAACAACGGGATACATCATTTTAGATCGAAACTAACGAGATTCACGAACATCGATTTTACAAGTCGTCGAAGTGTAGACGAGAGAGCTGTAAACTTCTTCTCTCAGAACTGCGGGAAAACTTGTATTCCGGCCCAAAATGACGGGATACATCGTTTTAGATAGAAACTAGCGAGAATTACGCACTTAGATTTTACAAATCGTCGAAGAGTAGACGAGAGAAAGGCGTAAATTTTTTCTCTCAGAACTGCGCGAAAACTTGTATTCCGGCTAAAAACAACGGGATACATCGTTTTAGATCGAAACTAGTAAATTTCATGAACACCGATTTTACAAGTCGTGGAGAGTAAACCAGAGAAAGCTGTAAAGTTTTTCTCTCAGAACTGCGCGAAAACTTGTATTCCGGCTCAAAACAACAGGATACATCGTTTTAGATTGAAACTAGCAATATTCACGAACATCGATTTTACAAGTCTTCGAAGAGTAGACGAGAGAGAGCTGTAAACTTTTTCTCTCAGAACTGCGGGAATACGTGTATTCCGGCCCAAAATAACGGGATAGATCGTTTTAGATAGAAAATAGCGAGATTTACGCACTTTCATTTTACAAGTCGTCGAAGAGTAGACGAGAGAGGGCTGTAAACTTTTACTCTCAGAACTGCGCGAAAACTTTTATTCCGGCTCAAAACAACGGGATACATCGTTTTAGATCGAAACTAGCGAGATTCACAGACATCGATTTTACATGTCGTCGAAGAGTAGACGAGAGAGAGCTGCAAACGTTTTCTCTCAGAACTGCGCGAAAACTTGTATTCCGGCTCAAAACAACGGGATACATTGTTTTATCGAAACTAGCGAGATTTACGCACTTTGATTTTACAAGTCGTCGAAGAGTAGACGAGAGAGAGCTGTAAAGTTTTTCTCTCAGAACTGCGCGAAAACTTGTATTCCGGCACAAAACAACGGGATACATCGTTTTTGATCGAGACTAGCGAGGTATACGCACTTCGATTTTACAAGTCGTCGAAGAGTAGTCGAGAGAGAGCTGTTACCTTTTTCTCTCAGAACTGCGCGAAAACTTGTGTTCCGGCTCAAAACAGCGGGATACATTGTTTTAGATCGAAACTAGCGAGATTCACGAACATCGATTTTACAAGTCGTCGAAGAGTAGACGAGAGAGGGCTGTAAACTTTTTCTCTCAGAACTGCGCGAAAACTTGTATTCCGGCTCAAAACAACGGGATACATCGTTTTAGATCGAAACTATCGAGATTCACGAACATCGATTTTACAATTCGTCGAAGAGTAGACGAGAGAAAGGTGTAAACTTTTTCTCTCAGAGCTGCGGGAAAACTTGCATTCCGGCTCAAAACAACGGGATACATTGTTTTAGATCGAAGCTAGCGAGATTTACGCACTTTGATTTTACAAGTCGTCGAAGACTAGACGAGACAGAGCTGTGAATGTTTTCTCTCAGAACTGCGCGAAAACTTGTATTCCGGCTCAGAACAACAGGATACATTGTTTTAAATTGAAACTAGCGAGATTCACGAACATCGATTTTACAAGTCGACGAAGAGTAGACGAGAGAGAGCTGTTAACTTTTTCTCTCAGAACTGCGGGAAAACTTGTATTCCGGCCCAAAATAACGGGATACATCGTTTTAGTAAGAATCAAGCGAGAATTACGCACTTAGATTTTACAAATCGTCGAAGAGTAGACGAGAGAAAGCCGTAAACTTTTTTCTCTCAGAACTGCGCGAAAACTTGTATTCCGGCTAAAAACAACGGGATACATCGTTTTAGATCGAAACTAGTAAATTTCATGAACACCGATTTTACAAGTCGTAGAGAGTAAACCAGAGAATGCTGTAAAGTTTTTCTCTCAGAACTGCGCGAAAACTTGTATTCCGGCTCAAAACAACGGGATACCTCGTTTTAGATCGAAACTAGCGAGATATACGCACTTTTGTCTTACAAGTCGTAGAGAGTAAACGAGAAAAAGCTGTAAACTTTTTCTCTCAGAACTGCGCGAAAACTTGTATTCTGGCTCAAAACAACAGGATACATCATTTTAGATCGAAACTAACGAGATTTACGAACATCGTTTTTACATGTCGTCGAAGAGTAGACGAGAGAAAGGTGTAAACTTTATCTCTCAGAACAGCGTGAAAAACTTGTATTCCAGCTCAAAACAACGTAATACATCGTTTTAGATCTAAACTATCGAGAATCACGAACATCGATTTTACAAGTCGTCGAAGAGTAGACGAGAGAAAGGTGTAAGCTTTTTCTCTCAGAACTGCGCGAAAACTTGTATTCCGGCTCAAAAAAACGGGATACATCGTTTTAGATCGAAACTAGCTAGATTCACGAACATCGATTTTACAAGTCCTCGAAGAGTAGACGAGAGAGAGCTGTAAACTTTTTCTCTCAGAACTGCGGGAAAACATGTATTCCGGCCCAAAATAACGGGATACATTGTTTTAGATCGAATCTAGCGAGGTATACGCACTTTGGTTTTAAAAGTCGTAGAGAGTAAACGAGAGAAAGCTGTAAACTATTTCTTTTAGAACTGCGGAAAAACTTTTATACCGGCTCAAAACGACGGGATACATCGTTTTAGATCGAAACTAGCAATATTCACGAACATCGATTTTACATGTCGTCGAAGAGTAGACGAGAGAAAGGTGTAAACTTTTTCTCTCAGAACTGCGGGAAAACTTGTATTCCGGCTCAAAACAACGGGATACATTGTTTTAGATCGAAGCTAGCGAGATTTACGCACTTTGATTTTACAAGTCGTCGAAGACTAGACGAGAGAGAGCTGTGAACGTTTTCTCTCAGAACTGCGCGAAAACTTGTATTCCGGCTCAAAACAACGGGATACATTGTTTTAGATCTAAACTAGCGAGATTCACGAACATCGATTTTACAAGTCGTCGAAGAGTAGACGAGAGAGAGCTGTAAACTTTTTCTCTCAGAACTGCGGGAAAACTTGTATTCCGGCCCAAAATAACGGGATACATCGTTTTAGATAGAAACTAGCGAGAATTACGCACTTAGATTTTACAAATCGTCGAAGAGTAGACGAGAGAAAGGCGTAAACTTTTTTCTCTCAGAACTGCGCGAAAACTTGTATTCCGGCTCAAAACAACGGGTTACATCGTTTTAGATCGAAACTAGCGAGATATACGCTCTTTGGTTTTACAAGTCGTAGAGAGTAAACGAGAGAAAGCTGTAAGCTATTTCTCTCGGAACTGCGCGAAAACTTATATTCCGGCTCAAAACAACGGGATACCTCGTTTTAGATCGAAACTAGCGAGATTTACGCCCTTCGATTTTACAAGTCGTCGAAGAATAGACGAGACAGAGCTGTAAACTTTTTCTCTCAGAACTGCGCGAAAACTTGTATTCCGGCTCAAAACAACGGGATACATCATTTTAGATCGAAACTAACGAGATTCACGAACATCGTTTTTACATGTCGTCGAAGAGTAGACGAGAGAAAGGTGTAAACTTTATCTCTCAGAACAGCGTGAAAAACTTGTATTCCAGCTCAAAACAACGTAATACATCGTTTTAGATCGAAACTATCGAGATTCACGAACATCGATTTTACAAGTCGTCGAAGAGTAGACGAAAGGTGTAAACTTTTTTTCTCAGAACTGCGCGAAAACTTGTATTCCGGCTCAAAACAACGGGATGCATCGTGTTTGATTGAAACTAGCGAGATTTACGCACTTTGGTTTTTCAAGTCGTAGAGAGTAAACGAGAAAAAGCTGGACAGTTTTCTCTCAGATCTGCGCGAAAACTTATATTCCCGCTCAAAACAACGGGATACATCGTTTTAGATCGAAACTAGCGAGATTCACAGACATCGATTTTACATGTCGTCGAAGAGTAGACGAGAGAGAGTTGCAAACGTTTTCTCTCAGAACTGCGCGAAAATTTGTATTCCGGCTCAAAAAAACGGGATACATCGTTTTAGATCGAAACTAGCAAGATTCACGAACATCGATTTTACAAGTCTTCGAAGAGTAGACGAGAGAGAGCTGTAAACTTTTTCTCTCAGAACTGCGGGAAAACATGTATTCCGGCCCAAAATAACGGGATACATCGTTTTAGATAGAAACTAGCGAGATTTACGCACTTTTACAAGTCGTCGAAGAGTAGACGAGAGAGAACTGTAAACTTTTTCTCTCAGAA
This sequence comes from Amblyomma americanum, assembly GCA_030143305.2. Classification (NCBI taxonomy): domain Eukaryota; kingdom Metazoa; phylum Arthropoda; class Arachnida; order Ixodida; family Ixodidae; genus Amblyomma; species Amblyomma americanum. The sequence continues at coordinate 131,950 of JARKHS020015599.1, read as the reverse complement.
CTGCGCGAAAACTTGTATTCCGGCTCAAAACAACGGGATGCATCGTTTTTGATTGAAACAAGCGAGATTTACGCACTTTGGTTTTTCAAGTCGTAGAGAGTAAACGAGAAAAAGCTGTAAACTATTTTTCTAAGAACTGCGCGAAAACTTATATTCCGGCTCAAAACAAAGGGATACCTCGTTCTAGATCAAAACTAGCGAGATTTATGCCCTTCGATTTTACAAGTCGTCGAAGAATAGACGAGACAGAGCTGTAAACTTTATCTCTCAGAACTGCTCGAAAACTTGTATTCCGGCCCAAAAAAACGGGATACATCATTTTAGATCGAAACTAACGAGATTTACGAACATCATTTTTACATGTCGTCGAAGAGTAGACGAGAGAAAGGTGTAAGCTTTATCTCTCAGAACAACGTGAAAAACTTGTATTACAGCTCAAAACAACGTAATACATCGTTTTAGATCGAAACTATTGAGATTCACGAACATCGATTTTACAAGTCGTCGAAGAGTAGACGAGAGAAAGGTGTAAGCTTTTTCTCTCAGAACTGCAAGAAAACTTGTATTCCGGCTCAAAACAACGAGATACATCGTTTTAGATCGAAACTAGCAAGATTCACGAACATCGATTTTACAAGTCGTCGAAGACTAGACGAGAGAAAGGTGTAAACGTTTTCTCTCAGAACTGCGAGAAAACTTGTATTCCGGCTCAAAACAACGAGATACATCGTTTTAGATCGAAACTAGCAAGAGTCACGAACATCGATTTTACAAGTCGTCGAAGACTAGACGAGAGAAAGGTGTAAACTTTTTCTCTCAGAACTGCGGGAAAACTTGTATTCCGGCTCAAAACAACGGGATACATTGTTTTAGATCGAAGCTAGCGAGATTTACGCACTTTGATTTTACAAGTCGTCGAAGACTAGACGAGAGAGGGCTGTGAACGTTTTCTCTCAGAACTGCGCGAAAACTTGTATTCCGGCTCACAACAACGAGATACATTGTTTTAGATCTAAACTAGCGAGATTCACGAACATCGATTTTACAAGTCGTCGAAGAGTAGACGAGAGAGAGCTGTAAACTTTTTCTCTCAGGACTGCGGGAAAACTTGTATTCCGGCCCAAAATAACGGAATACATCGTTTTAGATAGAAACTAGCGAGAATTACGCACTTAGATTTTACAAATCGTCGAAGAGTAGACGAGAGAAAGGCGTAAACTTTTTTCTCTCAGAACTGCGCGAAAACTTGTATTCCGGCTCAAAACAACGGGATACATCGTTTTAGATCGAAACTAGCGAGATATACGCTCTTTGGTTTTACAAGTCTTAGAGAGTAAACGAGAGAAAGCTGTAAACTATTTCTCTCAGAACTGCGCGAAAACTTATATTCCGGCTCAAAACAACGGGATACCTCGTTTTAGATCGAAACTAGCGAGATTTACGCCCTTCGATTTTACAAGTCGTCGAGGAATAGACGAGACAGAGCTGTAAACTTTTTCTCTCAGAACTGCGCGAAAACTTGTATTCCGGCTCAAAACAACGGGATACATCGTTTTAGATCGAAACTAACGAGATTCACGAACATCGTTTTTACATGTCGTCGAAGAGTAGACGAGAGAAAGGTGTAAACTTTATCTCTCAGAACAGCGTGAAAAACTTGTATTCCAGCTCAAAACAACGTAATACATCGTTTTAGATCGAAACTATCGAGATTCACGAACATCGATTTTACAAGTCGTCGAAGACTAGACGAGAGAAAGGTGTAAACGTTTTCTCTCAGAACTGCGAGAAAACTTGTATTCCGGCTCAAAACAACGAGATACATCGTTTTAGATCGAAACTAGCAAGATTCACGAACATCGATTTTACAAGTCGTCGAAGACTAGACGAGAGAAAGGTGTAAACTTTTTCTCTCAGAACTGCGGGAAAACTTGTATTCCGGCTCAAAACAACGGGATACATTGTTTTAGATCGAAGCTAGCGAGATTTACGCACTTTGATTTTACAAGTCGTCGAAGACTAGACGAGAGAGAGCTGTGAACGTTTTCTCTCAGAACTGCGCGAAAACTTGTATTCCGGCTCAAAAAAACGGGATACATCGTTTTAGATCGAAACTAGCAAGATTCACGAACATCGATTTTACAAGTCTTCGAAGAGTAGACGAGAGAGAGCTGTAAACTTTTTCTCTCAGAACTGCGGGAAAACATGTATTCCGGCCCAAAATAACGGGATACATCGTTTTAGATAGAAACTAGCGAGATTTATGCACTTTTACAAGTCGTCGAAGAGTAGACGAGAGAGAACTGTAAACTTTTTCTCTCAGAACTGCGCGAAAACTTGTATTCCGGCTCAAAACAACGGGATGCATCGTTTTTGATTGAAACAAGCGAGATTTACGCACTTTGGTTTTTCAAGTCGTAGAGAGTAAACGAGAAAAAGCTGTAAACTATTTTTCTAAGAACTGCGCGAAAACTTATATTCCGGCTCAAAACAAAGGGATACCTCGTTCTAGATCGAAACTAGCGAGATTTATGCCCTTCGATTTTACAAGTCGTCGAAGAATAGACGAGACAGAGCTGTAAACGTTATCTCTCAGAACTGCTCGAAAACTTGTATTCCGGCTCAAAACAACGGGATACATCATTTTAGATCGAAACTAACGAGATTTACGAACATCATTTTTACATGTCGTCGAAGAGTAGACGAGAGAAAGGTGTAAGCTTTATCTCTCAGAACAACGTGAAAAACTTCTATTACAGCTCAAAACAACGTAATACATCGTTTTAGATCGAAACTATCGAGATTCACGAACATCGATTTTACAAGTCGTTGAAGAGTAGACGAGAGAAAGGTGTAAACCTTTCTCTCAGAACTGCGAGAAAACTTGTATTCCGGCTCAAAACAACGAGATACATCGTTTTAGATCGAAACTAGCAAGATTCACGAGCATCGATTTTACAAATCGTCGAGGAGTACACGAGAGGAAGGTGTAAACTTTTTCTCTCAGAACTGCGCGTAAACTTGTATGCCGGCTCTAAACAACGGGATACATCGTTTTAGGTCGAAACTAGCAAGATTCACGAGCATCGATTTTACAAGTCGTAGAGAGTAAACGAGAGAAAGCTGTAAACTATTTCTCTCAGAACTGCGCGAAAACTTATATTCCGGCTCAAAACAACGGGATACCTCGTTTTAGATCGAAACTAGCGAGATTTACGCCCTTCGATTTTACAAGTCGTCGAAGAATAGACGAGACAGAGCTGTAAACTTTTTCTCTCAGAACTGCGCGAAAACTTGTATTCCGGCTCAAAACAACGGGATACATCATTTTAGATCGAAACTAACGAGATTCACGAACATCGTTTTTACATGTCGTCGAAGAGTAGACGAGAGAAAGGTGTAAACTTTATCTCTCAGAACAGCGTGAAAAACTTGTATTGCAGCTCAAAACAACGTAATACATCGTTTTAGATCGAAACTATCGAGATTCACGAACATCGATTTTACAAGTCGTCGAAGAGTAGACGAAAGGTGTAAACTTTTTCTCTCAGAACTGCGGGAAAACTTGTATTCCGGCTCAAAACAACGGGATACATTGTTTTAGATCGAAGCTAGCGAGATTTACGCACTTTGATTTTACAAGTCGTCGAAGACTAGACGAGAGAGAGCTGTGAACGTTTTCTCTCAGAACTGCGCGAAAACTTGTATTCCGGCTCAAAAAAACGGGATACATCGTTTTAGATCGAAACTAGCAAGATTCACGAACATCGATTTTACAAGTCGTCGAAGAGTAGACGAAAGGTGTAAACTTTTTTTCTCAGAACTGCGCGAAAACTTGTATTCCGGCTCAAAACAACGGGATGCATCGTGTTTGATTGAAACTAGCGAGATTTACGCACTTTGGTTTTTCAAGTCGTAGAGAGTAAACGAGAAAAAGCTGGACAGTTTTCTCTCAGATCTGCGCGAAAACTTATATTCCCGCTCAAAACAACGGGATACATCGTTTTAGATCGAAACTAGCGAGATTCACAGACATCGATTTTACATGTCGTCGAAGAGTAGACGAGAGAGAGTTGCAAACGTTTTCTCTCAGAACTGCGCGAAAATTTGTATTCCGGCTCAAAAAAACGGGATACATCGTTTTAGATCGAAACTAGCAAGATTCACGAACATCGATTTTACAAGTCTTCGAAGAGTAGACGAGAGAGAGCTGTAAACTTTTTCTCTCAGAACTGCGGGAAAACATGTATTCCGGCCCAAAATAACGGGATACATCGTTTTAGATAGAAACTAGCGAGATTTACGCACTTTTACAAGTCGTCGAAGAGTAGACGAGAGAGAACTGTAAACTTTTTCTCTCAGAACTGCGCGAAAACTTGTATTCCGGCTCAAAACAACGGGATGCATCGTTTTTGATTGAAACAAGCGAGATTTACGCACTTTGGTTTTTCAAGTCGTAGAGAGTAAACGAGAAAAAGCTGTAAACTATTTTTCTAAGAACTGCGCGAAAACTTATATTCCGGCTCAAAACAAAGGGATACCTCGTTCTAGATCAAAACTAGCGAGATTTATGCCCTTCGATTTTACAAGTCGTCGAAGAATAGACGAGACAGAGCTGTAAACTTTATCTCTCAGAACTGCTCGAAAACTTGTATTCCGGCCCAAAAAAACGGGATACATCATTTTAGATCGAAACTAACGAGATTTACGAACATCATTTTTACATGTCGTCGAAGAGTAGACGAGAGAAAGGTGTAAGCTTTATCTCTCAGAACAACGTGAAAAACTTGTATTACAGCTCAAAACAACGTAATACATCGTTTTAGATCGAAACTATTGAGATTCACGAACATCGATTTTACAAGTCGTCGAAGAGTAGACGAGAGAAAGGTGTAAGCTTTTTCTCTCAGAACTGCAAGAAAACTTGTATTCCGGCTCAAAACAACGAGATACATCGTTTTAGATCGAAACTAGCAAGATTCACGAACAACGATTTTACAAGTCGTCGAAGACTAGACGAGAGAAAGGTGTAAACGTTTTCTCTCAGAACTGCGAGAAAACTTGTATTCCGGCTCAAAACAACGAGATACATCGTTTTAGATCGAAACTAGCAAGAGTCACGAACATCGATTTTACAAGTCGTCGAAGACTAGACGAGAGAAAGGTGTAAACTTTTTCTCTCAGAACTGCGGGAAAACTTGTATTCCGGCTCAAAACAACGGGATACATTGTTTTAGATCGAAGCTAGCGAGATTTACGCACTTTGATTTTACAAGTCGTCGAAGACTAGACGAGAGAGGGCTGTGAACGTTTTCTCTCAGAACTGCGCGAAAACTTGTATTCCGGCTCAAAACAACGAGATACATTGTTTTAGATCTAAACTAGCGAGATTCACGAACATCGATTTTACAAGTCGTCGAAGAGTAGACGAGAGAGAGCTGTAAACTTTTTCTCTCAGGACTGCGGGAAAACTTGTATTCCGGCCCAAAATAACGGGATACATCGTTTTAGATAGAAACTAGCGAGAATTACGCACTTAGATTTTACAAATCGTCGAAGAGTAGACGAGAGAAAGGCGTAAACTTTTTTCTCTCAGAACTGCGCGAAAACTTGTATTCCGGCTCAAAACAACGGGATACATCGTTTTAGATCGAAACTAGCGAGATATACGCTCTTTGGTTTTACAAGTCGTAGAGAGTAAACGAGAGAAAGCTGTAAACTATTTCTCTCAGAACTGCGCGAAAACTTATATTCCGGCTCAAAACAACGGGATACCTCGTTTTAGATCGAAACTAGCGAGATTTACGCCCTTCGATTTTACAAGTCGTCGAGGAATAGACGAGACAGAGCTGTAAACTTTTTCTCTCAGAACTGCGCGAAAACTTGTATTCCGGCTCAAAACAACGGGATACATCGTTTTAGATCGAAACTAACGAGATTCACGAACATCGTTTTTACATGTCGTCGAAGAGTAGACGAGAGAAAGGTGTAAACTTTATCTCTCAGAACAGCGTGAAAAACTTGTATTCCAGCTCAAAACAACGTAATACATCGTTTTAGATCGAAACTATCGAGATTCACGAACATCGATTTTACAAGTCGTCGAAGACTAGACGAGAGAAAGGTGTAAACGTTTTCTCTCAGAACTGCGAGAAAACTTGTATTCCGGCTCAAAACAACGAGATACATCGTTTTAGATCGAAACTAGCAAGATTCACGAACATCGATTTTACAAGTCGTCGAAGACTAGACGAGAGAAAGGTGTAAACTTTTTCTCTCAGAACTGCGGGAAAACTTGTATTCCGGCTCAAAACAACGGGATACATTGTTTTAGATCGAAGCTAGCGAGATTTACGCACTTTGATTTTACAAGTCGTCGAAGACTAGACGAGAGAGAGCTGTGAACGTTTTCTCTCAGAACTGCGCGAAAACTTGTATTCCGGCTCAAAAAAACGGGATACATCGTTTTAGATCGAAACTAGCAAGATTCACGAACATCGATTTTACAAGTCTTCGAAGAGTAGACGAGAGAGAGCTGTAAACTTTTTCTCTCAGAACTGCGGGAAAACATGTATTCCGGCCCAAAATAACGGGATACATCGTTTTAGATAGAAACTAGCGAGATTTATGCACTTTTACAAGTCGTCGAAGAGTAGACGAGAGAGAACTGTAAACTTTTTCTCTCAGAACTGCGCGAAAACTTGTATTCCGGCTCAAAACAACGGGATGCATCGTTTTTGATTGAAACAAGCGAGATTTACGCACTTTGGTTTTTCAAGTCGTAGAGAGTAAACGAGAAAAAGCTGTAAACTATTTTTCTAAGAACTGCGCGAAAACTTATATTCCGGCTCAAAACAAAGGGATACCTCGTTCTAGATCGAAACTAGCGAGATTTATGCCCTTCGATTTTACAAGTCGTCGAAGAATAGACGAGACAGAGCTGTAAACGTTATCTCTCAGAACTGCTCGAAAACTTGTATTCCGGCTCAAAACAACGGGATACATCATTTTAGATCGAAACTAACGAGATTTACGAACATCATTTTTACATGTCGTCGAAGAGTAGACGAGAGAAAGGTGTAAGCTTTATCTCTCAGAACAACGTGAAAAACTTCTATTACAGCTCAAAACAACGTAATACATCGTTTTAGATCGAAACTATCGAGATTCACGAACATCGATTTTACAAGTCGTCGAAGAGTAGACGAGAGAAAGGTGTAAACTTTTTCTCTCAGAACTGCGAGAAAACTTGTATTCCGGCTCAAAACAACGAGATACATCGTTTTAGATCGAAACTAGCAAGATTCACGAGCATCGATTTTACAAATCGTCGAGGAGTACACGAGAGGAAGGTGTAAACGTTTTCTCTCAGAACTGCGCGTAAACTTGTATGCCGGCTCTAAACAACGGGATACATCGTTTTAGGTCGAAACTAGCAAGATTCACGAGCATCGATTTTACAAGTCGTAGAGAGTAAACGAGAGAAAGCTGTAAACTATTTCTCTCAGAACTGCGCGAAAACTTATATTCCGGCTCAAAACAACGGGATACCTCGTTTTAGATCGAAACTAGCGAGATTTACGCCCTTCGATTTTACAAGTCGTCGAAGAATAGACGAGACAGAGCTGTAAACTTTTTCTCTCAGAACTGCGCGAAAACTTGTATTCCGGCTCAAAACAACGGGATACATCATTTTAGATCGAAACTAACGAGATTCACGAACATCGTTTTTACATGTCGTCGAAGAGTAGACGAGAGAAAGGTGTAAACTTTATCTCTCAGAACAGCGTGAAAAACTTGTATTGCAGCTCAAAACAACGTAATACATCGTTTTAGATCGAAACTATCGAGATTCACGAACATCGATTTTACAAGTCGTCGAAGAGTAGACGAAAGGTGTAAACTTTTTCTCTCAGAACTGCGGGGAAACTTGTATTCCGGCTCAAAACAACGGGATACATTGTTTTAGATCGAAGCTAGCGAGATTTACGCACTTTGATTTTACAAGTCGTCGAAGACTAGACGAGAGAGAGCTGTGAACGTTTTCTCTCAGAACTGCGCGAAAACTTGTATTCCGGCTCAAAAAAACGGGATACATCGTTTTAGATCGAAACTAGCAAGATTCACGAACATCGATTTTACAAGTCTTCGAAGAGTAGACGAGAGAGAGCTGTAAACTTTTTCTCTCAGAACTGCGGGAAAACATGTATTCCGGCCCAAAATAACGGGATACATCGTTTTAGATAGAAACTAGCGAGATTTATGCACTTTTACAAGTCGTCGAAGAGTAGACGAGAGAGAACTGTAAACTTTTTCTCTCAGAACTGCGCGAAAACTTGTATTCCGGCTCAAAACAACGGGATGCATCGTTTTTGATTGAAACAAGCGAGATTTACGCACTTTGGTTTTTCAAGTCGTAGAGAGTAAACGAGAAAAAGCTGTAAACTATTTTTCTAAGAACTGCGCGAAAACTTATATTCCGGCTCAAAACAAAGGGATACCTCGTTCTAGATCGAAACTAGCGAGATTTATGCCCTTCGATTTTACAAGTCGTCGAAGAATAGACGAGACAGAGCTGTAAACTTTTTGTCTCAGAACGGCGCGAAAACTTGTGTTCCGGCTCAAAACAACGGGATACATCGTTTTAGATCGAAACTAGCGAGATTCACGAACATCGATTTTACAAGTCGTCGAAGAGTAGACGAGAGAAAGGTGTAAGCTTTTTCTCTCAGAACTGCACGAAAACTTGTATTCCGGCTCAAAAAAACGGGATACATCGTTTTAGATCGAAACTAGCTAGATTCACGAACATCGATTTTACAAGTCCTCGAAGAGTAGACGAGAGAGAGCTGTAAACTTTTTCTCTCAGAACTGCGGGAAAACATGTATTCCGGCCCAAAATAACGGGATACATCGTTTTAGATAGAAACTAGCGAGATTTACGCACTTTCATTTTACAAGTCGTCGAAGAGTAGACGAGAGAGAACTGTAAACTTTTTCTCTCAGAACTGCGCGAAAACTTGTATGCCGGCTCAAAACAACGGGATGCATCGTTTTAGGTCGAAACTAGCAAGATTCACGAGCATCGATTTTACAAGTCGTAGAGAGTAAACGAGAAAAAGCTGTAAACTATTTCTCTAAGAACTGCGCGAAAACTTATATTCCGGCTCAAAACAAAGGGATACCTCGTTTTAGATCGAAACTAGCGAGATTTATGCCCTTCGATTTTACAAGTCGTCGAAGAATAGACGAGACAGAGGTGTAAACTTTATCTCTCAGAACTGCTCGAAAACTTGTATTCCGGCTCAAAACAACGGGATACATCATTTTAGATCGAAACTAACGAGATTTACGAACATCGTTTTTACATGTCGTCGAAGAGTAGACGAGAGAAAGGTGTAAGCTTTATCTCTCAGAACAACGTGAAAAACTTGTATTGCAGCTCAAAACAACGTAATACATCGTTTTAGATCGAAACTATCGAGATTCACGAACATCGATTTTACAAGTCGTCGAAGAGTAGACGAGAGAAAGGTGTAAACTTTTTCTCTCAGAACTGCGAGAAAACTTCTATTCCGGCTCAAAACAACGGGATGCATCGTTTTTGATTGAAACTAGCGAGATTTACGCACTTTGGTTTTTCAAGTCGTAGAGAGTAAACGAGAAAAAGCTGGACAGTTTTCTCTCAGATCTGCGCGAAAACTTATATTCCCGCTCAAAAAAACGGGATACATCGTTTTAGATCGAAACTAGCAATATTCACGAACATCGATTTTACATGTCGAAGAGTAGACGAGAGAAAGGTGTAAACTTTTTCTCTCAGAACTGCGGGAAAACTTGTATTCCGGCTCAAAACAACGGGATACATTGTTTTAGATCGAAGCTAGCGAGATTTACGCACTTTGATTTTACAAGTCGTCGAAGACTAGACGAGAGAGAGCTGTGAACGTTTTCTCTCAGAACTGCGCGAAAACTTGTATTCCGGCTCAAAACAACGGGATACATTGTTTTAGATCTAAACTAGCGAGATTCACGAACATCGATTTTACAAGTCGTCGAAGAGTAGACGAGAGAGAGCTGTAAACTTTTTCTCTCAGAACTGCGGGAAAACTTGTATTCCGGCCCAAAATAACGGGATACATCGTTTGAGATAGAAACTAGCGAGAATTACGCACTTAGATTTTACAAATCGTCGAAGAGTAGACGAGAGAAAGGCGTAAACTTTTTTCTCTCAGAACTGCGCGAAACTTGTATTCCGGCTCAAAACAACGGGTTACATCGTTTTAGATCGAAACTAGCGAGATATACGCTCTTTGGTTTTACAAGTCGTAGAGAGTAAACGAGAGAAAGCTGTAAGCTATTTCTCTCGGAACTGCGCGAAAACTTATATTCCGGCTCAAAACAACGGGATACCTCGTTTTAGATCAAAACTAGCGAGATTTACGCCCTTCGATTTTACAAGTCGTCGAAGAATAGACGAGACAGAGCTGTAAACTTTTTCTCTCAGAACTGCGCGAAAACTTGTATTCCGGCTCAAAACAACGAGATATATCGTTTTAGATCGAAACTAGCAAGATTCACGAACATCGATTTTACAAGTCGTCGAAGACTAGACGAGAGAAAGGTGTAAACTTTTTCTCTCAGAACTGCGGGAAAACTTGTATTCCGGCTCAAAATAACGGGATACATTGTTTTAGATCGAAGCTAGCGAGATTTACGCACTTTGATTTTACAAGTCGTCGAAGACTAGACGAGAGAGAGCTGTGAACGTTTTCTCTCAGAACTGCGCGAAAACTTGTATTCCGGCTCAAAACAACGGGATACATTGTTTTAGATCTAAACTAGCGAGATTCACGAACATCGATTTTACAAGTCGTCGAAGAGTAGACGAGAGAGAGCTGTAAACTTATTCTCTCAGAACTGCGGGAAAACTTGTATTCCGGCCCAAAATAACGGGATACATCGTTTTAGATAGAAACTAGCGAGAATTACGCACTTAGATTTTACAAATCGTCGAAGAGTAGACGAGAGAAAGGCGTAAACTTTTTTCTCTCAGAACTGCGCGAAAACTTGTATTCCGGCTCAAAACAACGGGATACATCGTTTTAGATCGAAACTAGCGAGATATACGCTCTTTGGTTTTACAAGTCGTAGAGAGTAAACGAGAGAAAGCTGTAAGCTATTTCTCTCGGAACTGCGCGAAAACTTATATTCCGGCTCAAAACAACGAGATACCTCGTTTTAGATCGAAACTAGCGAGATTTACGCCCTTCGATTTTACAAGTCGTCGATGAATAGACGAGACAGAGCTGTAAACTTTTTCTCTCAGAACTGCGCGAAAACTTGTATTCCGGCTCAAAAAAAACGGGATACATCGTTTTAGATCGAAACTAACGAGATTCACGAACATCGTTTTTACATGTCCTCGAAGAGTAGACGAGAGAAAGGTGTAAACTTTATCTCTCAGAACAGCGTGAAAAACTTGTATTCCAGCTCAAAACAACGTAATACATCGTTTTAGATCGAAACTATCGAGATTCACGAACATCGATTTTACAAGTCGTCGAAGAGTAGACGAGAGAAAGGTGTAAACTTTTTCTCTCAGAACTGCGAGAAAACTTGTTTTCCGGCTCAAAACAACGAGATACATCGTTTTAGATCGAAACTAGCAAGATTCACGAACATCGATTTTACAAGTCTTCGAAGACTAGACGAGAGAGAGCTGTAAACTTTTTGTCTCAGAACGGCGCGAAAACTTGTGTTCCGGCTCAAAACAACGGGATACATCGTTTTAGATCGAAACTAGCAAGATTCACGAACATCGATTTTACAAGTCTTCGAAGACTAGACGAGAGAGAGCTGTAAACGTTTTCTCTCAGAACTGCGCGAAAATTTGTATTCCGGCTCAAAACAACGGGATACATCGTTTTTGATCGAAACTAGCGAGATTCACGAACATCGATTTTACAAGTCGTTGACCAGTAGACGAGAGAGGGCTGTAAACTTTTTCTCTCAGAACTGCGCGAAAACTTGTATTCTGGTTCAAAACAACGGGATACATCGTTTTAGATCGAAACTAGCGAGATTCACAGACATCGATTTTACATGTCGTCGAAGAGTAGACGAGAGTAAGCTGCAAACTTTTTCTCTCAGAACTGCGCGAAAACTTGTATTCCGGCTCAAAACAACGGGATACATCGTTTTAGATCGAAACTATTGAGATTCACGAACATCGATTTTACAACTCGTTGAAGAGTAGACGAGAGAAAGGTGGAAACTTTTTCTCTCAGAACTGCGGGAAAACTTGTATTCCGGCTCAAAACAACGGTATACATTGTTTTAGATCGAAGCTAGCGAGATTTACGCACTTTGATTTTACAAGTCGTCGAAGAGTAGACGAGAGAGAGCTGTTAATTTTTTCTCTCAGAACTGCGGGAAAACTTGTATTCCGGCCCAAAATAACGGGATACATCGTTTTAGTAAGAAACAAGCGAGAATTACGCACTTAGATTTTACAAATCGTCGAGGAGTAGACGAGAGAAAGCCGTAAACTTTTTTCTCTCAGAACTGCGCGAAAACTTGTATTCCGGCTAAAAACAACGGGATACATCGTTTTAGATCGAAACTAGTAAATTTCATGAACACCGATTTTACAACTCGTAGAGAGTAAACCAGAGAATGCTGTAAAGTTTTTCTCTCAGAACTGCGCGAAAACTTGTATTCCGGCTCAAAACAACGGGATACCTCGTTTTAGATCGAAACTAGCGAGATATACGCACTTTTGCCTTACAAGTCGTAGAGAGTAAACGAGAAAAAGCTGCAAACTTTTTCTCTCAGAACTGCGCGAAAACTTGTATTCTGGCTCAAAACAACAGGATACATCATTTTAGATCGAAACTAACGAGATTTACGAACATCGTTTTTACATGTCGTCGAAGAGTAGACGAGAGAAAGGTGTAAACTTTATCTCTCAGAACAGCGTGAAAAACTTGTATTCCAGCTCAAAACAACGTAATACATCGTTTTAGATCTAAACTATCGAGAATCACGAACATCGATTTTACAAGTCGTCGAAGAGTAGACGAGAGAAAGGTGTAAGCTTTTTCTCTCAGAACTGCGCGAAAACTTGTATTCCGGCTCAAAAAAACGGGATACATCGTTTTAGATCGAAACTAGCTAGATTCACGAACATCGACTTTACAAGTCCTCGAAGAGTAGACGAGAGAGAGCTGTAAACTTTTTCTCTCAGAACTGCGGGAAAACATGTATTCCGGCCCAAAATAACGGGATACATCGTTTTAGATAGAAACTAGCGAGATTTACGCACTTTCATTTTACAAGTCGTCGAAGAGTAGACGAGAGAGAACTGTAAACTTTTTCTCTCAGAACTGCGCGAAAACTTGTATTCCGGCTCAAAACAACGGGATACATTGTTTTAGATCTAAACTAGTGAGATTCACGAACATCGATTTTACAAGTCGTCGAAGAGTAGACGAGAGAGAGCTGTAAACTTTTTCTCTCAGAACTGCGGGAAAACTTGTATTCCGGCCCAAAATAACGGGATACATCGTTTTAGATAGAAACTAGCGAGAATTACGCACTTAGATTTTACAAATCGTCGAAGAGTAGACGAGAGAAAGGCGTAAACTTTTTTCTCTCAGAACTGCGCGAAAACTTGTATTCCGGCTCAAAACAACGGGTTACATCGTTTTAGATCGAAACTAGCGAGATATACGCTCTTTGGTTTTACAAGTCGTAGAGAGTAAACGAGAGAAAGCTGTAAGCTATTTCTCTCGGAACTGCGCGAAAACTTATATTCCGGCTCAAAACAACGGGATACCTCGTTTTAGATCGAAACTAGCGAGATTTACGCCCTTCGATTTTACAAGTCGTCGAAGAATAGACGAGACAGAGCTGTGAACTTTTTCTCTCAGAACTGCTCGAAAACTTGTATTCCGGCTCAAAACAACGGGATACATCATTTTAGATCGAAACTAACGAGATTTACGAACATCATTTTTACATGTCGTCGAAGAGTAGACGAGAGAAAGGTGTAAGCTTTATCTCTCAGAACAACGTGAAAAACTTGTATTACAGCTCAAAACAACGTAATACATCGTTTTAGATCGAAACTATCGAGATTCACGAACATCGATTTTACAAGTCGTCGAAGAGTAGACGAGAGAAAGGTGTAAACTTTTTCTCTCAGAACTGCGAGAAAACTTGTATTCCGGCTCAAAACAACGAGATACATCGTTTTAGATCGAAACTAGCAAGATTCACGAACATCGATTTTACAAGTCTTCGAAGACTAGACGAGAGAGAGCTGTAAACTTTTTCTCTCAGAACGGCGCGAAAACTTGTGTTCCGGCTCAAAACAACGGGATACATTGTTTTAGATCGAAGCTAGCGAGATTTACGCACTTTGATTTTACAAGTCGTCGAAGACTAGACGAGAGAGAGCTGTGAACGTTTTCTCTCAGAACTGCGCGAAAACTTGTATTCCGGCTCAAAACAACGGGATACATTGTTTTAGATCTAAACTAGCGAGATTCACGAACATCGATTTTACAAGTCGTCGAAGAGTAGACGAGAGAGAGCTGTAAACTTTTTCTCTCAGAACTGCGGGAAAACTTGTATTCCGGCCCAAAATAACGGGATACATCGTTTTAGATAGAAACTAGCGAGAATTACGCACTTAGATTTTACAAATCGTCGAAGAGTAGACGAGAGAAAGGCGTAAACTTTTTTCTCTCAGAACAGCGCGAAAACTTGTATTCCGGCTCAAAACAACGGGTTACATCGTTTTAGATTGAAACTAGCGAGATATACGCTCTTTGGTTTTACAAGTCGTAGAGAGTAAACGAGAGAAAGCTGTAAGCTATTTCTCTCGGAACTGCGCGAAAACTTATATTCCGGCTCAAAACAACGGGATACCTCGTTTTAGATCGAAACTAGCGAGATTTACGCCCTTCGATTTTACAAGTCGTCGAAGAATAGACGAGACAGAGCTGTAAACTTTTTCTCTCAGAACTGCGCGAAAACTTGTATTCCGGCTCAAAACAACGGGATACATCATTTTAGATCGAAACTAACGAGATTCACGAACATCGTTTTTACATGTCGTCGAAGAGTAGACGAGAGAAAGGTGTAAACTTTATCTCTCAGAACAGCGTGAAAAACTTGTATTCCGGCTCAAAACAACGGGATGCATCGTTTTTGATTGAAACTAGCGAGATTTACGCACTTTGGTTTTTCAAGTCGTAGAGAGTAAACGAGAAAAAGCTGGACAGTTTTCTCTCAGATCTGCGCGAAAACTTATATTCCCGCTCAAAACAATGGGATACATTGTTTTAGATCGAAACTAGCGAGATTCACAGACATCGAGTTCACATGTCGTCGAAGAGTAGACGAGAGAGAGTTGCAAACGTTTTCTCTCAGAACTGCGCGAAAACTTGTATTCCGGCTCAAAAAAACGGGATACATCGTTTTAGATCGAAACTAGCAAGATTCACGAACATCGATTTTACAAGTCTTCGAAGAGTAGACGAGAGAGAGCTGTAAACTTTTTCTCTCAGAACTGCGGGAAAACATGTATTCCGGCCCAAAATAACGGGATACATCGTTTTAGATAGAAACTAGCGAGATTTACGCACTTTTACAAGTCGTCGAAGAGTAGACGAGAGAGAACTGTAAACTTTTTCTCTCAGAACTGCGCGAAAACTTGTATTCCGGCTCAAAACAACGGGATGCATCGTTTTTGATTGAAACAAGCGAGATTTACGCACTTTGGTTTTTCAAGTCGTAGAGAGTAAACGAGAAAAAGCTGTAAACTATTTTTCTAAGAACTGCGCGAAAACTTATATTCCGGCTCAAAACAAAGGGATACCTCGTTCTAGATCGAAACTAGCGAGATTTATGCCCTTCGATTTTACAAGTCGTCGAAGAATAGACGAGACAGAGCTGTAAACTTTATCTCTCAGAACTGCTCGAAAACTTGTATTCCGGCTCAAAAAAACGGGATACATCGTTTTAGATCGAAACTAGCTAGATTCACGAACATCGATTTTACAAGTCCTCGAAGAGTAGACGAGAGAGAGCTGTAAACTTTTTCTCTCAGAACGGCGGGAAAACATGTATTCCGGCCCAAAATAACGGGATACATCGTTTTAGATAGAAACTAGCGAGATGTACGCACTTTCATTTTACAAGTCGTCGAAGAGTAGACGAGAGAGAACTGTAAACTTTTTCTCTCAGAACTGCGCGAAAACTTGTATTCCGGCTCAAAACAACGGGATGCATCGTTTTTGATTGAAACAAGCGAGATTTACGCACTTTGGTTTTTCAAGTCGTAGAGAGTAAACGAGAAAAAGCTGTAAACTATTTCTCTAAGAACTGCGCGAAAACTTATATTCCGGCTCAAAACAAAGGGATACCTCGTTTTAGATCGAAACTAGCGAGATTTATGCCCTTCGATTTTACAAGTCGTCGAAGAATAGACGAGACAGAGCTGTAAACTTTATCTCTCAGAACTGCTCGAAAACTTGTATTCCGGCTCAAAACAACGGGATACATCATTTTAGATCGAAACTAACGAGATTTACGAACATCATTTTTACATGTCGTCGAAGAGTAGACGAGAGAAAGGTGTAAGCTTTATCTCTCAGAACAACGTGAAAAACTTGTATTACAGCTCAAAACAACGTAATACATCGTTTTAGATCGAAACTATCGAGATTCACGAACATCGATTTTACAAGTCGTCGAAGAGTAGACGAGAGAAAGGTGTAAACTTTTTCTCTCAGAACTGCGAGAAAACTTGTATTCCGGCTCAAAACAACGAGATACATCGTTTTAGATCGAAACTAGCAAGATTCACGAACATCGATTTTACAAGTCTTCGAAGACTAGACGAGAGAGAGCTGTAAACTTTTTCTCTCAGAACGGCGCGAAAACTTGTGTTCCGGCTCAAAACAACGGGATACATTGTTTTAGATCGAATCTAGCGAGGTATACGCACTTTGGTTTTACAAGTCGTAGAGAGTAAACGACAGAAAGCTGTAAACTATTTCTTTTAGAACTGCGGAAAAACTTATATTCCGGCTCAAAACGACGGGATACATCGTTTTAGATTGAAACTAGCAATATTCACGAACATCGATTTTACATGTCGTCGAAGAGTAGACGAGAGAAAGGTGTAAACTTTTTCTCTCAGAACTGCGGGAAAACTTGTATTCCGGCTCAAAACAACGGGATACATTGTTTTAGATCGAAGCTAGCGAGATTTACGCACTTTGATTTTACAAGTCGTCGAAGACTAGACGAGAGAGAGCTGTGAACGTTTTCTCTCAGAACTGCGCGAAAACTTGTATTCCGGCTCAAAACAACGGGATACATTGTTTTAGATCTAAACTAGCGAGATTCACGAACATCGATTTTACAAGTCGTCGAAGAGTAGACGAGAGAGAGCTGTAAACTTTTTCTCTCAGAACTGCGGGAAAACTTGTATTCCGGCCCAAAATAACGGGATACATCGTTTTAGATAGAAACTAGCGAGAATTACGCACTTTTACAAGTCGTCGAAGAGTAGACGAGAGAGAACTGTAAACTTTTTCTCTCAGAACTGCGCGAAAACTTGTATTCCGGCTCAAAACAACGGGATGCATCGTTTTTGATTGAAACAAGCGAGATTTACGCACTTTGGTTTTTCAAGTCGTAGAGAGTAAACGAGAAAAAGCTGTAAACTATTTTTCTAAGAACTGCGCGAAAACTTATATTCCGGCTCAAAACAAAGGGATACCTCGTTCTAGATCGAAACTAGCGAGATTTATGCCCTTCGATTTTACAAGTCGTCGAAGAATAGACGAGACAGAGCTGTAAACTTTATCTCTCAGAACTGCTCGAAAACTTGTATTCCGGCTCAAAACAACGGGATACATCATTTTAGATCGAAACTAACGAGATTTACGAACATCATTTTTACATGTCGTCGAAGAGTAGACGAGAGAAAGGTGTAAGCTTTATCTCTCAGAACAACGTGAAAAACTTGTATTACAGCTCAAAACAACGTAATACATCGTTTTAGATCGAAACTATCGAGATTCACGAACATCGATTTTACAAGTCGTCGAAGAGTAGACGAGAGAAAGGTGTAAACTTTTTCTCTCAGAACTGCGAGAAAACTTGTATTCCGGCTCAAAACAACGAGATACATCGTTTTAGATCGAAACTAGCAAGATTCACGAGCATCGATTTTACAAATCGTCGAGGAGTACACGAGAGGAAGGTGTAAACTTTTTCTCTCAGAACTGCGCGTAAACTTGTATGCCGGCTCTAAACAACGGGATACATCGTTTTAGGTCGAAACTAGCAAGATTCACGAGCATCGATTTTACAAGTCGTAGAGAGTAAACGAGAGAAAGCTGTAAACTATTTCTCTCAGAACTGCGCGAAAACTTATATTCCGGCTCAAAACAACGGGATACATTGTTTTAGATCGAAGCTAGCGAGATTTACGCACTTTGATTTTACAAGTCGTCGAAGACTAGACGAGAGAGAGCTGTGAACGTTTTCTCTCAGAACTGCGCGAAAACTTGTATTCCGGCTCAAAACAACGGGATACATTGTTTTAGATCTAAACTAGCGAGATTCACGAACATCGATTTTACAAGTCGTCGAAGAGTAGACGAGAGAGAGCTGTAAACTTTTTCTCTCAGAACTGCGGGAAAACTTGTATTCCGGCCCAAAATAACGGGATACATCGTTTTAGATAGAAACTAGCGAGAATTACGCACTTTTACAAGTCGTCGAAGAGTAGACGAGAGAGAACTGTAAACTTTTTCTCTCAGAACTGCGCGAAAACTTGTATTCCGGCTCAAAACAACGGGATGCATCGTTTTTGATTGAAACAAGCGAGATTTACGCACTTTGGTTTTTCAAGTCGTAGAGAGTAAACGAGAAAAAGCTGTAAACTATTTTTCTAAGAACTGCGCGAAAACTTATATTCCGGCTCAAAACAAAGGGATACCTCGTTCTAGATCGAAACTAGCGAGATTTATGCCCTTCGATTTTACAAGTCGTCGAAGAATAGACGAGACAGAGCTGTAAACTTTATCTCTCAGAACTGCTCGAAAACTTGTATTCCGGCTCAAAACAACGGGATACATCATTTTAGATCGAAACTAACGAGATTTACGAACATCATTTTTACATGTCGTCGAAGAGTAGACGAGAGAAAGGTGTAAGCTTTATCTCTCAGAACAACGTGAAAAACTTGTATTACAGCTCAAAACAACGTAATACATCGTTTTAGATCGAAACTATCGAGATTCACGAACATCGATTTTACAAGTCGTCGAAGAGTAGACGAGAGAAAGGTGTAAACTTTTTCTCTCAGAACTGCGAGAAAACTTGTATTCCGGCTCAAAACAACGAGATACATCGTTTTAGATCGAAACTAGCAAGATTCACGAGCATCGATTTTACAAATCGTCGAGGAGTACACGAGAGGAAGGTGTAAACTTTTTCTCTCAGAACTGCGCGTAAACTTGTATGCCGGCTCTAAACAACGGGATACATCGTTTTAGGTCGAAACTAGCAAGATTCACGAGCATCGATTTTACAAGTCGTAGAGAGTAAACGAGAGAAAGCTGTAAACTATTTCTCTCAGAACTGCGCGAAAACTTATATTCCGGCTCAAAACAACGGGATACCTCGTTTTAGATCGAAACTAGCGAGATTTACGCCCTTCGATTTTACAAGTCGTCGAAGAATAGACGAGACAGAGCTGTAAACTTTTTCTCTCAGAACTGCGCGAAAACTTGTATTCCGGCTCAAAACAACGGGATACATCATTTTAGATCGAAACTAACGAGATTCACGAACATCGTTTTTACATGTCGTCGAAGAGTAGACGAGAGAAAGGTGTAAACTTTATCTCTCAGAACAGCGTGAAAAACTTGTATTCCAGCTCAAAACAACGTAATACATCGTTTTAGATCGAAACTATCGAGATTCACGAACATCGATTTTACAAGTCCTCGAAGAGTAGACGAGAGAGAGCTGTAAACTTTTTCTCTCAGAACTGCGGGAAAACATGTATTCCGGCCCAAAATAACGGGATACATTGTTTTAGATAGAAACTAGCGAGATTTACGCACTTTCATTTTACAAGTCGTCGAAGAGTAGACGAGAGAGAACTGTAAACTTTTTCTCTCAGAACTGCGCGAAAACTTGTATTCCGGCTCAAAACAACGGGATGCATCGTTTTTGATTGAAACAAGCGAGATTTACGCACTTTGGTTTTTCAAGTCGTAGAGAGTAAACGAGAAAAAGCTGTAAACTATTTCTCTAAGAACTGCGCGAAAACTTATATTCCGGCTCAAAACAAAGGGATACCTCGTTTTAGATCGAAACTAGCGAGATTTATGCCCTTCGATTTTACAAGTCGTCGAAGAATAGACGAGACAGAGCTGTAAACTTTATCTCTCAGAACTGCTCGAAAACTTGTATTCCGGCTCAAAACAACGGGATACATCATTTTAGATCGAAACTAACGAGATTTACGAACATCATTTTTACATGTCGTCGAAGAGTAGACGAGAGAAAGGTGTAAGCTTTATCTCTCAGAACAACGTGAAAAACTTGTATTACAGCTCAAAACAACGTAATACATCGTTTTAGATCGAAACTATCGAGATTCACGAACATCGATTTTACAAGTCGTCGAAGAGTAGACGAGAGAAAGGTGTAAACTTTTTCTCTCAGAACGGCGCGAAAACTTGTGTTCCGGCTCAAAACAACGGGATACATTGTTTTAGATCGAATCTAGCGAGGTATACGCACTTTGGTTTTACAAGTCGTAGAGAGTAAACGACAGAAAGCTGTAAACTATTTCTTTTAGAACTGCGGAAAAACTTATATTCCGGCTCAAAACGACGGGATACATCGTTTTAGATCGAAACTAGCAATATTCACGAACATCGATTTTACATGTCGTCGAAGAGTAGACGAGAGAAAGGTGTAAACTTTTTCTCTCAGAACTGCGGGAAAACTTGTATTCCGGCTCAAAACAACGGGATACATTGTTTTAGATCGAAGCTGGCGAGATTTACGCACTTTGATTTTACAAGTCGTCGAAGACTTGACGAGAGAGAGCTGTGAACGTTTTCTCTCAGAACTGCGCGAAAACTTGTATTGCGGCTCAAAACAACGGGATACATTGTTTTAGATCTAAACTAGCGAGATTCACGAACATCGATTTTACAAGTCGTCGAAGAGTAGACGAGAGAGAGCTGTAAACTTTTTCTCTCAGAACTGCGGGAAAACTTGTATTCCGGCCCAAAATAACGGGATACATCGTTTTAGATAGAAACTAGCGAGAATTACGCACATTTACAAGTCGTCGAAGAGTAGACGAGAGAGAACTGTAAACTTTTTCTCTCAGAACTGCGCGAAAACTTGTATTCCGGCTCAAAACAACGGGATGCATCGTTTTTGATTGAAACAAGCGAGATTTACGCACTTTGGTTTTTCAAGTCGTAGAGAGTAAACGAGAAAAAGCTGTAAACTATTTTTCTAAGAACTGCGCGAAAACTTATATTCCGGCTCAAAACAAAGGGATACCTCGTTCTAGATCGAAACTAGCGAGATTTATGCCCTTCGATTTTACAAGTCGTCGAAGAATAGACGAGACAGAGCTGTAAACTTTATCTCTCAGAACTGCTCGAAAACTTGTATTCCGGCTCAAAACAACGGGATACATCATTTTAGATCGAAACTAACGAGATTTACGAACATCATTTTTACATGTCGTCGAAGAGTAGACGAGAGAAAGGTGTAAGCTTTATCTCTCAGAACAACGTGAAAAACTTGTATTACAGCTCAAAACAACGTAATACATCGTTTTAGATCGAAACTATCGAGATTCACGAACATCGATTTTACAAGTCGTCGAAGAGTAGACGAGAGAAAGGTGTAAACTTTTTCTCTCAGAACTGCGAGAAAACTTGTATTCCGGCTCAAAACAACGAGATACATCGTTTTAGATCGAAACTAGCAAGATTCACGAGCATCGATTTTACAAATCGTCGAGGAGTACACGAGAGGAAGGTGTAAACTTTTTCTCTCAGAACTGCGCGTAAACTTGTATGCCGGCTCTAAACAACGGGATACATCGTTTTAGGTCGAAACTAGCAAGATTCACGAGCATCGATTTTACAAGTCGTAGAGAGTAAACGAGAGAAAGCTGTAAACTATTTCTCTCAGAACTGCGCGAAAACTTATATTCCGGCTCAAAACAACGGGATACCTCGTTTTAGATCGAAACTAGCGAGATTTACGCCCTTCGATTTTACAAGTCGTCGAAGAATAGACGAGACAGAGCTGTAAACTTTTTCTCTCAGAACTGCGCGAAAACTTGTATTCCGGCTCAAAACAACGGGATACATCATTTTAGATCGAAACTAACGAGATTCACGAACATCGTTTTTACATGTCGTCGAAGAGTAGACGAGAGAAAGGTGTAAACTTTATCTCTCAGAACAGCGTGAAAAACTTGTATTCCAGCTCAAAACAACGTAATACATCGTTTTAGATCGAAACTATCGAGATTCACGAACATCGATTTTACAAGTCCTCGAAGAGTAGACGAGAGAGAGCTGTAAACTTTTTCTCTCAGAACTGCGGGAAAACATGTATTCCGGCCCAAAATAACGGGATACATCGTTTTAGATAGAAACTAGCGAGATTTACGCACTTTCATTTTACAAGTCGTCGAAGAGTAGACGAGAGAGAACTGTAAACTTTTTCTCTCAGAACTGCGCGAAAACTTGTATTCCGGCTCAAAACAACGGGATGCATCGTTTTTGATTGAAACAAGCGAGATTTACGCACTTTGGTTTTTCAAGTCGTAGAGAGTAAACGAGAAAAAGCTGTAAACTATTTCTCTAAGAACTGCGCGAAAACTTATATTCCGGCTCAAAACAAAGGGATACCTCGTTTTAGATCGAAACTAGCGAGATTTATGCCCTTCGATTTTACAAGTCGTCGAAGAATAGACGAGACAGAGCTGTAAACTTTATCTCTCAGAACTGCTCGAAAACTTGTATTCCGGCTCAAAACAACGGGATACATCATTTTAGATCGAAACTAACGAGATTTACGAACATCATTTTTACATGTCGTCGAAGAGTAGACGAGAGAAAGGTGTAAACTTTTTCTCTCAGAACTGCGAGAAAACTTATATTCCGGCTCAAAACAACGAGATACATCGTTTTAGATCGAAACTAGCAAGATTCACGAGCATCGATTTTACAAATCGTCGAGGAGTACACGAGAGGAAGGTGTAAACTTTTTCTCTCAGAACTGCGCGTAAACTTGTATGCCGGCTCTAAACAACGGGATACATCGTTTTAGGTCGAAACTAGCAAGATTCACGAGCATCGATTTTACAAGTCGTAGAGAGTAAACGAGAGAAAGCTGTAAACTATTTCTCTCAGAACTGCGCGAAAACTTATATTCCGGCTCAAAACAACGGGATACCTCGTTTTAGATCGAAACTAGCGAGATTTACGCCCTTCGATTTTACAAGTCGTCGAAGAATAGACGAGACAGAGCTGTAAACTTTTTCTCTCAGAACTGCGCGAAAACTTGTATTCCGGCTCAAAACAACGGGATACATCATTTTAGATCGAAACTAACGAGATTCACGAACATCGTTTTTACATGTCGTCGAAGAGTAGACGAGAGAAAGGTGTAAACTTTATCTCTCAGAACAGCGTGAAAAACTTGTATTCCAGCTCAAAACAACGTAATACATCGTTTTAGATCGAAACTATCGAGATTCACGAACATCGATTTTACAAGTCCTCGAAGAGTAGACGAGAGAGAGCTGTAAACTGTTTCTCTCAGAACTGCGGGAAAACATGTATTCCGGCCCAAAATAACGGGATACATCGTTTTAGATAGAAACTAGCGAGATTTACGCACTTTCATTTTACAAGTCGTCGAAGAGTAGACGAGAGAGAACTGTAAACTTTTTCTCTCAGAACTGCGCGAAAACTTGTATTCCGGCTCAAAACAACGGGATGCATCGTTTTTGATTGAAACAAGCGAGATTTACGCACTTTGGTTTTTCAAGTCGTAGAGAGTAAACGAGAAAAAGCTGTAAACTATTTCTCTAAGAACTGCGCGAAAACTTATATTCCGGCTCAAAACAAAGGGATACCTCGTTTTAGATCGAAACTAGCGAGATTTATGCCCTTCGATTTTACAAGTCGTCGAAGAATAGACGAGACAGAGCTGTAAACTTTATCTCTCAGAACTGCTCGAAAACTTGTATTCCGGCTCAAAACAACGGGATACATCATTTTAGATCGAAACTAACGAGATTTACGAACATCATTTTTACATGTCGTCGAAGAGTAGACGAGAGAAAGGTGTAAGCTTTATCTCTCAGAACAACGGGAAAAACTTGTATTACAGCTCAAAACAACGTAATACATCGTTTTAGATCGAAACTATCGAGATTCACGAACATCGATTTTACAAGTCGTCGAAGAGTAGACGAGAGAAAGGTGTAAACGTTTTCTCTCAGAACTGCGAGAAAACTTGTATTCCGGCTCAAAACAACGAGATACATCGTTTTAGATCGAAACTAGCAAGATTCACGAACATCGATTTTACATGTCTTCGAAGACTAGACGAGAGAGAGCTGTAAACTTTTTCTCTCAGAACGGCGCGAAAACTTGTGTTCCGGCTCAAAACAACGGGATACATTGTTTTAGATCGAATCTAGCGAGGTATACGCACTTTGGTTTTACAAGTCGTAGAGAGTAAACGAGAGAAAGCTGTAAACTATTTCTTTTAGAACTGCGGAAAAACTTATATTCCGGCTCAAAACGACGGGATACATCGTTTTAGATCGAAACTAGCAATATTCACGAACATCGATTTTACATGTCGTCGAAGAGTAGACGAGAGAAAGGTGTAAACTTTTTCTCTCAGAACTGCGGGAAAACTTGTATTCCGGCTCAAAACAACGGGATACATTGTTTTAGATCGAAGCTAGCGAGATTTACGCACTTTGATTTTACAAGTCGTCGAAGACTAGACGAGAGAGAGCTGTGAACGTTTTCTCTCAGAACTGCGCGAAAACTTGTATTCCGGCTCAAAACAAAGGGATACATTGTTTTAGATCTAAACTAGCGAGATTCACGAACATCGATTTTACAAGTCGTCGAAGAGTAGACGAGAGAGAGCTGTAAACTTTTTCTCTCAGAACTGCGGGAAAACTTGTATTCCGGCCCAAAATAACGGGATACATCGTTTTAGATAGAAACTAGCGAGAATTACGCACTTAGATTTTACAAATCGTCGAAGAGTAGACGAGAGAAAGGCGTAAACTTTTTTCTCTCAGAACTGCGCGAAAACTTGTATTCCGGCTCAAAACAACGGGTTACATCGTTTTAGATTGAAACTAGCGAGATATACGCTCTTTGGTTTTACAAGTCGTAGAGAGTAAACGAGAGAAAGCTGTAAGCTATTTCTCTCGGAACTGCGCGAAAACTTATATTCCGGCTCAAAACAACGGGATACCTCGTTTTAGATCGAAACTAGCGAGATTTACGCCCTTCGATTTTACAAGTCGTCGAAGAATAGACGAGACAGAGCTGTAAACTTTTTCTCTCAGAACTGCGCGAAAACTTGTATTCCGGCTCAAAACAACGGGATACATCATTTTAGATCGAAACTAACGAGATTCACGAACATCGTTTTTACATGTCGTCGAAGAGTAGACGAGAGAAAGGTGTAAACTTTATCTCTCAGAACAGCGTGAAAAACTTGTATTCCAGCTCAAAACAACGTAATACATCGTTTTAGATCGAAACTATCGAGATTCACGAACATCGATTTTACAAGTCGTCGAAGAGTAGACGAGAGAAAGGTGTAAACTTTTTCTCTCAGAACTGCGCGAAAACTTGTATTCCGGCTCAAAACAACGGGATGCATCGTTTTTGATTGAAACTAGCGAGATTTACGCACTTTGGTTTTTCAAGTCGTAGAGAGTAAACGAGAAAAAGCTGGACAGTTTTCTCTCAGATCTGCGCGAAAACTTATATTCCCGCTCAAAACAATGGGATACATCGTTTTAGATCGAAACTAGCGAGATTCACAGACATCGAGTTCACATGTCGTCGAAGAGTAGACGAGAGAGAGTTGCAAACGTTTTCTCTCAGAACTGCGCGAAAACTTGTATTCCGGCTCAAAAAAACGGGATACATCGTTTTAGATCGAAACTAGCAAGATTCACGAACATCGATTTTACAAGTCTTCGAAGAGTAGACGAGAGAGAGCTGTAAACTTTTTCTCTCAGAACTGCGGGAAAACATGTATTCCGGCCCAAAATAACGGGATACATCGTTTTAGATAGAAACTAGCGAGATTTACGCACTTTTACAAGTCGTCGAAGAGTAGACGAGAGAGAACTGTAAACTTTTTCTCTCAGAACTGCGCGAAAACTTGTATTCCGGCTCAAAACAACGGGATGCATCGTTTTTGATTGAAACAAGCGAGATTTACGCACTTTGGTTTTTCAAGTCGTAGAGAGTAAACGAGAAAAAGCTGTAAACTATTTTTCTAAGAACTGCGCGAAAACTTATATTCCGGCTCAAAACAAAGGGATACCTCGTTCTAGATCGAAACTAGCGAGATTTATGCCCTTCGATTTTACAAGTCGTCGAAGAATAGACGAGACAGAGCTGTAAACTTTATCTCTCAGAACTGCTCGAAAACTTGTATTCCGGCTCAAAACAACGGGATACATCATTTTAGATCGAAACTAACGAGATTTACGAACATCATTTTTACATGTCGTCGAAGAGTAGACGAGAGAAAGGTGTAAGCTTTATCTCTCAGAACAACGTGAAAAACTTGTATTACAGCTCAAAACAACGTAATACATCGTTTTAGATCGAAACTATCGAGATTCACGAACATCGATTTTACAAGTCGTCGAAGAGTAGACGAGAGAAAGGTGTAAACTTTTTCTCTCAGAACTGCGAGAAAACTTGTATTCCGGCTCAAAACAACGAGATACATCGTTTTAGATCGAAACTAGCAAGATTCACGAGCATCGATTTTACAAATCGTCGAGGAGTACACGAGAGGAAGGTGTAAACTTTTTCTCTCAGAACTGCGCGTAAACTTGTATGCCGGCTCTAAACAACGGGATACATCGTTTTAGGTCGAAACTAGCAAGATTCACGAGCATCGATTTTACAAGTCGTAGAGAGTAAACGAGAGAAAGCTGTAAACTATTTCTCTCAGAACTGCGCGAAAACTTATATTCCGGCTCAAAACAACGGGATACCTCGTTTTAGATCGAAACTAGCGAGATTTACGCCCTTCGATTTTACAAGTCGTCGAAGAATAGACGAGACAGAGCTGTAAACTTTTTCTCTCAGAACTGCGCGAAAACTTGTATTCCGGCTCAAAACAACGAGATATATCGTTTTAGATCGAAACTAGCAAGATTCACGAACATCGATTTTACAAGTCGTCGAAGACTAGACGAGAGAAAGGTGTAAACTTTTTCTCTCAGAACTGCGGGAAAACTTGTATTCCGGCTCAAAATAACGGGATACATTGTTTTAGATCGAAGCTAGCGAGATTTACGCACTTTGATTTTACAAGTCGTCGAAGACTAGACGAGAGAGAGCTGTGAACGTTTTCTCTCAGAACTGCGCGAAAACTTGTATTCCGGCTCAAAACAACGGGATACATTGTTTTAGATCTAAACTAGCGAGATTCACGAACATCGATTTTACAAGTCGTCGAAGAGTAGACGAGAGAGAGCTGTAAACTTATTCTCTCAGAACTGCGGGAAAACTTGTATTCCGGCCCAAAATAACGGGATACATCGTTTTAGATAGAAACTAGCGAGAATTACGCACTTAGATTTTACAAATCGTCGAAGAGTAGACGAGAGAAAGGCGTAAACTTTTTTCTCTCAGAACTGCGCGAAAACTTGTATTCCGGCTCAAAACAACGGGATACATCGTTTTAGATCGAAACTAGCGAGATATACGCTCTTTGGTTTTACAAGTCGTAGAGAGTAAACGAGAGAAAGCTGTAAGCTATTTCTCTCGGAACTGCGCGAAAACTTATATTCCGGCTCAAAACAACGAGATACCTCGTTTTAGATCGAAACTAGCGAGATTTACGCCCTTCGATTTTACAAGTCGTCGATGAATAGACGAGACAGAGCTGTAAACTTTTTCTCTCAGAACTGCGCGAAAACTTGTATTCCGGCTCAAAAAAAACGGGATACATCGTTTTAGATCGAAACTAACGAGATTCACGAACATCGTTTTTACATGTCCTCGAAGAGTAGACGAGAGAAAGGTGTAAACTTTATCTCTCAGAACAGCGTGAAAAACTTGTATTCCAGCTCAAAACAACGTAATACATCGTTTTAGATCGAAACTATCGAGATTCACGAACATCGATTTTACAAGTCGTCGAAGAGTAGACGAGAGAAAGGTGTAAACTTTTTCTCTCAGAACTGCGAGAAAACTTGTTTTCCGGCTCAAAACAACGAGATACATCGTTTTAGATCGAAACTAGCAAGATTCACGAACATCGATTTTACAAGTCTTCGAAGACTAGACGAGAGAGAGCTGTAAACTTTTTGTCTCAGAACGGCGCGAAAACTTGTGTTCCGGCTCAAAACAACGGGATACATCGTTTTAGATCGAAACTAGCAAGATTCACGAACATCGATTTTACAAGTCTTCGAAGACTAGACGAGAGAGAGCTGTAAACGTTTTCTCTCAGAACTGCGCGAAAATTTGTATTCCGGCTCAAAACAACGGGATACATCGTTTTTGATCGAAACTAGCGAGATTCACGAACATCGATTTTACAAGTCGTTGACCAGTAGACGAGAGAGGGCTGTAAACTTTTTCTCTCAGAACTGCGCGAAAACTTGTATTCTGGTTCAAAACAACGGGATACATCGTTTTAGATCGAAACTAGCGAGATTCACAGACATCGATTTTACATGTCGTCGAAGAGTAGACGAGAGTAAGCTGCAAACTTTTTCTCTCAGAACTGCGCGAAAACTTGTATTCCGGCTCAAAACAACGGGATACATCGTTTTAGATCGAAACTATTGAGATTCACGAACATCGATTTTACAACTCGTTGAAGAGTAGACGAGAGAAAGGTGGAAACTTTTTCTCTCAGAACTGCGGGAAAACTTGTATTCCGGCTCAAAACAACGGTATACATTGTTTTAGATCGAAGCTAGCGAGATTTACGCACTTTGATTTTACAAGTCGTCGAAGAGTAGACGAGAGAGAGCTGTTAATTTTTTCTCTCAGAACTGCGGGAAAACTTGTATTCCGGCCCAAAATAACGGGATACATCGTTTTAGTAAGAAACAAGCGAGAATTACGCACTTAGATTTTACAAATCGTCGAAGAGTAGACGAGAGAAAGCCGTAAACTTTTTTCTCTCAGAACTGCGCGAAAACTTGTATTCCGGCTAAAAACAACGGGATACATCGTTTTAGATCGAAACTAGTAAATTTCATGAACACCGATTTTACAAGTCGTAGAGAGTAAACCAGAGAATGCTGTAAAGTTTTTCTCTCAGAACTGCGCGAAAACTTGTATTCCGGCTCAAAACAACGGGATACCTCGTTTTAGATCGAAACTAGCGAGATATACGCACTTTTGCCTTACAAGTCGTAGAGAGTAAACGAGAAAAAGCTGCAAACTTTTTCTCTCAGAACTGCGCGAAAACTTGTATTCTGGCTCAAAACAACAGGATACATCATTTTAGATCGAAACTAACGAGATTTACGAACATCGTTTTTACATGTCGTCGAAGAGTAGACGAGAGAAAGGTGTAAACTTTATCTCTCAGAACAGCGTGAAAAACTTGTATTCCAGCTCAAAACAACGTAATACATCGTTTTAGATCTAAACTATCGAGAATCACGAACATCGATTTTACAAGTCGTCGAAGAGTAGACGAGAGAAAGGTGTAAGCTTTTTCTCTCAGAACTGCGCGAAAACTTGTATTCCGGCTCAAAAAAACGGGATACATCGTTTTAGATCGAAACTAGCTAGATTCACGAACATCGACTTTACAAGTCCTCGAAGAGTAGACGAGAGAGAGCTGTAAACTTTTTCTCTCAGAACTGCGGGAAAACATGTATTCCGGCCCAAAATAACGGGATACATCGTTTTAGATAGAAACTAGCGAGATTTACGCACTTTCATTTTACAAGTCGTCGAAGAGTAGACGAGAGAGAACTGTAAACTTTTTCTCTCAGAACTGCGCGAAAACTTGTATTCCGGCTCAAAACAACGGGATACATTGTTTTAGATCTAAACTAGTGAGATTCACGAACATCGATTTTACATGTCGTCGAAGAGTAGACGAGAGAGAGCTGTAAACTTTTTCTCTCAGAACTGCGGGAAAACTTGTATTCCGGCCCAAAATAACGGGATACATCGTTTTAGATAGAAACTAGCGAGAATTACGCACTTAGATTTTACAAATCGTCGAAGAGTAGACGAGAGAAAGGCGTAAACTTTTTTCTCTCAGAACTGCGCGAAAACTTGTATTCCGGCTCAAAACAACGGGTTACATCGTTTTAGATCGAAACTAGCGAGATATACGCTCTTTGGTTTTACAAGTCGTAGAGAGTAAACGAGAGAAAGCTGTAAGCTATTTCTCTCGGAACTGCGCGAAAACTTATATTCCGGCTCAAAACAACGGGATACCTCGTTTTAGATCGAAACTAGCGAGATTTACGCCCTTCGATTTTACAAGTCGTCGAAGAATAGACGAGACAGAGCTGTGAACTTTTTCTCTCAGAACTGCTCGAAAACTTGTATTCCGGCTCAAAACAACGGGATACATCATTTTAGATCGAAACTAACGAGATTTACGAACATCATTTTTACATGTCGTCGAAGAGTAGACGAGAGAAAGGTGTAAGCTTTATCTCTCAGAACAACGTGAAAAACTTGTATTACAGCTCAAAACAACGTAATACATCGTTTTAGATCGAAACTATCGAGATTCACGAACATCGATTTTACAAGTCGTCGAAGAGTAGACGAGAGAAAGGTGTAAACTTTTTCTCTCAGAACTGCGAGAAAACTTGTATTCCGGCTCAAAACAACGAGATACATCGTTTTAGATCGAAACTAGCAAGATTCACGAACATCGATTTTACAAGTCTTCGAAGACTAGACGAGAGAGAGCTGTAAACTTTTTCTCTCAGAACGGCGCGAAAACTTGTGTTCCGGCTCAAAACAACGGGATACATTGTTTTAGATCGAAGCTAGCGAGATTTACGCACTTTGATTTTACAAGTCGTCGAAGACTAGACGAGAGAGAGCTGTGAACGTTTTCTCTCAGAACTGCGCGAAAACTTGTATTCCGGCTCAAAACAACGGGATACATTGTTTTAGATCTAAACTAGCGAGATTCACGAACATCGATTTTACAAGTCGTCGAAGAGTAGACGAGAGAGAGCTGTAAACTTTTTCTCTCAGAACTGCGGGAAAACTTGTATTCCGGCCCAAAATAACGGGATACATCGTTTTAGATAGAAACTAGCGAGAATTACGCACTTAGATTTTACAAATCGTCGAAGAGTAGACGAGAGAAAGGCGTAAACTTTTTTCTCTCAGAACAGCGCGAAAACTTGTATTCCGGCTCAAAACAACGGGTTACATCGTTTTAGATTGAAACTAGCGAGATATACGCTCTTTGGTTTTACAAGTCGTAGAGAGTAAACGAGAGAAAGCTGTAAGCTATTTCTCTCGGAACTGCGCGAAAACTTATATTCCGGCTCAAAACAACGGGATACCTCGTTTTAGATCGAAACTAGCGAGATTTACGCCCTTCGATTTTACAAGTCGTCGAAGAATAGACGAGACAGAGCTGTAAACTTTTTCTCTCAGAACTGCGCGAAAACTTGTATTCCGGCTCAAAACAACGGGATACATCATTTTAGATCGAAACTAACGAGATTCACGAACATCGTTTTTACATGTCGTCGAAGAGTAGACGAGAGAAAGGTGTAAACTTTATCTCTCAGAACAGCGTGAAAAACTTGTATTCCAGCTCAAAACAACGTAATACATCGTTTTAGATCGAAACTATCGAGATTCACGAACATCGATTTTACAAGTCGTCGAAGAGTAGACGAGAGAAAGGTGTAAACTTTTTCTCTCAGAACTGCGCGAAAACTTGTATTCCGGCTCAAAACAACGGGATGCATCGTTTTTGATTGAAACTAGCGAGATTTACGCACTTTGGTTTTTCAAGTCGTAGAGAGTAAACGAGAAAAAGCTGGACAGTTTTCTCTCAGATCTGCGCGAAAACTTATATTCCCGCTCAAAACAATGGGATACATTGTTTTAGATCGAAACTAGCGAGATTCACAGACATCGAGTTCACATGTCGTCGAAGAGTAGACGAGAGAGAGTTGCAAACGTTTTCTCTCAGAACTGCGCGAAAACTTGTATTCCGGCTCAAAAAAACGGGATACATCGTTTTAGATCGAAACTAGCAAGATTCACGAACATCGATTTTACAAGTCTTCGAAGAGTAGACGAGAGAGAGCTGTAAACTTTTTCTCTCAGAACTGCGGGAAAACATGTATTCCGGCCCAAAATAACGGGATACATCGTTTTAGATAGAAACTAGCGAGATTTACGCACTTTTACAAGTCGTCGAAGAGTAGACGAGAGAGAACTGTAAACTTTTTCTCTCAGAACTGCGCGAAAACTTGTATTCCGGCTCAAAACAACGGGATGCATCGTTTTTGATTGAAACAAGCGAGATTTACGCACTTTGGTTTTTCAAGTCGTAGAGAGTAAACGAGAAAAAGCTGTAAACTATTTTTCTAAGAACTGCGCGAAAACTTATATTCCGGCTCAAAACAAAGGGATACCTCGTTCTAGATCGAAACTAGCGAGATTTATGCCCTTCGATTTTACAAGTCGTCGAAGAATAGACGAGACAGAGCTGTAAACTTTATCTCTCAGAACTGCTCGAAAACTTGTATTCCGGCTCAAAAAAACGGGATACATCGTTTTAGATCGAAACTAGCTAGATTCACGAACATCGATTTTACAAGTCCTCGAAGAGTAGACGAGAGAGAGCTGTAAACTTTTTCTCTCAGAACGGCGGGAAAACATGTATTCCGGCCCAAAATAACGGGATACATCGTTTTAGATAGAAACTAGCGAGATGTACGCACTTTCATTTTACAAGTCGTCGAAGAGTAGACGAGAGAGAACTGTAAACTTTTTCTCTCAGAACTGCGCGAAAACTTGTATTCCGGCTCAAAACAACGGGATGCATCGTTTTTGATTGAAACAAGCGAGATTTACGCACTTTGGTTTTTCAAGTCGTAGAGAGTAAACGAGAAAAAGCTGTAAACTATTTCTCTAAGAACTGCGCGAAAACTTATATTCCGGCTCAAAACAAAGGGATACCTCGTTTTAGATCGAAACTAGCGAGATTTATGCCCTTCGATTTTACAAGTCGTCGAAGAATAGACGAGACAGAGCTGTAAACTTTATCTCTCAGAACTGCTCGAAAACTTGTATTCCGGCTCAAAACAACGGGATACATCATTTTAGATCGAAACTAACGAGATTTACGAACATCATTTTTACATGTCGTCGAAGAGTAGACGAGAGAAAGGTGTAAGCTTTATCTCTCAGAACAACGTGAAAAACTTGTATTACAGCTCAAAACAACGTAATACATCGTTTTAGATCGAAACTATCGAGATTCACGAACATCGATTTTACAAGTCGTCGAAGAGTAGACGAGAGAAAGGTGTAAACTTTTTCTCTCAGAACTGCGAGAAAACTTGTATTCCGGCTCAAAACAACGAGATACATCGTTTTAGATCGAAACTAGCAAGATTCACGAACATCGATTTTACAAGTCTTCGAAGACTAGACGAGAGAGAGCTGTAAACTTTTTCTCTCAGAACGGCGCGAAAACTTGTGTTCCGGCTCAAAACAACGGGATACATTGTTTTAGATCGAATCTAGCGAGGTATACGCACTTTGGTTTTACAAGTCGTAGAGAGTAAACGACAGAAAGCTGTAAACTATTTCTTTTAGAACTGCGGAAAAACTTATATTCCGGCTCAAAACGACGGGATACATCGTTTTAGATTGAAACTAGCAATATTCACGAACATCGATTTTACATGTCGTCGAAGAGTAGACGAGAGAAAGGTGTAAACTTTTTCTCTCAGAACTGCGGGAAAACTTGTATTCCGGCTCAAAACAACGGGATACATTGTTTTAGATCGAAGCTAGCGAGATTTACGCACTTTGATTTTACAAGTCGTCGAAGACTAGACGAGAGAGAGCTGTGAACGTTTTCTCTCAGAACTGCGCGAAAACTTGTATTCCGGCTCAAAACAACGGGATACATTGTTTTAGATCTAAACTAGCGAGATTCACGAACATCGATTTTACAAGTCGTCGAAGAGTAGACGAGAGAGAGCTGTAAACTTTTTCTCTCAGAACTGCGGGAAAACTTGTATTCCGGCCCAAAATAACGGGATACATCGTTTTAGATAGAAACTAGCGAGAATTACGCACTTTTACAAGTCGTCGAAGAGTAGACGAGAGAGAACTGTAAACTTTTTCTCTCAGAACTGCGCGAAAACTTGTATTCCGGCTCAAAACAACGGGATGCATCGTTTTTGATTGAAACAAGCGAGATTTACGCACTTTGGTTTTTCAAGTCGTAGAGAGTAAACGAGAAAAAGCTGTAAACTATTTTTCTAAGAACTGCGCGAAAACTTATATTCCGGCTCAAAACAAAGGGATACCTCGTTCTAGATCGAAACTAGCGAGATTTATGCCCTTCGATTTTACAAGTCGTCGAAGAATAGACGAGACAGAGCTGTAAACTTTATCTCTCAGAACTGCTCGAAAACTTGTATTCCGGCTCAAAACAACGGGATACATCATTTTAGATCGAAACTAACGAGATTTACGAACATCATTTTTACATGTCGTCGAAGAGTAGACGAGAGAAAGGTGTAAGCTTTATCTCTCAGAACAACGTGAAAAACTTGTATTACAGCTCAAAACAACGTAATACATCGTTTTAGATCGAAACTATCGAGATTCACGAACATCGATTTTACAAGTCGTCGAAGAGTAGACGAGAGAAAGGTGTAAACTTTTTCTCTCAGAACTGCGAGAAAACTTGTATTCCGGCTCAAAACAACGAGATACATCGTTTTAGATCGAAACTAGCAAGATTCACGAGCATCGATTTTACAAATCGTCGAGGAGTACACGAGAGGAAGGTGTAAACTTTTTCTCTCAGAACTGCGCGTAAACTTGTATGCCGGCTCTAAACAACGGGATACATCGTTTTAGGTCGAAACTAGCAAGATTCACGAGCATCGATTTTACAAGTCGTAGAGAGTAAACGAGAGAAAGCTGTAAACTATTTCTCTCAGAACTGCGCGAAAACTTATATTCCGGCTCAAAACAACGGGATACCTCGTTTTAGATCGAAACTAGCGAGATTTACGCCCTTCGATTTTACAAGTCGTCGAAGAATAGACGAGACAGAGCTGTAAACTTTTTCTCTCAGAACTGCGCGAAAACTTGTATTCCGGCTCAAAACAACGGGATACATCATTTTAGATCGAAACTAACGAGATTCACGAACATCGTTTTTACATGTCGTCGAAGAGTAGACGAGAGAAAGGTGTAAACTTTATCTCTCAGAACAGCGTGAAAAACTTGTATTCCAGCTCAAAACAACGTAATACATCGTTTTAGATCGAAACTATCGAGATTCACGAACATCGATTTTACAAGTCCTCGAAGAGTAGACGAGAGAGAGCTGTAAACTTTTTCTCTCAGAACTGCGGGAAAACATGTATTCCGGCCCAAAATAACGGGATACATTGTTTTAGATAGAAACTAGCGAGATTTACGCACTTTCATTTTACAAGTCGTCGAAGAGTAGACGAGAGAGAACTGTAAACTTTTTCTCTCAGAACTGCGCGAAAACTTGTATTCCGGCTCAAAACAACGGGATGCATCGTTTTTGATTGAAACAAGCGAGATTTACGCACTTTGGTTTTTCAAGTCGTAGAGAGTAAACGAGAAAAAGCTGTAAACTATTTCTCTAAGAACTGCGCGAAAACTTATATTCCGGCTCAAAACAAAGGGATACCTCGTTTTAGATCGAAACTAGCGAGATTTATGCCCTTCGATTTTACAAGTCGTCGAAGAATAGACGAGACAGAGCTGTAAACTTTATCTCTCAGAACTGCTCGAAAACTTGTATTCCGGCTCAAAACAACGGGATACATCATTTTAGATCGAAACTAACGAGATTTACGAACATCATTTTTACATGTCGTCGAAGAGTAGACGAGAGAAAGGTGTAAGCTTTATCTCTCAGAACAACGTGAAAAACTTGTATTACAGCTCAAAACAACGTAATACATCGTTTTAGATCGAAACTATCGAGATTCACGAACATCGATTTTACAAGTCGTCGAAGAGTAGACGAGAGAAAGGTGTAAACTTTTTCTCTCAGAACGGCGCGAAAACTTGTGTTCCGGCTCAAAACAACGGGATACATTGTTTTAGATCGAATCTAGCGAGGTATACGCACTTTGGTTTTACAAGTCGTAGAGAGTAAACGACAGAAAGCTGTAAACTATTTCTTTTAGAACTGCGGAAAAACTTATATTCCGGCTCAAAACGACGGGATACATCGTTTTAGATCGAAACTAGCAATATTCACGAACATCGATTTTACATGTCGTCGAAGAGTAGACGAGAGAAAGGTGTAAACTTTTTCTCTCAGAACTGCGGGAAAACTTGTATTCCGGCTCAAAACAACGGGATACATTGTTTTAGATCGAAGCTAGCGAGATTTACGCACTTTGATTTTACAAGTCGTCGAAGACTTGACGAGAGAGAGCTGTGAACGTTTTCTCTCAGAACTGCGCGAAAACTTGTATTGCGGCTCAAAACAACGGGATACATTGTTTTAGATCTAAACTAGCGAGATTCACGAACATCGATTTTACAAGTCGTCGAAGAGTAGACGAGAGAGAGCTGTAAACTTTTTCTCTCAGAACTGCGGGAAAACTTGTATTCCGGCCCAAAATAACGGGATACATCGTTTTAGATAGAAACTAGCGAGAATTACGCACATTTACAAGTCGTCGAAGAGTAGACGAGAGAGAACTGTAAACTTTTTCTCTCAGAACTGCGCGAAAACTTGTATTCCGGCTCAAAACAACGGGATGCATCGTTTTTGATTGAAACAAGCGAGATTTACGCACTTTGGTTTTTCAAGTCGTAGAGAGTAAACGAGAAAAAGCTGTAAACTATTTTTCTAAGAACTGCGCGAAAACTTATATTCCGGCTCAAAACAAAGGGATACCTCGTTCTAGATCGAAACTAGCGAGATTTATGCCCTTCGATTTTACAAGTCGTCGAAGAATAGACGAGACAGAGCTGTAAACTTTATCTCTCAGAACTGCTCGAAAACTTGTATTCCGGCTCAAAACAACGGGATACATCATTTTAGATCGAAACTAACGAGATTTACGAACATCATTTTTACATGTCGTCGAAGAGTAGACGAGAGAAAGGTGTAAGCTTTATCTCTCAGAACAACGTGAAAAACTTGTATTACAGCTCAAAACAACGTAATACATCGTTTTAGATCGAAACTATCGAGATTCACGAACATCGATTTTACAAGTCGTCGAAGAGTAGACGAGAGAAAGGTGTAAACTTTTTCTCTCAGAACTGCGAGAAAACTTGTATTCCGGCTCAAAACAACGAGATACATCGTTTTAGATCGAAACTAGCAAGATTCACGAGCATCGATTTTACAAATCGTCGAGGAGTACACGAGAGGAAGGTGTAAACTTTTTCTCTCAGAACTGCGCGTAAACTTGTATGCCGGCTCTAAACAACGGGATACATCGTTTTAGGTCGAAACTAGCAAGATTCACGAGCATCGATTTTACAAGTCGTAGAGAGTAAACGAGAGAAAGCTGTAAACTATTTCTCTCAGAACTGCGCGAAAACTTATATTCCGGCTCAAAACAACGGGATACCTCGTTTTAGATCGAAACTAGCGAGATTTACGCCCTTCGATTTTACAAGTCGTCGAAGAATAGACGAGACAGAGCTGTAAACTTTTTCTCTCAGAACTGCGCGAAAACTTGTATTCCGGCTCAAAACAACGGGATACATCATTTTAGATCGAAACTAACGAGATTCACGAACATCGTTTTTACATGTCGTCGAAGAGTAGACGAGAGAAAGGTGTAAACTTTATCTCTCAGAACAGCGTGAAAAACTTGTATTCCAGCTCAAAACAACGTAATACATCGTTTTAGATCGAAACTATCGAGATTCACGAACATCGATTTTACAAGTCCTCGAAGAGTAGACGAGAGAGAGCTGTAAACTTTTTCTCTCAGAACTGCGGGAAAACATGTATTCCGGCCCAAAATAACGGGATACATCGTTTTAGATAGAAACTAGCGAGATTTACGCACTTTCATTTTACAAGTCGTCGAAGAGTAGACGAGAGAGAACTGTAAACTTTTTCTCTCAGAACTGCGCGAAAACTTGTATTCCGGCTCAAAACAACGGGATGCATCGTTTTTGATTGAAACAAGCGAGATTTACGCACTTTGGTTTTTCAAGTCGTAGAGAGTAAACGAGAAAAAGCTGTAAACTATTTCTCTAAGAACTGCGCGAAAACTTATATTCCGGCTCAAAACAAAGGGATACCTCGTTTTAGATCGAAACTAGCGAGATTTATGCCCTTCGATTTTACAAGTCGTCGAAGAATAGACGAGACAGAGCTGTAAACTTTATCTCTCAGAACTGCTCGAAAACTTGTATTCCGGCTCAAAACAACGGGATACATCATTTTAGATCGAAACTAACGAGATTTACGAACATCATTTTTACATGTCGTCGAAGAGTAGACGAGAG
Organism: Amblyomma americanum; assembly: GCA_030143305.2. NCBI lineage: Eukaryota > Metazoa > Arthropoda > Arachnida > Ixodida > Ixodidae > Amblyomma > Amblyomma americanum. The sequence goes on along the minus strand of JARKHS020015599.1, from coordinate 92,882 downwards.
AAAGGTGTAAGCTTTATCTCTCAGAACAACGGGAAAAACTTGTATTACAGCTCAAAACAACGTAATACATCGTTTTAGATCGAAACTATCGAGATTCACGAACATCGATTTTACAAGTCGTCGAAGAGTAGACGAGAGAAAGGTGTAAACTTTTTCTCTCAGAACTGCGAGAAAACTTGTATTCCGGCTCAAAACAACGAGATACATCGTTTTAGATCGAAACTAGCAAGATTCACGAACATCGATTTTACATGTCTTCGAAGACTAGACGAGAGAGAGCTGTAAACTTTTTCTCTCAGAACGGCGCGAAAACTTGTGTTCCGGCTCAAAACAACGGGATACATTGTTTTAGATCGAATCTAGCGAGGTATACGCACTTTGGTTTTACAAGTCGTAGAGAGTAAACGAGAGAAAGCTGTAAACTATTTCTTTTAGAACTGCGGAAAAACTTATATTCCGGCTCAAAACGACGGGATACATCGTTTTAGATCGAAACTAGCGAGATATTCACGAACATCGATTTTACATGTCGTCGAAGAGTAGACGAGAGAAAGGTGTAAACTTTTTCTCTCAGAACTGCGGGAAAACTTGTATTCCGGCTCAAAACAACGGGATACATTGTTTTAGATCGAAGCTAGCGAGATTTACGCACTTTGATTTTACAAGTCGTCGAAGACTAGACGAGAGAGAGCTGTGAACGTTTTCTCTCAGAACTGCGCGAAAACTTGTATTCCGGCTCAAAACAACGGGATACATTGTTTTAGATCTAAACTAGCGAGATTCACGAACATCGATTTTACAAGTCGTCGAAGAGTAGACGAGAGAGAGCTGTAAACTTTTTCTCTCAGAACTGCGGGAAAACATGTATTCCGGCCCAAAATAACGGGATACATCGTTTTAGATAGAAACTAGCGAGAATTACGCACTTTCATTTTACAAGTCGTCGAAGAGTAGACGAGAGAGAACTGTAAACTTTTTCTCTCAGAACTGCGCGAAAACTTGTATTCCGGCTCAAAACAACGGGATGCATCGTTTTTGATTGAAACAAGCGAGATTTACGCACTTTGGTTTTTCAAGTCGTAGAGAGTAAACGAGAAAAAGCTGTAAACTATTTCTCTAAGAACTGCGCGAAAACTTATATTCCGGCTCAAAACAAAGGGATACCTCGTTTTAGATCGAAACTAGCGAGATTTATGCCCTTCGATTTTACAAGTCGTCGAAGAATAGACGAGACAGAGCTGTAAACTTTATCTCTCAGAACTGCTCGAAAACTTGTATTCCGGCTCAAAACAACGGGATACATCATTTTAGATCGAAACTAACGAGATTTACGAACATCATTTTTACATGTCGTCGAAGAGTAGACGAGAGAAAGGTGTAAACTTTATCTCTCAGAACAGCGTGAAAAACTTGTATTCCAGCTCAAAACAACGTAATACATCGTTTTAGATCGAAACTATCGAGATTCACGAACATCGATTTTACAAGTCGTCGAAGAGTAGACGAGAGAAAGGTGTAAACTTTTTCTCTCAGAACTGCGCGAAAACTTGTATTCCGGCTCAAAACAACGGGATGCATCGTTTTAGATCGAAACTAGCGAGATTCACGCACATCGGTTTTTCAAGTCGTAGAGAGTAAACGAGAGAAAGCTGGACAGTTTTCTCTCAGAACTGCGCGAAAACTTATATTCCCGCTCAAAACAACGGGATACATCGTTTTAGATCGAAACTAGCGAGATTCACGACATCGATTTTACAAGTCGTCGAAGAGTAGACGAGAGAGAGCTGTAAACTTTTTCTCTCAGAACTGCGCGAAAACTTGTATTCCGGCTCAAAACAACGGGATACATCGTTTTAGATCGAAACTAGCAAGATTCACGAACATCGATTTTACAAGTCTTCGAAGAGTAGACGAGAGAGAGCTGTAAACTTTTTCTCTCAGAACTGCGGGAAAACATGTATTCCGGCCCAAAATAACGGGATACATCGTTTTAGATAGAAACTAGCGAGATTTACGCACTTTTACAAGTCGTCGAAGAGTAGACGAGAGAGAACTGTAAACTTTTTCTCTCAGAACTGCGCGAAAACTTGTATTCCGGCTCAAAACAACGGGATGCATCGTTTTTGATTGAAACAAGCGAGATTTACGCACTTTGGTTTTTCAAGTCGTAGAGAGTAAACGAGAAAAAGCTGTAAACTATTTCTCTAAGAACTGCGCGAAAACTTATATTCCGGCTCAAAACAAAGGGATACCTCGTTTTAGATCGAAACTAGCGAGATTTATGCCCTTCGATTTTACAAGTCGTCGAAGAATAGACGAGACAGAGCTGTAAACTTTATCTCTCAGAACTGCTCGAAAACTTGTATTCCGGCTCAAAACAACGGGATACATCATTTTAGATCGAAACTAACGAGATTTACGAACATCATTTTTACATGTCGTCGAAGAGTAGACGAGAGAAAGGTGTAAGCTTTATCTCTCAGAACAACGTGAAAAACTTGTATTACAGCTCAAAACAACGTAATACATCGTTTTAGATCGAAACTATCGAGATTCACGAACATCGATTTTACAAGTCGTCGAAGAGTAGACGAGAGAAAGGTGTAAACTTTTTCTCTCAGAACTGCGAGAAAACTTGTATTCCGGCTCAAAACAACGAGATACATCGTTTTAGATCGAAACTAGCAAGATTCACGAGCATCGATTTTACAAATCGTCGAAGAGTAGACGAGAGAGAAGGTGTAAACTTTTTCTCTCAGAACTGCGCGAAAACTTGTATTCCGGCTCAAAACAACGGGATACATCGTTTTAGATCGAAACTAGCGAGATTCACGCAGCTTTGATTTTACAAGTCGTAGAGAGTAAACGAGAGAAAGCTGTAAACTATTTCTCTCAGAACTGCGCGAAAACTTATATTCCGGCTCAAAACAACGGGATACCTCGTTTTAGATCGAAACTAGCGAGATTTACGCCCTTCGATTTTACAAGTCGTCGAAGAATAGACGAGACAGAGCTGTAAACTTTTTCTCTCAGAACTGCGCGAAAACTTGTATTCCGGCTCAAAACAACGGGATACATCATTTTAGATCGAAACTAACGAGATTCACGAACATCGTTTTTACATGTCGTCGAAGAGTAGACGAGAGAAAGGTGTAAACTTTATCTCTCAGAACAGCGTGAAAAACTTGTATTCCAGCTCAAAACAACGTAATACATCGTTTTAGATCGAAACTATCGAGATTCACGAACATCGATTTTACAAGTCGTCGAAGAGTAGACGAGAGAAAGGTGTAAACTTTTTCTCTCAGAACTGCGCGAAAACTTGTATTCCGGCTCAAAACAACGGGATGCATCGTTTTTGATTGAAACTAGCGAGATTTACGCACTTTGGTTTTTCAAGTCGTAGAGAGTAAACGAGAAAAAGCTGGACAGTTTTCTCTCAGATCTGCGCGAAAACTTATATTCCCGCTCAAAACAACGGGATACATCGTTTTAGATCGAAACTAGCGAGATTCACAGACATCGATTTTACATGTCGTCGAAGAGTAGACGAGAGAGAGTTGCAAACGTTTTCTCTCAGAACTGCGCGAAAACTTGTATTCCGGCTCAAAAAAACGGGATACATCGTTTTAGATCGAAACTAGCAAGATTCACGAACATCGATTTTACAAGTCTTCGAAGAGTAGACGAGAGAGAGCTGTAAACTTTTTCTCTCAGAACTGCGGGAAAACATGTATTCCGGCCCAAAATAACGGGATACATCGTTTTAGATAGAAACTAGCGAGATTTACGCACTTTTACAAGTCGTCGAAGAGTAGACGAGAGAGAACTGTAAACTTTTTCTCTCAGAACTGCGCGAAAACTTGTATTCCGGCTCAAAACAACGGGATGCATCGTTTTTGATTGAAACAAGCGAGATTTACGCACTTTGGTTTTTCAAGTCGTAGAGAGTAAACGAGAAAAAGCTGTAAACTATTTTTCTAAGAACTGCGCGAAAACTTATATTCCGGCTCAAAACAAAGGGATACCTCGTTCTAGATCGAAACTAGCGAGATTTATGCCCTTCGATTTTACAAGTCGTCGAAGAATAGACGAGACAGAGCTGTAAACTTTATCTCTCAGAACTGCTCGAAAACTTGTATTCCGGCTCAAAACAACGGGATACATCATTTTAGATCGAAACTAACGAGATTTACGAACATCATTTTTACATGTCGTCGAAGAGTAGACGAGAGAAAGGTGTAAGCTTTATCTCTCAGAACAACGTGAAAAACTTGTATTACAGCTCAAAACAACGTAATACATCGTTTTAGATCGAAACTATCGAGATTCACGAACATCGATTTTACAAGTCGTCGAAGAGTAGACGAGAGAAAGGTGTAAACTTTTTCTCTCAGAACTGCGAGAAAACTTGTATTCCGGCTCAAAACAACGAGATACATCGTTTTAGATCGAAACTAGCAAGATTCACGAACATCGATTTTACAAGTCGTCGAAGACTAGACGAGAGAAAGGTGTAAACGTTTTCTCTCAGAACTGCGCGAAAACTTGTATTCCGGCTCAAAACAACGGGATACATTGTTTTAGATCGAAGCTAGCGAGATTTACGCACTTTGATTTTACAAGTCGTCGAAGACTAGACGAGAGAGAGCTGTGAACGTTTTCTCTCAGAACTGCGCGAAAACTTGTATTCCGGCTCAAAACAACGGGATACATTGTTTTAGATCTAAACTAGCGAGATTCACGAACATCGATTTTACAAGTCGTCGAAGAGTAGACGAGAGAGAGCTGTAAACTTTTTCTCTCAGAACTGCGGGAAAACTTGTATTCCGGCCCAAAATAACGGGATACATCGTTTTAGATAGAAACTAGCGAGAATTACGCACTTAGATTTTACAAATCGTCGAAGAGTAGACGAGAGAAAGGCGTAAACTTTTTTCTCTCAGAACTGCGCGAAAACTTGTATTCCGGCTCAAAACAACGGGATACATCGTTTTAGGTCGAAACTAGCAAGATTCACGAGCATCGATTTTACAAGTCGTAGAGAGTAAACGAGAGAAAGCTGTAAACTATTTCTCTCAGAACTGCGCGAAAACTTATATTCCGGCTCAAAACAACGGGATACCTCGTTTTAGATCGAAACTAGCGAGATTTACGCCCTTCGATTTTACAAGTCGTCGAAGAATAGACGAGACAGAGCTGTAAACTTTTTCTCTCAGAACTGCGCGAAAACTTGTATTCCGGCTCAAAACAACGGGATACATCGTTTTAGATCGAAACTAGCGAGATTCACGACATCGATTTTACAAGTCGTCGAAGAGTAGACGAGAGAAAGGTGTAAACTTTTTCTCTCAGAACTGCGCGAAAACTTGTATTCCGGCTCAAAAAACGGGATACATCGTTTTAGATCGAAACTAGCGAGATTTACGCACTTCGATTTTACAAGTCGTCGAAGAGTAGACGAGAGAGAGCTGTAAACTTTTTCTCTCAGAACTGCGCGAAAACTTGTATTCCGGCTCAAAACAACGGGATACATTGTTTTAGATCTAAACTAGCGAGATTCACGAACATCGATTTTACAAGTCGTCGAAGAGTAGACGAGAGAGAGCTGTAAACTTATTCTCTCAGAACTGCGGGAAAACTTGTATTCCGGCCCAAAATAACGGGATACATCGTTTTAGATAGAAACTAGCGAGAATTACGCACTTAGATTTTACAAATCGTCGAAGAGTAGACGAGAGAAAGGCGTAAACTTTTTTCTCTCAGAACTGCGCGAAAACTTGTATTCCGGCTCAAAACAACGGGATACATCGTTTTAGATTGAAACTAGCGAGATATACGCTCTTTGGTTTTACAAGTCGTAGAGAGTAAACGAGAGAAAGCTGTAAGCTATTTCTCTCGGAACTGCGCGAAAACTTATATTCCGGCTCAAAACAACGGGATACCTCGTTTTAGATCGAAACTAGCGAGATTTACGCCCTTCGATTTTACAAGTCGTCGATGAATAGACGAGACAGAGCTGTAAACTTTTTCTCTCAGAACTGCGCGAAAACTTGTATTCCGGCTCAAAAAAAACGGGATACATCGTTTTAGATCGAAACTAACGAGATTCACGAACATCGTTTTTACATGTCCTCGAAGAGTAGACGAGAGAAAGGTGTAAACTTTATCTCTCAGAACAGCGTGAAAAACTTGTATTCCAGCTCAAAACAACGTAATACATCGTTTTAGATCGAAACTATCGAGATTCACGAACATCGATTTTACAAGTCGTCGAAGAGTAGACGAGAGAAAGGTGTAAACTTTTTCTCTCAGAACTGCGCGAAAACTTGTATTCCGGCTCAAAACAACGAGATACATCGTTTTAGATCGAAACTAGCAAGATTCACGAACATCGATTTTACAAGTCTTCGAAGAGTAGACGAGAGAGAGCTGTAAACTTTTTCTCTCAGAACTGCGCGAAAACTTGTATTCCGGCTCAAAACAACGGGATACATCGTTTTAGATCGAAACTAGCAAGATTCACGAACATCGATTTTACAAGTCTTCGAAGAGTAGACGAGAGAGAGCTGTAAACGTTTTCTCTCAGAACTGCGCGAAAACTTGTATTCCGGCTCAAAACAACGGGATACATCGTTTTTGATCGAAACTAGCGAGATTCACGAACATCGATTTTACAAGTCGTTGACCAGTAGACGAGAGAGGGCTGTAAACTTTTTCTCTCAGAACTGCGCGAAAACTTGTATTCTGGTTCAAAACAACGGGATACATCGTTTTAGATCGAAACTAGCGAGATTTATGCCCTTCGATTTTACAAGTCGTCGAAGAATAGACGAGACAGAGCTGTAAACTTTATCTCTCAGAACTGCTCGAAAACTTGTATTCCGGCTCAAAACAACGGGATACATCATTTTAGATCGAAACTAACGAGATTCACGAACATCATTTTTACATGTCGTCGAAGAGTAGACGAGAGAAAGGTGTAAGCTTTATCTCTCAGAACAACGTGAAAAACTTGTATTACAGCTCAAAACAACGTAATACATCGTTTTAGATCGAAACTATCGAGATTCACGAACATCGATTTTACAAGTCGTCGAAGAGTAGACGAGAGAAAGGTGTAAACTTTTTCTCTCAGAACTGCGAGAAAACTTGTATTCCGGCTCAAAACAACGAGATACATCGTTTTAGATCGAAACTAGCAAGATTCACGAGCATCGATTTTACAAATCGTCGAGGAGTACACGAGAGGAAGGTGTAAACTTTTTCTCTCAGAACTGCGCGTAAACTTGTATGCCGGCTCAAAACAACGGGATACATCGTTTTAGGTCGAAACTAGCAAGATTCACGAGCATCGATTTTACAAGTCGTAGAGAGTAAACGAGAGAAAGCTGTAAACTATTTCTCTCAGAACTGCGCGAAAACTTATATTCCGGCTCAAAACAACGGGATACCTCGTTTTAGATCGAAACTAGCGAGATTTACGCCCTTCGATTTTACAAGTCGTCGAAGAATAGACGAGACAGAGCTGTAAACTTTTTCTCTCAGAACTGCGCGAAAACTTGTATTCCGGCTCAAAACAACAGGATACATCATTTTAGATCGAAACTAACGAGATTCACGAACATCGTTTTTACATGTCGTCGAAGAGTAGACGAGAGAAAGGTGTAAACTTTATCTCTCAGAACAGCGTGAAAAACTTGTATTCCAGCTCAAAACAACGTAATACATCGTTTTAGATCGAAACTATCGAGATTCACGAACATCGATTTTACAAGTCGTCGAAGAGTAGACGAGAGAAAGGTGTAAACTTTTTCTCTCAGAACTGCGCGAAAACTTGTATTCCGGCTCAAAACAACGGGATACATCGTTTTAGATCGAAACTAGCGAGATTCACGAACATCGATTTTACAAGTCGTCGAAGAGTAGACGAGAGAGAGCTGTAAACTTTTCTCTCAGAACTGCGGGAAAACATGTATTCCGGCCCAAAATAACGGGATACATCGTTTTAGATAGAAACTAGCGAGATTCACGCACTTCGATTTTACAAGTCGTCGAAGAGTAGACGAGAGAGAAGCTGTAAACTTTTTCTCTCAGAACTGCGCGAAAACTTGTATTCCGGCTCAAAACAACGGGATACATCGTTTTAGATCGAAACTAGCGAGATTCACGAACATCGATTTTACAAGTCGTCGAAGAGTAGACGAGAGAGAGCTGTAAACTTTTTCTCTCAGAACTGCGGGAAAACTTGTATTCCGGCCCAAAATAACGGGATACATCGTTTTAGATAGAAACTAGCGAGATTTACGCACTTAGATTTTACAAGTCGTCGAAGAGTAGACGAGAGAAAGCTGTAAACTTTTTCTCTCAGAACTGCGCGAAAACTTGTATTCCGGCTCAAAACAACGGGATACATCGTTTTAGATCGAAACTAGCGAGATATACGCATCTTTGGTTTTACAAGTCGTAGAGAGTAAACGAGAGAAAGCTGTAAACTATTTCTCTCAGAACTGCGCGAAAACTTATATTCCGGCTCAAAACAACGGGATACCTCGTTTTAGATCGAAACTAGCGAGATTTACGCCCTTCGATTTTACAAGTCGTCGAAGAATAGACGAGACAGAGCTGTAAACTTTATCTCTCAGAACTGCTCGAAAACTTGTATTCCGGCTCAAAACAACGGGATACATCATTTTAGATCGAAACTAACGAGATTTACGAACATCATTTTTACATGTCGTCGAAGAGTAGACGAGAGAAAGGTGTAAGCTTTATCTCTCAGAACAACGTGAAAAACTTGTATTACAGCTCAAAACAACGTAATACATCGTTTTAGATCGAAACTATCGAGATTCACGAACATCGATTTTACAAGTCGTCGAAGAGTAGACGAGAGAAAGGTGTAAACTTTTTCTCTCAGAACTGCGAGAAAACTTGTATTCCGGCTCAAAACAACGAGATACATCGTTTTAGATCGAAACTAGCAAGATTCACGAACATCGATTTTACAAGTCGTCGAAGACTAGACGAGAGAAAGGTGTAAACGTTTTCTCTCAGAACTGCGAGAAAACTTGTATTCCGGCTCAAAACAACGAGATACATCGTTTTAGATCGAAACTAGCAAGATTCACGAACATCGATTTTACAAGTCGTCGAAGACTAGACGAGAGAAAGGTGTAAACTTTTTCTCTCAGAACTGCGGGAAAACTTGTATTCCGGCTCAAAACAACGGGATACATTGTTTTAGATCGAAGCTAGCGAGATTTACGCACTTTGATTTTACAAGTCGTCGAAGACTAGACGAGAGAGAGCTGTGAACGTTTTCTCTCAGAACTGCGCGAAAACTTGTATTCCGGCTCAAAACAACGGGATACATTGTTTTAGATCTAAACTAGCGAGATTCACGAACATCGATTTTACAAGTCGTCGAAGAGTAGACGAGAGAGAGCTGTAAACTTTTTCTCTCAGAACTGCGGGAAAACTTGTATTCCGGCCCAAAATAACGGGATACATCGTTTTAGATAGAAACTAGCGAGAATTACGCACTTAGATTTTACAAATCGTCGAAGAGTAGACGAGAGAAAGGCGTAAACTTTTTTCTCTCAGAACTGCGCGAAAACTTGTATTCCGGCTCAAAACAACGGGATACATCGTTTTAGATCGAAACTAGCAAGATTCACGAGCATCGATTTTACAAGTCGTAGAGAGTAAACGAGAGAAAGCTGTAAACTATTTCTCTCAGAACTGCGCGAAAACTTGTATTCCGGCTCAAAACAACGGGATACCTCGTTTTAGATCGAAACTAGCGAGATTTACGCCCTTCGATTTTACAAGTCGTCGAAGAATAGACGAGACAGAGCTGTAAACTTTTTCTCTCAGAACTGCGCGAAAACTTGTATTCCGGCTCAAAACAACGGGATACATCATTTTAGATCGAAACTAACGAGATTCACGAACATCGTTTTTACATGTCGTCGAAGAGTAGACGAGAGAAAGGTGTAAACTTTATCTCTCAGAACAGCGTGAAAAACTTGTATTCCAGCTCAAAACAACGTAATACATCGTTTTAGATCGAAACTATCGAGATTCACGAACATCGATTTTACAAGTCGTCGAAGAGTAGACGAGAGAAAGGTGTAAACTTTTTCTCTCAGAACTGCGCGAAAACTTGTATTCCGGCTCAAAACAACGGGATGCATCGTTTTTGATTGAAACTAGCGAGATTTACGCACTTTGGTTTTTCAAGTCGTAGAGAGTAAACGAGAAAAAGCTGGACAGTTTTCTCTCAGATCTGCGCGAAAACTTATATTCCGGCTCAAAACAACGGGATACATCGTTTTAGATCGAAACTAGCGAGATTCACAGACATCGATTTTACATGTCGTCGAAGAGTAGACGAGAGAGAGTTGCAAACGTTTTCTCTCAGAACTGCGCGAAAACTTGTATTCCGGCTCAAAAAAACGGGATACATCGTTTTAGATCGAAACTAGCAAGATTCACGAACATCGATTTTACAAGTCTTCGAAGAGTAGACGAGAGAGAGCTGTAAACTTTTTCTCTCAGAACTGCGGGAAAACATGTATTCCGGCCCAAAATAACGGGATACATCGTTTTAGATAGAAACTAGCGAGATTTACGCACTTTTACAAGTCGTCGAAGAGTAGACGAGAGAGAACTGTAAACTTTTTCTCTCAGAACTGCGCGAAAACTTGTATTCCGGCTCAAAACAACGGGATGCATCGTTTTTGATTGAAACAAGCGAGATTTACGCACTTTGGTTTTTCAAGTCGTAGAGAGTAAACGAGAAAAAGCTGTAAACTATTTTCTCTAAGAACTGCGCGAAAACTTATATTCCGGCTCAAAACAAAGGGATACCTCGTTTTAGATCGAAACTAGCGAGATTTATGCCCTTCGATTTTACAAGTCGTCGAAGAATAGACGAGACAGAGCTGTAAACTTTATCTCTCAGAACTGCTCGAAAACTTGTATTCCGGCTCAAAACAACGGGATACATCGTTTTAGATCGAAACTAGCGAGATTCACGAACATCGATTTTACAAGTCGTCGAAGAGTAGACGAGAGAGAGGTGTAAACTTTTTCTCTCAGAACTGCGCGAAAACTTGTATTCCGGCTCAAAACAACGGGATACATCGTTTTAGATCGAAACTAGCGAGATTCACGAACATCGATTTTACAAGTCGTCGAAGAGTAGACGAGAGAAAGCTGTAAACTTTTTCTCTCAGAACTGCGCGAAAACTTGTATTCCGGCTCAAAACAACGGGATACATCGTTTTAGATCGAAACTAGCAAGATTCACGAGCATCGATTTTACAAGTCGTCGAAGAGTAGACGAGAGAAAGGCTGTAAACTTTTTCTCTCAGAACTGCGCGAAAACTTGTATTCCGGCTCAAAACAACGGGATACATCGTTTTAGATCGAAACTAGCGAGATTCACGAGCATCGATTTTACAAGTCGTCGAAGAGTAGACGAGAGAAAGCTGTAAACTTTTCTCTCAGAACTGCGCGAAAACTTGTATTCCGGCTCAAAACAACGGGATACATCGTTTTAGATCGAAACTAGCGAGATTCACGACCATCGATTTTACAAGTCGTCGAAGAGTAGACGAGAGAGAGGTGTAAACTTTTTCTCTCAGAACTGCGCGAAAACTTGTATTCCGGCTCAAAACAACGGGATACATCATTTTAGATCGAAACTAGCGAGATTCACGAACATCGATTTTACAAGTCGTCGAAGAGTAGACGAGAGAAAGGTGTAAACTTTTTCTCTCAGAACAGCGCGAAAACTTGTATTCCGGCTCAAAACAACGAGATACATCGTTTTAGATCGAAACTAGCGAGATTCACGAACATCGATTTTACAAGTCGTCGAAGAGTAGACGAGAGAAAGGTGTAAACTTTTTCTCTCAGAACTGCGCGAAAACTTGTATTCCGGCTCAAAACAACGGGATGCATCGTTTTAGATCGAAACTAGCAAGATTTACGCACTTTGTTTTTACAAGTCGTAGAGAGTAAACGAGAAAAAGCTGGACAGTTTTCTCTCAGAACTGCGCGAAAACTTATATTCCGGCTCAAAACAACGGGATACATCGTTTTAGATCGAAACTAGCGAGATTCACGACATCGATTTTACATGTCGTCGAAGAGTAGACGAGAGAGAGTTGTAAACGTTTTCTCTCAGAACTGCGCGAAAACTTGTATTCCGGCTCAAAACAACGGGATACATCGTTTTAGATCGAAACTAGCAAGATTCACGAACATCGATTTTACAAGTCTTCGAAGAGTAGACGAGAGAGAGCTGTAAACTTTTTCTCTCAGAACTGCGGGAAAACATGTATTCCGGCCCAAAATAACGGGATACATCGTTTTAGATAGAAACTAGCGAGATTTACGCACTTTTACAAGTCGTCGAAGAGTAGACGAGAGAGAACTGTAAACTTTTTCTCTCAGAACTGCGCGAAAACTTGTATTCCGGCTCAAAACAACGGGATGCATCGTTTTTGATTGAAACAAGCGAGATTTACGCACTTTGGTTTTTCAAGTCGTAGAGAGTAAACGAGAAAAAGCTGTAAACTATTTTTCTAAGAACTGCGCGAAAACTTATATTCCGGCTCAAAACAAAGGGATACCTCGTTCTAGATCGAAACTAGCGAGATTTATGCCCTTCGATTTTACAAGTCGTCGAAGAATAGACGAGACAGAGCTGTAAACTTTATCTCTCAGAACTGCTCGAAAACTTGTATTCCGGCTCAAAACAACGGGATACATCATTTTAGATCGAAACTAACGAGATTTACGAACATCATTTTTACATGTCGTCGAAGAGTAGACGAGAGAAAGGTGTAAGCTTTATCTCTCAGAACAACGTGAAAAACTTGTATTACAGCTCAAAACAACGTAATACATCGTTTTAGATCGAAACTATCGAGATTCACGAACATCGATTTTACAAGTCGTCGAAGAGTAGACGAGAGAAAGGTGTAAACTTTTTCTCTCAGAACTGCGAGAAAACTTGTATTCCGGCTCAAAACAACGAGATACATCGTTTTAGATCGAAACTAGCAAGATTCACGAGCATCGATTTTACAAGTCGTCGAAGAGTAGACGAGAGAAAGGTGTAAACTTTTTCTCTCAGAACTGCGCGAAAACTTGTATTCCGGCTCAAAACAACGGGATACATCGTTTTAGATCGAAACTAGCAAGATTCACGAGCATCGATTTTACAGTCGTCGAAGAGTAGACGAGAGAAAGGTGTAAACTTTTCTCTCAGAACTGCGCGAAAACTTGTATTCCGGCTCAAAACAACGGGATACATCGTTTTAGATCGAAACTAGCAAGATTCACGAACATCGATTTTACAAGTCGTCGAAGAGTAGACGAGAGAAAGGTGTAAACTTTTTCTCTCAGAACTGCGCGAAAACTTGTATTCCGGCTCAAAACAACGGGATACATCGTTTTAGATCGAAACTAGCGAGATTCACGAGCATCGATTTTACAAGTCGTCGAAGAGTAGACGAGAGAAAGGTGTAAACTTTTTCTCTCAGAACTGCGCGAAAACTTGTATTCCGGCTCAAAAAAACGGGATACATCGTTTTAGATCGAAACTAGCAAGATTCACGAACATCAATTTTACAAGTCTTCGAAGAGTAGACGAGAGAGAGCTGTAAACTTTTTCTCTCAGAACTGCGGGAAAACATGTATTCCGGCCCAAAATAACGGGATACATCGTTTTAGATAGAAACTAGCGAGATTTACGCACTTTTACAAGTCGTCGAAGAGTAGACGAGAGAGAACTGTAAACTTTTTCTCTCAGAACTGCGCGAAAACTTGTATTCCGGCTCAAAACAACGGGATGCATCGTTTTTGATTGAAACAAGCGAGATTTACGCACTTTGGTTTTTCAAGTCGTAGAGAGTAAACGAGAAAAAGCTGTAAACTATTTCTCTAAGAACTGCGCGAAAACTTATATTCCGGCTCAAAACAAAGGGATACCTCGTTTTAGATCGAAACTAGCGAGATTTATGGCCTTCGATTTTACAAGTCGTCGAAGAATAGACGAGACAGAGCTGTAAACTTTATCTCTCAGAACTGCTCGAAAACTTGTATTCCGGCTCAAAACAACGGGATACATCATTTTAGATCGAAACTAACGAAGATTTACGAACATCATTTTTACATGTCGTCGAAGAGTAGACGAGAGAAAGGTGTAAGCTTTATCTCTCAGAACAACGTGAAAAACTTGTATTACAGCTCAAAACAACGTAATACATCGTTTTACATCGAAACTATCGAGATTCACGAACATCGATTTTACAAGTCGTCGAAGAGTAGACGAGAGAAAGGTGTAAACTTTTTCTCTCAGAACTGCGAGAAAACTTGTATTCCGGCTCAAAACAACGAGATACATCGTTTTAGATCGAAACTAGCAAGATTCACGAACATCGATTTTACAAGTCTTCGAAGACTAGACGAGAGAGAGCTGTAAACTTTTTCTCTCAGAACGGCGCGAAAACTTGTGTTCCGGCTCAAAACAACGGGATACATTGTTTTAGATCGAAACTAGCGAGGTATACGCACTTTGGTTTTACAAGTCGTAGAGAGTAAACGAGAGAAAGCTGTAAACTATTTCTTTTAGAACTGCGGAAAAACATATTCCGGCTCAAAACGACGGGATACATCGTTTTAGATCGAAACTAGCAATATTCACGAACATCGATTTTACATGTCGTCGAAGAGTAGACGAGAGAAAGGTGTAAACGTTTTCTCTCAGAACTGCGGGAAAACTTGTATTCCGGCTCAAAACAACGGGATACATTGTTTTAGATCGAAGCTAGCGAGATTTACGCACTTTGATTTTACAAGTCGTCGAAGACTAGACGAGAGAGAGCTGTGAACGTTTTCTCTCAGAACTGCGCGAAAACTTGTATTCCGGCTCAAAACAACGGGATACATCATTTTAGATCGAAACTAACGAGATTCACGAACATTGTTTTTACATGTCGTCGAAGAGTAGACGAGAGAAAGGTATAAACTTAATCTCTCAGAACAGCGTGAAAAACTTGTATTCCGGCTCAAAACAACGAGATACATCGTTTTAGATCGAAACTAGCAAGATTCACGAACATCGATTTTACAAGTCGTCGAAGAGTAGACGAGAGAAAGGTGTAAACTTTTTCTCTCAGAACTGCGCGAAAACTTGTATTCCGGCTCAAAACAACGGGATACATCGTTTTAGATCGAAACTAGCAAGATTCACGAGCATCGATTTTACAAGTCGTCGAAGAGTAGACGAGAGAAAGCTGTAAACTTTTTCTCTCAGAACTGCGCGAAAACTTGTATTCCGGCTCAAAACAACGGGATACATTGTTTTAGATCGAAACTAGCGAGATTCACGACATCGATTTTACAAGTCGTCGAAGAATAGACGAGACAGAGCTGTAAACTTTATCTCTCAGAACTGCGCGAAAACTTGTATTCCGGCTCAAAACAACGGGATACATCATTTTAGATCGAAACTAACGAGATTCACGAACATCGATTTTTACATGTCGTCGAAGAGTAGACGAGAGAAAGGTGTAAACTTTATCTCTCAGAACAGCGTGAAAAACTTGTATTACAGCTCAAAACAACGTAATACATCGTTTTAGATCGAAACTATCGAGATTCACGAACATCGATTTTACAAGTCGTCGAAGAGTAGACGAGAGAAAGGTGTAAACTTTTTCTCTCAGAACTGCGCGAAAACTTGTATTCCGGCTCAAAACAACGGGATACATCGTTTTAGATCGAAACTAGCAAGATTCACGAGCATCGATTTTACAAGTCGTCGAAGACTAGACGAGAGAAAGGTGTAAACTTTTTCTCTCAGAACTGCGCGAAAACTTGTATTCCGGCTCAAAACAACGGGATACATCGTTTTAGATCGAAACTAGCGAGGTTACGCACTTCGATTTTACAAGTCGTAGAGAGTAAACGAGAGAAAGCTGTAAACTATTTCTCTCAGAACTGCGCGAAAACTTATATTCCGGCTCAAAACAACGGGATACATCGTTTTAGATCGAAACTAGCAAGATTCACGAACATCGATTTTACATGTCGTCGAAGAGTAGACGAGAGAAAGGTGTAAACTTTTTCTCTCAGAACTGCGGGAAAACTTGTATTCCGGCTCAAAACAACGGGATACATTGTTTTAGATCGAAACTAGCGAGATTCACGCACATCGATTTTACAAGTCGTCGAAGACTAGACGAGAGAAAGGTGTAAACGTTTTCTCTCAGAACTGCGCGAAAACTTGTATTCCGGCTCAAAACAACGGGATACATCGTTTTAGATCGAAACTAGCGAGATTCACGAACATCGATTTTACAAGTCGTCGAAGAGTAGACGAGAGAGAGCTGTAAACTTTTTCTCTCAGAACTGCGGGAAAACTTGTATTCCGGCCCAAAATAACGGGATACATCGTTTTAGATAGAAACTAGCGAGATTACGCACTTCGATTTTACAAGTCGTCGAAGAGTAGACGAGAGAGAACTGTAAACTTTTTCTCTCAGAACTGCGCGAAAACTTGTATTCCGGCTCAAAACAACGGGATGCATCGTTTTTGATTGAAACAAGCGAGATTTACGCACTTTGGTTTTTCAAGTCGTAGAGAGTAAACGAGAAAAAGCTGTAAACTATTTCTCTAAGAACTGCGCGAAAACTTATATTCCGGCTCAAAACAAAGGGATACCTCGTTTTAGATCGAAACTAGCGAGATTTATGGCCTTCGATTTTACAAGTCGTCGAAGAATAGACGAGACAGAGCTGTAAACTTTATCTCTCAGAACTGCTCGAAAACTTGTATTCCGGCTCAAAACAACGGGATACATCATTTTAGATCGAAACTAACGAAGATTTACGAACATCATTTTTACATGTCGTCGAAGAGTAGACGAGAGAAAGGTGTAAGCTTTATCTCTCAGAACAACGTGAAAAACTTGTATTACAGCTCAAAACAACGTAATACATCGTTTTAGATCGAAACTATCGAGATTCACGAACATCGATTTTACAAGTCGTCGAAGAGTAGACGAGAGAAAGGTGTAAACTTTTTCTCTCAGAACTGCGAGAAAACTTGTATTCCGGCTCAAAACAACGAGATACATCGTTTTAGATCGAAACTAGCAAGATTCACGAACATCGATTTTACAAGTCTTCGAAGACTAGACGAGAGAGAGCTGTAAACTTTTTCTCTCAGAACGGCGCGAAAACTTGTGTTCCGGCTCAAAACAACGGGATACATTGTTTTAGATCGAAACTAGCGAGGTATACGCACTTTGGTTTTACAAGTCGTAGAGAGTAAACGAGAGAAAGCTGTAAACTATTTCTTTTAGAACTGCGGAAAAACATATTCCGGCTCAAAACGACGGGATACATCGTTTTAGATCGAAACTAGCAATATTCACGAACATCGATTTTACATGTCGTCGAAGAGTAGACGAGAGAAAGGTGTAAACGTTTTCTCTCAGAACTGCGGGAAAACTTGTATTCCGGCTCAAAACAATGGGATACATTGTTTTAGATCGAAGCTAGCGAGATTTACGCACTTTGATTTTACAAGTCGTCGAAGACTAGACGAGAGAGAGCTGTGAACGTTTTCTCTCAGAACTGCGCGAAAACTTGTATTCCGGCTCAAAACAACGGGATACATCATTTTAGATCGAAACTAACGAGATTCACGAACATTGTTTTTACATGTCGTCGAAGAGTAGACGAGAGAAAGGTATAAACTTAATCTCTCAGAACAGCGTGAAAAACTTGTATTCCAGCTCAAAACAACGTGATACATCGTTTTAGATCGAAACTATCGAGATTCACGAACATCGATTTTACAAGTCGTCGAAGAGTAGACGAGAGAAAGGTGTAAACTTTTTCTCTCAGAACTGCGCGAAAACTTGTATTCCGGCTCAAAACAACGGGATACATCGTTTTAGATCGAAACTAGCGAGATTTATGGCACTTCGATTTTACAAGTCGTCGAAGAGTAGACGAGACAAAGCTGTAAACTTTTCTCTCAGAACTGCGCGAAAACTTGTATTCCGGCTCAAAACAACGGGATACATCGTTTTAGATCGAAACTAGCGAGATTCACAGACATCGATTTTACATGTCGTCGAAGAATAGACGAGACAGAGCTGTAAACTTTATCTCTCAGAACTGCTCGAAAACTTGTATTCCGGCTCAAAACAACGGGATACATCATTTTAGATCGAAACTAACGAGATTTACGAACATCATTTTTACATGTCGTCGAAGAGTAGACGAGAGAAAGGTGTAAGCTTTATCTCTCAGAACAACGTGAAAAACTTGTATTACAGCTCAAAACAACGTAATACATCGTTTTAGATCGAAACTATCGAGATTCACGAACATCGATTTTACAAGTCGTCGAAGAGTAGACGAGAGAAAGGTGTAAACTTTTTCTCTCAGAACTGCGAGAAAACTTGTATTCCGGCTCAAAACAACGAGATACATCGTTTTAGATCGAAACTAGCAAGATTCACGAACATCGATTTTACAAGTCGTCGAAGACTAGACGAGAGAAAGGTGTAAACTTTTTCTCTCAGAACTGCGGGAAAACTTGTTCTCCGGCTCAAAACAACGGGATACATTGTTTTAGATCGAATCTAGCGAGGTATACGCACTTTGGTTTTACAAGTCGTAGAGAGTAAACGAGAGAAAGCTGTAAACTATTTCTTTTAGAACTGCGGAAAAACTTATATTCCGGCTCAAAACGACGGGATACATCGTTTTAGATCGAAACTAGCAATATTCACGAACATCGATTTTACATGTCGTCGAAGAGTAGACGAGAGAAAGGTGTAAACTTTTTCTCTCAGAACTGCGGGAAAACTTGTATTCCGGCTCAAAACAACGGGATACATTGTTTTAGATCGAAGCTAGCGAGATTTACGCACTTTGATTTTACAAGTCGTCGAAGACTAGACGAGAGAGAGCTGTGAACGTTTTCTCTCAGAACTGCGCGAAAACTTGTATTCCGGCTCAAAACAACGGGATACATTGTTTTAGATCTAAACTAGCGAGATTCACGAACATCGATTTTACAAGTCGTCGAAGAGTAGACGAGAGAGAGCTGTAAACTTTTTCTCTCAGAACTGCGGGAAAACTTGTATTCCGGCCCAAAATAACGGGATACATCGTTTTAGATAGAAACTAGCGAGAATTACGCACTTAGATTTTACAAATCGTCGAAGAGTAGACGAGAGAAAGGCGTAAACTTTTTTCTCTCAGAACAGCGCGAAAACTTGTATTCCGGCTCAAAACAACGGGTTACATCGTTTTAGATTGAAACTAGCGAGATATACGCTCTTTGGTTTTACAAGTCGTAGAGAGTAAACGAGAGAAAGCTGTAAGCTATTTCTCTCGGAACTGCGCGAAAACTTATATTCCGGCTCAAAACAACGGGATACCTCGTTTTAGATCGAAACTAGCGAGATTTACGCCCTTCGATTTTACAAGTCGTCGAAGAATAGACGAGACAGAGCTGTAAACTTTTTCTCTCAGAACTGCGCGAAAACTTGTATTCCGGCTCAAAACAACGGGATACATCATTTTAGATCGAAACTAACGAGATTCACGAACATCGTTTTTACATGTCGTCGAAGAGTAGACGAGAGAAAGGTGTAAACTTTATCTCTCAGAACAGCGTGAAAAACTTGTATTCCAGCTCAAAACAACGTAATACATCGTTTTAGATCGAAACTATCGAGATTCACGAACATCGATTTTACAAGTCCTCGAAGAGTAGACGAGAGAGAGCTGTAAACTTTTTCTCTCAGAACTGCGGGAAAACATGTATTCCGGCCCAAAATAACGGGATACATCGTTTTAGATAGAAACTAGCAAGATTTACGCACTTTCATTTTACAAGTCGTCGAAGAGTAGACGAGAGAGAACTGTAAACTTTTTCTCTCAGAACTGCGCGAAAACTTGTATTCCGGCTCAAAACAACGGGATGCATCGTTTTTGATTGAAACAAGCGAGATTTACGCACTTTGGTTTTTCAAGTCGTAGAGAGTAAACGAGAAAAAGCTGTAAACTATTTCTCTAAGAACTGCGCGAAAACTTATATTCCGGATCAAAACAAAGGGATACCTCGTTTTAGATCGAAACTAGCGAGATTTATGCCCTTCGATTTTACAAGTCGTCGAAGAATAGACGAGACAGAGCTGTAAACTTTATCTCTCAGAACTGCTCGAAAACTTGTATTCCGGCTCAAAACAACGGGATACATCATTTTAGATCGAAACTAACGAGATTTACGAACATCATTTTTACATGTCGTCGAAGAGTAGACGAGAGAAAGGTGTAAGCTTTATCTCTCAGAACAACGTGAAAAACTTGTATTACAGCTCAAAACAACGTAATACATCGTTTTAGATCGAAACTATCGAGATTCACGAACATCGATTTTACAAGTCGTCGAAGAGTAGACGAGAGAAAGGTGTAAACTTTTTCTCTCAGAACTGCGAGAAAACTTGTATTCCGGCTCAAAACAACGAGATACATCGTTTTAGATCGAAACTAGCAAGATTCACGAACATCGATTTTACAAGTCTTCGAAGACTAGACGAGAGAGAGCTGTAAACTTTTTCTCTCAGAACGGCGCGAAAACTTGTGTTCCGGCTCAAAACAACGGGATACATTGTTTTAGATCGAATCTAGCGAGGTATACGCACTTTGGTTTTACAAGTCGTAGAGAGTAAACGAGAGAAAGCTGTAAACTATTTCTTTTAGAACTGCGGAAAAACTTATATTCCGGCTCAAAACGACGGGATACATCGTTTTAGATCGAAACTAGCAATATTCACGAACATCGATTTTACATGTCGTCGAAGAGTAGACGAGAGAAAGGTGTAAACTTTTTCTCTCAGAACTGCGGGAAAACTTGTATTCCGGCTCAAAACAACGGGATACATTGTTTTAGATCGAAGCTAGCGAGATTTACGCACTTTGATTTTACAAGTCGTCGAAGACTAGACGAGAGAGAGCTGTGAACGTTTTCTCTCAGAACTGCGCGAAAACTTGTATTCCGGCTCAAAACAACGGGATACATTGTTTTAGATCTAAACTAGCGAGATTCACGAACATCGATTTTACAAGTCGTCGAAGAGTAGACGAGAGAGAGCTGTAAACTTTTTCTCTCAGAACTGCGGGAAAACTTGTATTCCGGCCCAAAATAACGGGATACATCGTTTTAGATAGAAACTAGCGAGAATTACGCACTTAGATTTTACAAATCGTCGAAGAGTAGACGAGAGAAAGGCGTAAACCTTTTTCTCTCAGAACAGCGCGAAAACTTGTATTCCGGCTCAAAACAACGGGTTACATCGTTTTAGATTGAAACTAGCGAGATATACGCTCTTTGGTTTTACAAGTCGTAGAGAGTAAACGAGAGAAAGCTGTAAGCTATTTCTCTCGGAACTGCGCGAAAACTTATATTCCGGCTCAAAACAACGGGATACCTCGTTTTAGATCGAAACTAGCGAGATTTACGCCCTTCGATTTTACAAGTCGTCGAAGAATAGACGAGACAGAGCTGTAAACTTTTTCTCTCAGAACTGCGCGAAAACTTATATTCCGGCTCAAAACAACGGGATACCTCGTTTTAGATCGAAACTAGCGAGATTTACGCCCTTCGATTTTACAAGTCGTCGAAGAATAGACGAGACAGAGCTGTAAACTTTTTCTCTCAGAACTGCGCGAAAACTTGTATTCCGGCTCAAAACAACGGGATACATCGTTTTAGATCGAAACTAGCGAGATTCACGACATCGATTTTACATGTCGTCGAAGAGTAGACGAGAGAGAGCTGTAAACTTTTTCTCTCAGAACTGCGGGAAAACATGTATTCCGGCCCAAAATAACGGGATACATCGTTTTAGATAGAAACTAGCGAGATTTATGCACTTTTACAAGTCGTCGAAGAGTAGACGAGAGAGAACTGTAAACTTTTTCTCTCAGAACTGCGCGAAAACTTGTATTCCGGCTCAAAACAACGGGATGCATCGTTTTTGATTGAAACAAGTGAGATTTACGCACTTTGGTTTTTCAAGTCGTAGAGAGTAAACGAGAAAAAGCTGTAAACTATTTTTCTAAGAACTGCGCGAAAACTTATATTCCGGCTCAAAACAAAGGGATACCTCGTTCTAGATCGAAACTAGCGAGATTTATGCCCTTCGATTTTACAAGTCGTCGAAGAATAGACGAGACAGAGCTGTAAACTTTATCTCTCAGAACTGCTCGAAAACTTGTATTCCGGCTCAAAACAACGGGATACATCATTTTAGATCGAAACTAACGAGATTTACGAACATCATTTTTACATGTCGTCGAAGAGTAGACGAGAGAAAGGTGTAAGCTTTATCTCTCAGAACAACGTGAAAAACTTGTATTACAGCTCAAAACAACGTAATACATCGTTTTAGATCGAAACTATCGAGATTCACGAACATCGATTTTACAAGTCGTCGAAGAGTAGACGAGAGAAAGGTGTAAACTTTTTCTCTCAGAACTGCGAGAAAACTTGTATTCCGGCTCAAAACAACGAGATACATCGTTTTAGATCGAAACTAGCAAGATTCACGAGCATCGATTTTACAAATCGTCGAGGAGTACACGAGAGGAAGGTGTAAACTTTTTCTCTCAGAACTGCGCGAAAACTTGTATGCCGGCTCAAAACAACGGGATACATCGTTTTAGATCGAAACTAGCAAGATTCACGAGCATCGATTTTACAAGTCGTAGAGAGTAAACGAGAGAAAGCTGTAAACTATTTCTCTCAGAACTGCGCGAAAACTTATATTCCGGCTCAAAACAACGGGATACATCGTTTTAGATCGAAACTAGCGAGATTTCACGCCCTTCGATTTTACAAGTCGTCGAAGAATAGACGAGAGAGAGGTGTAAACTTTTTCTCTCAGAACTGCGCGAAAACTTGTATTCCGGCTCAAAACAACGGGATACATCGTTTTAGATCGAAACTAACGAGATTCACGAACATCGTTTTTACATGTCGTCGAAGAGTAGACGAGAGAAAGGTGTAAACTTTATCTCTCAGAACAGCGTGAAAAACTTGTATTCCAGCTCAAAACAACGTAATACATCGTTTTAGATCGAAACTATCGAGATTCACGAACATCGATTTTACAAGTCGTCGAAGAGTAGACGAGAGAAAGGTGTAAACTTTTTCTCTCAGAACTGCGCGAAAACTTGTATTCCGGCTCAAAACAACGGGATGCATCGTTTTAGATTGAAACTAGCGAGATTTACGCACTTTGGTTTTTCAAGTCGTAGAGAGTAAACGAGAAAAAGCTGGACAGTTTTCTCTCAGATCTGCGCGAAAACTTATATTCCCGCTCAAAACAACGGGATACATCGTTTTAGATCGAAACTAGCGAGATTCACAGACATCGATTTTACATGTAGTCGAAGAGTAGACGAGAGAGAGTTGCAAACGTTTTCTCTCAGAACTGCGCGAAAACTTGTATTCCGGCTCAAAACAACGGGATACATCGTTTTAGATCGAAACTAGCAAGATTCACGAACATCAATTTTACAAGTCTTCGAAGAGTAGACGAGAGAGAGCTGTAAACTTTTTCTCTCAGAACTGCGGGAAAACATGTATTCCGGCCCAAAATAACGGGATACATCGTTTTAGATAGAAACTAGCGAGATTTACGCACTTTTACAAGTCGTCGAAGAGTAGACGAGAGAGAACTGTAAACTTTTTCTCTCAGAACTGCGCGAAAACTTGTATTCCGGCTCAAAACAACGGGATGCATCGTTTTTGATTGAAACAAGCGAGATTTACGCACTTTGGTTTTTCAAGTCGTAGAGAGTAACCGAGAAAAAGCTGTAAACTATTTCTCTAAGAACTGCGCGAAAACTTATATTCCGGCTCAAAACAAAGGGATACCTCGTTTTAGATCGAAACTAGCGAGATTTATGCCCTTCGATTTTACAAGTCGTCGAAGAATAGACGAGACAGAGCTGTAAACTTTATCTCTCAGAACTGCTCGAAAACATGTATTCCGGCTCAAAACAACGGGATACATCATTTTAGATCGAAACTAACGAGATTTACGAACATCATTTTTACATGTCGTCGAAGAGTAGACGAGAGAAAGGTGTAAGCTTTATCTCTCAGAACAACGTGAAAAACTTGTATTACAGCTCAAAACAACGTAATACATCGTTTTAGATCGAAACTATCGAGATTCACGAACATCGATTTTACAAGTCGTCGAAGAGTAGACGAGAGAAAGGTGTAAACTTTTTCTCTCAGAACTGCGAGAAAACTTGTATTCCGGCTCAAAACAACGAGATACATCGTTTTAGATCGAAACTAGCAAGATTCACGAACATCAATTTTACAAGTCTTCGAAGACTAGACGAGAGAGAGCTGTAAACTTTTTCTCTCAGAACGGCGCGAAAACTTGTGTTCCGGCTCAAAACAACGGGATACATTGTTTTAGATCGAAACTAGCGAGGTATACGCACTTTGGTTTTACAAGTCGTAGAGAGTAAACGAGAGAAAGCTGTAAACTATTTCTTTTAGAACTGCGGAAAAACATATTCCGGCTCAAAACGACGGGATACATCGTTTTAGATCGAAACTAGCAATATTCACGAACATCGATTTTACATGTCGTCGAAGAGTAGACGAGAGAAAGGTGTAAACGTTTTCTCTCAGAACTGCGGGAAAACTTGTATTCCGGCTCAAAACAACGGGATACATCATTTTAGATCGAAACTAACGAGATTTACGAACATCATTTTTACATGTCGTCGAAGAGTAGACGAGAGAAAGGTGTAAGCTTTATCTCTCAGAACAACGTGAAAAACTTGTATTACAGCTCAAAACAACGTAATACATCGTTTTAGATCGAAACTATCGAGATTCACGAACATCGATTTTACAAGTCGTCGAAGAGTAGACGAGAGAAAGGTGTAAACTTTTTCTCTCAGAACTGCGAGAAAACTTGTATTCCGGCTCAAAACAACGAGATACATCGTTTTAGATCGAAACTAGCAAGATTCACGAGCATCGATTTTACAAATCGTCGAGGAGTACACGAGAGGAAGGTGTAAACTTTTTCTCTCAGAACTGCGCGTAAACTTGTATGCCGGCTCTAAACAACGGGGTACATCGTTTTAGGTCGAAACTAGCAAGATTCACGAGCATCGATTTTACAAGTCGTAGAGAGTAAACGAGAGAAAGCTGTAAACTATTTCTCTCAGAACTGCGCGAAAACTTATATTCCGGCTCAAAACAACGGGATACCTTGTTTTAGATCGAAACTAGCGAGATTTACGCCCTTCGATTTTACAAGTCGTCGAAGAATAGACGAGACAGAGCTGTAAACTTTTTCTCTCAGAACTGCGCGAAAACTTGTATTCCGGCTCAAAACAACGGGATACATCATTTTAGATCGAAACTAACGAGATTCACGAACATCGTTTTTACATGTCGTCGAAGAGTAGACGAGAGAAAGGTGTAAACTTTATCTCTCAGAACAGCGTGAAAAACTTGTATTCCAGCTCAAAACAACGTAATACATCGTTTTAGATCGAAACTATCGAGATTCACGAACATCGATTTTACAAGTCGTCGAAGAGTAGACGAGAGAAAGGTGTAAACTTTTTCTCTCAGAACTGCGCGAAAACTTGTATTCCGGCTCAAAACAACGGGATGCATCGTTTTTGATTGAAACTAGCGAGATTTACGCACTTTGGTTTTTCAAGTCGTAGAGAGTAAACGAGAAAAAGCTGGACAGTTTTCTCTCAGATCTGCGCGAAAACTTATATTCCCGCTCAAAACAACGGGATACATCGTTTTAGATCGAAACTAGCGAGATTCACAGACATCGATTTTACATGTAGTCGAAGAGTAGACGAGAGAGAGTTGCAAACGTTTTCTCTCAGAACTGCGCGAAAACTTGTATTCCGGCTCAAAAAAACGGGATACATCGTTTTAGATCGAAACTAGCAAGATTCACGAACATCAATTTTACAAGTCTTCGAAGAGTAGACGAGAGAGAGCTGTAAACTTTTTCTCTCAGAACTGCGGGAAAACATGTATTCCGGCCCAAAATAACGGGATACATCGTTTTAGATAGAAACTAGCGAGATTTACGCACTTTTACAAGTCGTCGAAGAGTAGACGAGAGAGAACTGTAAACTTTTTCTCTCAGAACTGCGCGAAAACTTGTATTCCGGCTCAAAACAACGGGATGCATCGTTTTTGATTGAAACAAGCGAGATTTACGCACTTTGGTTTTTCAAGTCGTAGAGAGTAACCGAGAAAAAGCTGTAAACTATTTCTCTAAGAACTGCGCGAAAACTTATATTCCGGATCAAAACAAAGGGATACCTCGTTTTAGATCGAAACTAGCGAGATTTATGCCCTTCGATTTTACAAGTCGTCGAAGAATAGACGAGACAGAGCTGTAAACTTTATCTCTCAGAACTGCTCGAAAACTTGTATTCCGGCTCAAAACAACGGGATACATCATTTTAGATCGAAACTAACGAGATTTACGAACATCATTTTTACATGTCGTCGAAGAGTAGACGAGAGAAAGGTGTAAGCTTTATCTCTCAGAACAACGTGAAAAACTTGTATTACAGCTCAAAACAACGTAATACATCGTTTTAGATCGAAACTATCGAGATTCACGAACATCGATTTTACAAGTCGTCGAAGAGTAGACGAGAGAAAGGTGTAAACTTTTTCTCTCAGAACTGCGAGAAAACTTGTATTCCGGCTCAAAACAACGAGATACATCGTTTTAGATCGAAACTAGCAAGATTCACGAACATCAATTTTACAAGTCTTCGAAGACTAGACGAGAGAGAGCTGTAAACTTTTTCTCTCAGAACGGCGCGAAAACTTGTGTTCCGGCTCAAAACAACGGGATACATTGTTTTAGATCGAAACTAGCGAGGTATACGCACTTTGGTTTTACAAGTCGTAGAGAGTAAACGAGAGAAAGCTGTAAACTATTTCTTTTAGAACTGCGGAAAAACATATTCCGGCTCAAAACGACGGGATACATCGTTTTAGATCGAAACTAGCAATATTCACGAACATCGATTTTACATGTCGTCGAAGAGTAGACGAGAGAAAGGTGTAAACGTTTTCTCTCAGAACTGCGGGAAAACTTGTATTCCGGCTCAAAACAATGGGATACATTGTTTTAGATCGAAGCTAGCGAGATTTACGCACTTTGATTTTACAAGTCGTCGAAGACTAGACGAGAGAGAGCTGTGAACGTTTTCTCTCAGAACTGCGCGAAAACTTGTATTCCGGCTCAAAACAACGGGATACATCATTTTAGATCGAAACTAACGAGATTCACGAACATTGTTTTTACATGTCGTCGAAGAGTAGACGAGAGAAAGGTATAAACTTAATCTCTCAGAACAGCGTGAAAAACTTGTATTCCAGCTCAAAACAACGTGATACATCGTTTTAGATCGAAACTATCGAGATTCACGAACATCGATTTTACAAGTCGTCGAAGAGTAGACGAGAGAAAGGTGTAAACTTTTTCTCTCAGAACTGCGCGAAAACTTGTATTCCGGCTCAAAACAACGGGATGCATCGTTTTTGATTGAAACTAGCGAGATTTACGCACTTTGGTTTTTCAAGTCGTAGAGAGTAAACGAGAAAAAGCTGGACAGTTTTCTCTCAGATCTGCGCGAAAACTTATATTCCGGCTCAAAACAACGGGATACATCGTTTTAAATCGAAACTAGCGAGATTCACAGACATCGATTTTACATGTCGTCGAAGAATAGACGAGACAGAGCTGTAAACTTTATCTCTCAGAACTGCTCGAAAACTTGTATTCCGGCTCAAAACAATGGGATACATCATTTTAGATCGAAACTAACGAGATTTACGAACATCATTTTTACATGTCGTCGAAGAGTAGACGAGAGAAAGGTGTAAGCTTTATCTCTCAGAACAACGTGAAAAACTTGTATTACAGCTCAAAACAACGTAATACATCGTTTTAGATCGAAACTATCGAGATTCACGAACATCGATTTTACAAGTCGTCGAAGAGTAGACGAGAGAAAGGTGTAAACTTTTTCTCTCAGAACTGCGCGAAAACTTGTATTCCGGCTCAAAACAACGAGATACATCGTTTTAGATCGAAACTAGCAAGATTCACGAACATCGATTTTACAAGTCGTCGAAGACTAGACGAGAGAAAGGTGTAAACTTTTTCTCTCAGAACTGCGGGAAAACTTGTTCTCCGGCTCAAAACAACGGGATACATTGTTTTAGATCGAATCTAGCGAGGTATACGCTCTTTGGTTTTACAAGTCGTAGAGAGTAAACGAGAGAAAGCTGTAAGCTACTTCTCTCGGAACTGCGCGAAAACTTATATTCCGGCTCAAAACAACGGGATACATTGTTTTAGATCTAAACTAGCGAGATTCACGAACATCGATTTTACAAGTCGTCGAAGAGTAGACGAGAGAGAGCTGTAAACTTTTTCTCTCAGAACTGCGGGAAAACTTGTATTCCGGCCCAAAATAACGGGATACATCGTTTTAGATAGAAACTAGCGAGAATTACGCACTTAGATTTTACAAATCGTCGAAGAGTAGACGAGAGAAAGGCGTAAACTTTTTTCTCTCAGAACAGCGCGAAAACTTGTATTCCGGCTCAAAACAACGGGTTACATCGTTTTAGATTGAAACTAGCGAGATATACGCTCTTTGGTTTTACAAGTCGTAGAGAGTAAACGAGAGAAAGCTGTAAGCTACTTCTCTCGGAACTGCGCGAAAACTTATATTCCGGCTCAAAACAACGGGATACCTCGTTTTAGATCGAAACTAGCGAGATTTACGCCCTTCGATTTTACAAGTCGTCGAAGAATAGACGAGACAGAGCTGTAAACTTTTTCTCTCAGAACTGCGCGAAAACTTGTATTCCGGCTCAAAACAACGGGATACATCATTTTAGATCGAAACTAACGAGATTCACGAACATCGTTTTTACATGTCGTCGAAGAGTAGACGAGAGAAAGGTGTAAACTTTATCTCTCAGAACAGCGTGAAAAACTTGTATTCCAGCTCAAAACAACGTAATACATCGTTTTAGATCGAAACTATCGAGATTCACGAACATCGATTTTACAAGTCCTCGAAGAGTAGACGAGAGAGAGCTGTAAACTTTTTCTCTCAGAACTGCGGGAAAACATGTATTCCGGCCCAAAATAACGGGATACATCGTTTTAGATAGAAACTAGCGAGATTTACGCACTTTCATTTTACAAGTCGTCGAAAAGTAGACGAGAGAGAACTGTAAACTTTTTCTCTCAGAACTGCGCGAAAACTTGTATTCCGGCTCAAAACAACGGGATGCATCGTTTTTGATTGAAACAAGCGAGATTTACGCACTTTGGTTTTTCAAGTCGTAGAGAGTAAACGAGAAAAAGCTGTAAACTATTTCTCTAAGAACTGCGCGAAAACTTATATTCCGGATCAAAACAAAGGGATACCTCGTTTTAGATCGAAACTAGCGAGATTTATGCCCTTCGATTTTACAAGTCGTCGAAGAATAGACGAGACAGAGCTGTAAACTTTATCTCTCAGAACTGCTCGAAAACTTGTATTCCGGCTCAAAACAACGGGATACATCATTTTAGATCGAAACTAACGAGATTTACGAACATCATTTTTACATGTCGTCGAAGAGTAGACGAGAGAAAGGTGTAAGCTTTATCTCTCAGAACAACGTGAAAAACTTGTATTACAGCTCAAAACAACGTAATACATCGTTTTAGATCGAAACTATCGAGATTCACGAACATCGATTTTACAAGTCGTCGAAGAGTAGACGAGAGAAAGGTGTAAACTTTTTCTCTCAGAACTGCGAGAAAACTTGTATTCCGGCTCAAAACAACGAGATACATCGTTTTAGATCGAAACTAGCAAGATTCACGAACATCGATTTTACAAGTCTTCGAAGACTAGACGAGAGAGAGCTGTAAACTTTTTCTCTCAGAACGGCGCGAAAACTTTGTTCCGGCTCAAAACAACGGGATACATTGTTTTAGATCGAATCTAGCGAGGTATACGCACTTTGGTTTTACAAGTCGTAGAGAGGAAACGAGAGAAAGCTGTAAACTATTTCTTTTAGAACTGCGGAAAAACTTATATTCCGGCTCAAAACGACGGAATACATCGTTTTAGATCGAAACTAGCAATATTCACGAACATCGATTTTACATGTCGTCGAAGAGTAGACGAGAGAAAGGTGTAAACTTTTTCTCTCAGAACTGCGGGAAAACTTGTATTCCGGCTCAAAACAACGGGATACATTGTTTTAGATCGAAGCTAGCGAGATTTACGCACTTTGATTTTACAAGTCGTCGAAGACTAGACGAGAGAGAGCTGTGAACGTTTTCTCTCAGAACTGCGCGAAAACTTGTATTCCGGCTCAAAACAACGGGATACATTGTTTTAGATCTAAACTAGCGAGATTCACGAACATCGATTTTACAAGTCGTCGAAGAGTAGACGAGAGAGAGCTGTAAACTTTTTCTCTCAGAACTGCGGGAAAACTTGTATTCCGGCCCAAAATAACGGGATACATCGTTTTAGATAGAAACTAGCGAGAATTACGCACTTAGATTTTACAAATCGTCGAAGAGTAGACGAGAGAAAGGCGTAAACTTTTTTCTCTCAGAACAGCGCGAAAACTTGTATTCCGGCTCAAAACAACGGGTTACATCGTTTTAGATTGAAACTAGCGAGATATACGCTCTTTGGTTTTACAAGTCGTAGAGAGTAAACGAGAGAAAGCTGTAAGCTATTTCTCTCGGAAGTGCGCGAAAACTTGTATTCCGGCTCAAAACAACGGGA
The DNA here is from genome assembly GCA_030143305.2 of Amblyomma americanum. Taxonomy (NCBI): domain Eukaryota; kingdom Metazoa; phylum Arthropoda; class Arachnida; order Ixodida; family Ixodidae; genus Amblyomma; species Amblyomma americanum. The sequence continues at coordinate 61,916 of JARKHS020015599.1, read as the reverse complement.
TACATCATTTTAGATCGAAACTAACGAGATTCACGAACATCGTTTTTACATGTCGTCGAAGAGTAGACGAGAGAAAGGTGTAAACTTTATCTCTCAGAACAGCGTGAAAAACTTGTATTCCAGCTCAAAACAACGTAATACATCGTTTTAGATCGAAACTATCGAGATTCACGAACATCGATTTTACAAGTCGTCGAAGTGTAGACGAGAGAAAGGTGTAAACTTTTTCTCTCAGAACTGCGCGAAAACTTGTATTCCGGCTCAAAACAACGGGATGCATCGTTTTTGATTGAAACTAGCGAGATTTACGCACTTTGGTTTTTCAAGTCGTAGAGAGTAAACGAGAAAAAGCTGGACAGTTTTCTCTCAGATCTGCGCGAAAACTTATATTCCCGCTCAAAACAATGAGATACATCGTTTTAGATCGAAACTAGCGAGATTCACAGACATCGAGTTCACATGTCGTCGAAGAGTAGACGAGAGAGAGTTGCAAACGTTTTCTCTCAGAACTGCGCGAAAACTTGTATTCCGGCTCAAAAAAACGGGATACATCGTTTTAGATCGAAACTAGCAAGATTCACGAACATCGATTTTACAAGTCTTCGAAGAGTAGACGAGAGAGAGCTGTAAACTTTTTCTCTCAGAACTGCGGGAAAACATGTATTCCGGCCCAAAATAACGGGATACATCGTTTTAGATAGAAACTAGCGAGATTTACGCACTTTTACAAGTCGTCGAAGAGTAGACAAGAGAGAACTGTAAACTTTTTCTCTCAGAACTGCGCGAAAACTTGTATTCCGGCTCAAAACAACGGGATGCATCGTTTTTGATTGAAACAAGCGAGATTTACGCACTTTGGTTTTTCAAGTCGTAGAGAGTAAACGAGAAAAAGCTGTAAACTATTTTTCTAAGAACTGCGCGAAAACTTATATTCCGGCTCAAAACAAAGGGATACCTCGTTCTAGATTGAAACTAGCGAGACTTATGCCCTTCGATTTTACAAGTCGTCGAAGAATAGACGAGAGAAAGGTGTAAACTTTTTCTCTCAGAACTGCGAGAAAACTTGTATTCCGGCTCAAAACAACGAGATACATCGTTTTAGATCGAAACTAGCAAGATTCACGAACATCGATTTTACATGTCGTCGAAGAGTAGACGAGAGAAAGGTGTAAGCTTTATCTCTCAGAACAACGTGAAAAACTTGTATTACAGCTCAAAACAACGTAATACATCGTTTTAGATCGAAACTATCGAGATTCACGAACATCGATTTTACAAGTCGTCGAAGAGTAGACGAGAGAAAGGTGTAAACTTTTTCTCTCAGAACTGCGAGAAAACTTGTATTCCGGCTCAAAACAACGAGATACATCGTTTTAGATCGAAACTAGCAAGATTCACGAACATCGATTTTACAAGTCTTCGAAGACTAGACGAGAGAGAGCTGTAAACTTTTTCTCTCAGAACGGCGCGAAAACTTTGTTCCGGCTCAAAACAACGGGATACATTGTTTTAGATCGAATCTAGCGAGGTATACGCACTTTGGTTTTACAAGTCGTAGAGAGGAAACGAGAGAAAGCTGTAAACTATTTCTTTTAGAACTGCGGAAAAACTTATATTCCGGCTCAAAACGACGGAATACATCGTTTTAGATCGAAACTAGCAATATTCACGAACATCGATTTTACATGTCGTCGAAGAGTAGACGAGAGAAAGGTGTAAACTTTTTCTCTCAGAACTGCGGGAAAACTTGTATTCCGGCTCAAAACAACGGGATACATTGTTTTAGATCGAAGCTAGCGAGATTTACGCACTTTGATTTTACAAGTCGTCGAAGACTAGACGAGAGAGAGCTGTGAACGTTTTCTCTCAGAACTGCGCGAAAACTTGTATTCCGGCTCAAAACAACGGGATACATTGTTTTAGATCTAAACTAGCGAGATTCACGAACATCGATTTTACAAGTCGTCGAAGAGTAGACGAGAGAGAGCTGTAAACTTTTTCTCTCAGAACTGCGGGAAAACTTGTATTCCGGCCCAAAATAACGGGATACATCGTTTTAGATAGAAACTAGCGAGAATTACGCACTTAGATTTTACAAATCGTCGAAGAGTAGACGAGAGAAAGGCGTAAACTATTTTTCTAAGAACTGCGCGAAAACTTATATTCCGGCTCAAAACAAAGGGATACCTCGTTCTAGATTGAAACTAGCGAGACTTATGCCCTTCGATTTTACAAGTCGTCGAAGAATAGACGAGAGAAAGGTGTAAACTTTTTCTCTCAGAACTGCGAGAAAACTTGTATTCCGGCTCAAAACAACGAGATACATCGTTTTAGATCGAAACTAGCAAGATTCACGAACATCGATTTTACAAGTCGTCGAAGACTAGACGAGAGAAAGGTGTAAACTTTTTCTCTCAGAACTGCGGGAAAACTTGTTCTCCGGCTCAAAACAACGGGATACATTGTTTTAGATCGAAGCTAGCGAGATTTACGCACTTTGATTTTACAAGTCGTCGAAGACTAGACGAGAGAGAGCTGTGAACGTTTTCTCTCAGAACTGCGCGAAAACTTGTATTCCGGCTCAAAACAACGGGATACATTGTTTTAGATCTAAACTAGCGAGATTCACGAACATCAATTTTACAAGTCGTCGAAGAGTAGACGAGAGAAAGGTGTAAACTTTTTCTCTCAGAACTGCGAGAAAACTTGTATTCCGGCTCAAAACAACGAGATACATCGTTTTAGATCGAAACTAGCAAGATTCACGAACATCGATTTTACAAGTCGTCGAAGACTAGACGAGAGAAAGGTGTAAACTTTTTCTCTCAGAACTGCGGGAAAACTTGTATTCCGGCTCAAAACAACGGGATACATTGTTTTAGATCGAAGCTAGCGAGATTTACGCACTTTGATTTTACAAGTCGTCGAAGACTAGACGAGAGAGAGCTGTGAACGTTTTCTCTCAGAACTGCGCGAAAACTTGTATTCCGGCTCAAAACAGCGGGATACATTGTTTTAGATCTAAACTAGCGAGATATACGCTCTTTGGTTTTACAAGTCGTAGAGAGTAAACGAGAGAAAGCTGTAAACTATTTCTCTCAGAACTGCGCGAAAACTTATATTACGGCTCAAAACAACGGGATACCTCGTTTTAGATCGAAACTAGCGAGATTTACGCCCTTCGATTTTACAAGTCGTCGAAGAATAGACGAGACAGAGCGGTAAACTTTTTCTCTCAGAACTGCGCGAAAACTTGTACTCCGGCTCAAAACAACGGGATACATCGTTTTAGATCGAAACTAACGAGATTCACGAACATCGTTTTTACATGTCGTCGAAGACTAGACGAGAGAGAGCTGTAAACTTTTTCTCTCAGAACGGCGCGAAAACTTGTGTTCCGGCTCAAAACAACGGGATACATTGTTTTAGATCGAAACTAGCGAGGTATACGCACTTTGGTTTTACAAGTCGTAGAGAGTAAACGAGAGAAAGCTGTAAACTATTTCTCTCAGAACTGCGCGAAAACTTGTATTCCGGCTCAAAACAACGGGATACATCATTTTAAATCGAAACTAACGAGATTCACGAACATCGTTTTTACATGTCGTCGAAGAGTAGACGAGAGAAAGGTGTAAACTTAATCTCTCAGAACAGCGTGAAAAACTTGTATTCCAGCTCAAAACAACGTAATACATCGTTATAGATCGAAACTATCGAGATTCACGAACATCGATTTTACAAGTCGTCGAAGAGTAGACGAGAGAAAGGTGTAAACTTTTTCTCTCAGAACTGCGCGAAAACTTGTATTCCGGCTCAAAACAACGGGATGCATCGTTTTTGATTGAAACTAGCGAGATTTACGCACTTTGGTTTTTCAAGTCGTAGAGAGTAAACGAGAAAAAGCTGGACAGTTTTCTCTCAGATCTGCGCGAAAACTTATATTCCGGCTCAAAACAGCGGGATACATCGTTTTAGATTGAAACTAGCGAGATTCACAGACATCGATTTTACATGTCGTCGAAGAGTAGACGAGAGAGAGTTGCAAACGTTTTCTCTCAGAACTGCGCGAAAACTTGTATTCCGGCTCAAAACAACGGGATACATCATTTTAGATCGAAACTAACGAGATTCACGAACATCGTTTTTGCATGTCGTCGAAGAGTAGACGAGAGAAAGGTGTAAACTTTATCTCTCAGAACAGCGTGAAAAACTTGTATTCCAGCTCAAAACAACGTAATACATCGTTTTAGATCGAAACTATCGAGATTCACGAACATCGATTTTACAAGTCGTCGAAGTGTAGACGAGAGAAAGGTGTAAACTTTTTCTCTCAGAACTGCGCGAAAACTTGTATTCCGGCTCAAAACAACGGGATGCATCGTTTTTGATTGAAACTAGCGAGATTTACGCACTTTGGTTTTTCAAGTCGTAGAGAGTAAACGAGAAAAAGCTGGACAGTTTTCTCTCAGATCTGCGCGAAAACTTATATTCCCGCTCAAAACAATGGGATACATCGTTTTAGATCGAAACTAGCGAGATTCACAGACATCGAGTTCACATGTCGTCGAAGAGTAGACGAGAGAGAGTTGCAAACGTTTTCTCTCAGAACTGCGCGAAAACTTGTATTCCGGCTCAAAAAAAACGGGATACATCGTTTTAGATCGAAACTAGCAAGATTCACGAACATCGATTTTACAAGTCTTCGAAGAGTAGACGAGAGAGAGCTGTAAACTTTTTCTCTCAGAACTGCGGGAAAACATGTATTCCGGCCCAAAATAACGGGATACATCGTTTTAGATAGAAACTAGCGAGATTTACGCACTTTTACAAGTCGTCGAAGAGTAGACGAGAGAGAACTGTAAACTTTTTCTCTCAGAACTGCGCGAAAACTTGTATTCCGGCTCAAAACAACGGGATGCATCGTTTTTGATTGAAACAAGCGAGATTTACGCACTTTGGTTTTTCAAGTCGTAGAGAGTAAACGAGAAAAAGCTGTAAACTATTTTTCTAAGAACTGCGCGAAAACTTATATTCCGGCTCAAAACAAAGGGATACCTCGTTCTAGATTGAAACTAGCGAGACTTATGCCCTTCGATTTTACAAGTCGTCGAAGAATAGACGAGAGAAAGGTGTAAACTTTTTCTCTCAGAACTGCGAGAAAACTTGTATTCCGGCTCAAAACAACGAGATACATCGTTTTAGATCGAAACTAGCAAGATTCACGAACATCGATTTTACAAGTCGTCGAAGACTAGACGAGAGAAAGGTGTAAACTTTTTCTCTCAGAACTGCGGGAAAACTTGTTCTCCGGCTCAAAACAACGGGATACATTGTTTTAGATCGAAGCTAGCGAGATTTACGCACTTTGATTTTACAAGTCGTCGAAGACTAGACGAGAGAGAGCTGTGAACGTTTTCTCTCAGAACTGCGCGAAAACTTGTATTCCGGCTCAAAACAACGGGATACATTGTTTTAGATCTAAACTAGCGAGATTCACGAACATCAATTTTACAAGTCTTCGAAGAGTAGACGAGAGAAAGGTGTAAACTTTTTCTCTCAGAACTGCGAGAAAACTTGTATTCCGGCTCAAAACAACGAGATACATCGTTTTAGATCGAAACTAGCAAGATTCACGAACATCGATTTTACAAGTCGTCGAAGACTAGACGAGAGAAAGGTGTAAACTTTTTCTCTCAGAACTGCGGGAAAACTTGTATTCCGGCTCAAAACAACGGGATACATTGTTTTAGATCGAAGCTAGCGAGATTTACGCACTTTGATTTTACAAGTCGTCGAAGACTAGACGAGAGAGAGCTGTGAACGTTTTCTCTCAGAACTGCGCGAAAACTTGTATTCCGGCTCAAAACAGCGGGATACATTGTTTTAGATCTAAGCTAGCGAGATATACGCTCTTTGGTTTTACAAGTCGTAGAGAGTAAACGAGAGAAAGCTGTAAACTATTTCTCTCAGAACTGCGCGAAAACTTATATTACGGCTCAAAACAACGGGATACCTCGTTTTAGATCGAAACTAGCGAGATTTACGCCCTTCGATTTTACAAGTCGTCGAAGAATAGACGAGACAGAGCGGTAAACTTTTTCTCTCAGAACTGCGCGAAAACTTGTACTCCGGCTCAAAACAACGGGATACATCGTTTTAGATCGAAACTAACGAGATTCACGAACATCGTTTTTACATGTCGTCGAAGACTAGACGAGAGAGAGCTGTAAACTTTTTCTCTCAGAACGGCGCGAAAACTTGTGTTCCGGCTCAAAACAACGGGATACATTGTTTTAGATCGAAACTAGCGAGGTATACGCACTTTGGTTTTACAAGTCGTAGAGAGTAAACGAGAGAAAGCTGTAAACTATTTCTCTCAGAACTGCGCGAAAACTTGTATTCCGGCTCAAAACAACGGGATACATCATTTTAGATCGAAACTAACGAGATTCACGAACATCGTTTTTACATGTCGTCGAAGAGTAGACGAGAGAAAGGTGTAAACTTATTCTCTCAGAACAGCGTGAAAAACTTGTATTCCAGCTCAAAACAACGTAATACATCGTTATAGATCGAAACTATCGAGATTCACGAACATCGATTTTACAAGTCGTCGAAGAGTAGACGAGAGAAAGGTGTAAACTTTTTCTCTCAGAACTGCGCGAAAACTTGTATTCCGGCTCAAAACAACGGGATGCATCGTTTTTGATTGAAACTAGCGAGATTTACGCACTTTGGTTTTTCAAGTCGTAGAGAGTAAACGAGAAAAAGCTGGACAGTTTTCTCTCAGATCTGCGCGAAAACTTATATTCCGGCTCAAAACAGCGGGATACATCGTTTTAGATTGAAACTAGCGAGATTCACAGACATCGATTTTACATGTCGTCGAAGAGTAGACGAGAGAGAGTTGCAAACGTTTTCTCTCAGAACTGCGCGAAAACTTGTATTCCGGCTCAAACCAACGGGATGCATCGTTTTTGATTGAAACAAGCGAGATTTACGCACTTTGGTTTTTCAAGTCGTAGAGAGTAAACGAGAAAAAGCTGTAAACTATTTCTCTAAGAACTGCGCGAAAACTTATATTCCGGCTCAAAACAAAGGGATACCTCGTTTTAGATCGAAACTAGCGAGATTTATGCCCTTCGATTTTACAAGTCGTCGAAGAATAGACGAGACAGAGCTGTAAACTTTATCTCTCAGAACTGCTCGAAAACTTGTATTCCGGCTCAAAACAACGGGATACATCATTTTAGATCGAAACTAACGAGATTTACGAACATCATTTTTACATGTCGTCGAAGAGTAGACGAGAGAAAGGTGTAAGCTTTATCTCTCAGAACAACGTGAAAAACTTGTATTACAGCTCAAAACAACGTAATACATCGTTTTAGATCGAAACTATAGAGATTCACGAACATCGATTTTACAAGTCGTCGAAGAGTAGACGAGAGAAAGGTGTAAACTTTTTCTCTCAGAACTGCGAGAAAACTTGTATTCCGGCTCAAAACAACGAGATACATCGTTTTAGATCGAAACTAGCAAGATTCACGAACATCGATTTTACAAGTCGTCGAAGACTAGACGAGAGAAAGGTGTAAACTTTTTCTCTCAGAACTGCGAAAAAACTTGTATTCCGGCTCAAAACAACGGGATACATTGTTTTAGATCGAAGCTAGCGAGATTTACGCACTTTGATTTTACAAGTCGTCGAAGACTAGACGAGAGAGAGCTGTGAACGTTTTCTCTCAGAACTGCGCGAAAACTTGTATTCCGGCTCAAAACAACGGGATACATTGTTTTAGATCTAAACTAGCGAGATTCACGAACATCGATTTTACAAGTCGTCGAAGAGTAGACGAGAGAGAGCTGTAAACTTTTTCTCTCAGAACTGCGCGAAAACTTATATTCCGGCTCAAAACAACGGGATACATCGTTTTAGATCGAAACTAACGAGATTCACGAACATCGTTTTTACATGTCGTCGAAGAGTAGACGAGAGAAAGGTGTAAACTTTATCTCTCAGAACAGCGTGAAAAACTTGTATTCCAGCTCAAAACAACGTAATACATCGTTTTAGATCGAAACTATCGAGATTCACGAACATCGATTTTACAAGTCGTCGAAGAGTAGACGAGAGAAAGGTGTAAACTTTTTCTCTCAGAACTGCGCGAAAACTTGTATTCCGGCTCAAAACAACGGGATGCATCGTTTTTGATTGAAACTAGCGAGATTTACGCACTTTGGTTTTTCAAGTCGTAGAGAGTAAACGAGAAAAAGCTGGACAGTTTTCTCTCAGATCTGCGCGAAAACTTATATTCCGGCTCAAAACAACGGGATACATCGTTTTAGATCGAAACTAGCGAGATTCACAGACATCGATTTTACATGTCGTCGAAGAGTAGACGAGAGAGAGTTGCAAACGTTTTCTCTCAGAACTGCGCGAAAACTTGTATTCCGGCTCAAAAAAACGGGATACATCGTTTTAGATCGAAACTAGCAAGATTCACGAACATCGATTTTACAAGTCTTGGATGAGTAGACGAGAGAGAGCTGTAAACTTTTTCTCTCAGAACTGCGGGAAAACATGTATTCCGGCCCAAAATAACGGGATACATCGTTTTAGATAGAAACTAGCGAGATTTACGCACTTTTACAAGTCGTCGAAGAGTAGACGAGAGAGAACTGTAAACTTTTTCTCTCAGAACTGCGCGAAAACTTGTATTCCGGCTCGAAACAACAAGATGCATCGTTTTTGATTGAAACAAGCGAGATTTACGCACTTTGGTTTTTCAAGTCGTAGAGAGTAAACGAGAAAAAGCTGTAAACTATTTTTCTAAGAACTGCGCGAAAACTTATATTCCGGCTCAAAACAAAGGGATACCTCGTTCTAGATCGAAACTAGCGAGATTTATGCCCTTCGATTTTACAAGTCGTCTAAGAATAGACGAGACAGAGCTGTAAACTTTATCTCTCAGAACTGCTCGAAAACTTGTATTCCGGCTCAAAACAACGGGATACATCATTTTAGATCGAAACTAACGAGATTTACGAACATCATTTTTACATGTCGTCGAAGAGTAGACGAGAGAAAGGTGTAAGCTTTATCTCTCAGAACAACGTGAAAAACTTGTATTACAGCTCAAAACAACGTAATACATCGTTTTAGATCGAAACTATTGAGATTCACGAACACCAATTTTACAAGTCGTCGAAGAGTAGACGAGAGAAAGGTGTAAACTTTTTCTCTCAGAACTGCAAGAAAACTTGTATTCCGGCTCAAAACAACGAGATACATCCTTTTAGATCGAAACTAGCAAGATTCACGAACATCGATTTTACAAGTCGTCGAAGACTAGACGAGAGAAAGGTGTAAACGTTTTCTCTCAGAACTGCGAGAAAACTTGTATTCCGGCTCAAAACAACGAGATACATCGTTTTAGATCGAAACTAGCAAGATTCACGAACATCGATTTTACAAGTCGTCGAAGACTAGACGAGAGAAAGGTGTAAACTGTTTCTCTCAGAACTGCGGGAAAACTTGTATTCCGGCTCAAAACAACGGGATACATTGTTTTAGATCGAAGCTAGCGAGATTTACGCACTTTGATTTTACAAGTCGTCGAAGACTAGACGAGAGAGAGCTGTGAACGTTTTCTCTCAGAACTGCGCGAAAACTTGTATTCCGGCTCAAAACAACGGGATACATTGTTTTAGATCTAAACTAGCGAGATTCACGAACATCGATTTTACAAGTCGTCGAAGAGTAGACGAGAGAGAGCTGTAAACTTTTTCTCTCAGAACTGCGGGAAAACTTGTATTCCGGCCCAAAATAACGGGATACATCGTTTTAGATAGAAACTAGAGAGAATTACGCACTTAGATTTTACAAATCGTCGAAGAGTAGACGAGAGAAAAACGTAAACTTTTTTCTCTCAGAACTGCGCGAAAACTTGTATTCCGGCTCAAAACAACGGGATACATCGTTTTAGATCGAAACTAGCGAGATATACGCTCTTTGGTTTTACAAGTCGTAGAGAGTAAACGAGAGAAAGCTGTAAACTATTTCTCTCAGAACTGCGCGAAAACTTATATTCCGGCTCAAAACAACGGGATACCTCGTTTTAGATCGAAACTAGCGAGATTTACGCCCTTCCATTTTACAAGTCGTCGAAGAATAGACGAGACAGAGCTGTAAACTTTTTCTCTCAGAACTGCGCGAAAACTTGTATTCCGGCTCAAAACAACGGGATACATCGTTTTATATCGAAACTAACGAGATTCACGAACATCGTTTTTACATGTCGTCGAAGAGTAGACGAGAGAAAGGTGTAAACTTTATCTCTCAGAACAGCGTGAAAAACTTGTATTCCAGCTCAAAACAACGTAATACATCGTTTTAGATCGAAACTATCGAGATTCACGAACATCGATTTTACAAGTCGTCGAAGAGTGGACGAGAGAAAGGTGTAAACTTTTTCTCTCAGAACTGCGGGAAAACTTGTATTCCGGCTCAAAACAACGGGATACATTGTTTTAGATCGAAGCTAGCGAGATTTACGCACTTTGATTTTACAAGTCGTCGAAGACTAGACGAGAGAGAGCTGTGAACGTTTTCTCTCAGAACTGCGCGAAAACTTGTATTCCGGCTCAAAACAGCGGGATACATTGTTTTAGATCTAAACTAGCAAGATTCACGAACATCGATTTTACAAGTCGTCGAAGACTAGACGAGAGAAAGGTGTAAACTTTTTCTCTCAGAACTGCGGGAAAACTTGTTCTCCGGCTCAAAACAACGGGATACATTGTTTTAGATCGAAGCTAGCGAGATTTACGCACTTTGATTTTACAAGTCGTCGAAGACTAGACGAGAGAGAGCTGTGAACGTTTTCTCTCAGAACTGCGAGAAAACTTGTATTCCGGCTCAAAACAACGAGATACATCGTTTTAGATCGAAACTAGCAAGATTCACGAACATCGATTTTACAAGTCGTCGAAGACTAGACGAGAGAAAGGTGTAAACTTTTTCTCTCAGAACTGCGGGAAAACTTGTATTCCGGCTCAAAACAACGGGATACATTGTTTTAGATCGAAGCTAGCGAGATTTACGCACTTTGATTTTACATGTCGTCGAAGACTAGACGAGAGAGAGCTGTGAACGTTTTCTCTCAGAACTGCGCGAAAACTTGTATTCCGGCTCAAAACAGCGGGATACATTGTTTTAGATCTAAACTAGCGAGATATACGCTCTTTGGTTTTACAAGTCGTAGAGAGTAAACGAGAGAAAGCTGTAAACTATTTCTCTCAGAACTGCGCGAAAACTTATATTACGGCTCAAAACAACGGGATACCTCGTTTTAGATCGAAACTAGCGAGATTTACGCCCTTCGATTTTACACGTCGTCGAAGAATAGACGAGACAGAGCGGTAAACTTTTTCTCTCAGAACTGCGCGAAAACTTGTACTCCGGCTCAAAACAACGGGATACATCGTTTTAGATCGAAACTAACGAGATTCACGAACATCGTTTTTACATGTCGTCGAAGACTAGACGAGAGAGAGCTGTAAACTTTTTCTCTCAGAACGGCGCGAAAACTTGTGTTCCGGCTCAAAACAACAGGATACATTGTTTTAGATCGAAACTAGCGAGGTATACGCACTTTGGTTTTACAAGTCGTAGAGAGTAAACGAGAGAAAGCTGTAAACTATTTCTCTCAGAACTGCGCGAAAACTTGTATTCCGGCTCAAAACAACGGGATACATCATTTTAGATCGAAACTAACGAGATTCACGAACATCGTTTTTACATGTCGTCGAAGAGTAGACGAGAGAAAGGTGTAAACTTAATCTCTCAGAACAGCGTGAAAAACTTGTATTCCAGCTCAAAACAACGTAATACATCGTTATAGATCGAAACTATCGAGATTCACGAACATCGATTTTACAAGTCGTCGAAGAGTAGACGAGAGAAAGGTGTAAACTTTTTCTCTCAGAACTGCGCGAAAACTTGTATTCCGGCTCAAAACAACGGGATGCATCGTTTTTGATTGAAACTAGCGAGATTTACGCACTTTGGTTTTTCAAGTCGTAGAGAGTAAACGAGAAAAAGCTGGACAGTTTTCTCTCAGATCTGCGCGAAAACTTATATTCCGGCTCAAAACAGCGGGATACATCGTTTTAGATTGAAACTAGCGAGATTCACAGACATCGATTTTACATGTCGTCGAAGAGTAGACGAGAGAGAGTTGCAAACGTTTTCTCTCAGAACTGCGCGAAAACTTGTATTCCGGCTCAAAACAACGGGATGCATCGTTTTTGATTGAAACAAGCGAGATTTACGCACTTTGGTTTTTCAAGTCGTAGAGAGTAAACGAGAAAAAGCTGTAAACTATTTCTCTAAGAACTGCGCGAAAACTTATATTCCGGCTCAAAACAAAGGGATACCTCGTTTTAGATCGAAACTAGCGAGATTTATGCCCTTCGATTTTACAAGTCGTCGAAGAATAGACGAGACAGAGCTGTAAACTTTATCTCTCAGAACTGCTCGAAAACTTGTATTCCGGCTCAAAACAACGGGATACATCATTTTAGATCGAAACTAACGAGATTTACGAACATCATTTTTACATGTCGTCGAAGAGTAGACGAGAGAAAGGTGTAAGCTTTATCTCTCAGAACAACGTGAAAAACTTGTAGTACAGCTCAAAACAACGTAATACATCGTTTTAGATCGAAACTATCGAGATTCACGAACATCGATTTTACAAGTCGTCGAAGAGTAGACGAGAGAAAGGTGTAAACTTTTTCTCTCAGAACTGCGAGAAAACTTGTATTCCGGCTCAAAACAACGAGATACATCGTTTTAGATCGAAACTAGCAAGATTCACGAACATCGATTTTACAAGTCGTCGAAGACTAGACGAGAGAAAGGTGTAAACTTTTTCTCTCAGAACTGCGAAAAAACTTGTATTCCGGCTCAAAACAACGGGATACATTGTTTTAGATCGAAGCTAGCGAGATTTACGCACTTTGATTTTACAAGTCGTCGAAGACTAGACGAGAGAGAGCTGTGAACGTTTTCTCTCAGAACTGCGCGAAAACTTGTATTCCGGCTCAAAACAACGGGATACATTGTTTTAGATCTAAACTAGCGAGATTCACGAACATCGATTTTACAAGTCGTCGAAGAGTAGACGAGAGAGAGCTGTAAACTTTTTCTCTCAGAACTGCGCGAAAACTTATATTCCGGCTCAAAACAACGGGATACATCGTTTTAGATCGAAACTAACGAGATTCACGAACATCGTTTTTACATGTCGTCGAAGAGTAGACGAGAGAAAGGTGTAAACTTTATCTCTCAGAACAGCGTGAAAAACTTGTATTCCAGCTCAAAACAACGTAATACATCGTTTTAGATCGAAACTATCGAGATTCACGAACATCGATTTTACAAGTCGTCGAAGAGTAGACGAGAGAAAGGTGTAAACTTTTTCTCTCAGAACTGCGCGAAAACTTGTATTCCGGCTCAAAACAACGGGATGCATCGTTTTTGATTGAAACTAGCGAGATTTACGCACTTTGGTTTTTCAAGTCGTAGAGAGTAAACGAGAAAAAGCTGGACAGTTTTCTCTCAGATCTGCGCGAAAACTTATATTCCGGCTCAAAACAACGGGATACATCGTTTTAGATCGAAACTAGCGAGATTCACAGACATCGATTTTACATGTCGTCGAAGAGTAGACGAGAGAGAGTTGCAAACGTTTTCTCTCAGAACTGCGCGAAAACTTGTATTCCGGCTCAAAAAAACGGGATACATCGTTTTAGATCGAAACTAGCAAGATTCACGAACATCGATTTTACAAGTCTTGGATGAGTAGACGAGAGAGAGCTGTAAACTTTTTCTCTCAGAACTGCGGGAAAACATGTATTCCGGCCCAAAATAACGGGATACATCGTTTTAGATAGAAACTAGCGAGATTTACGCACTTTTACAAGTCGTCGAAGAGTAGACGAGAGAGAACTGTAAACTTTTTCTCTCCGAACTGCGCGAAAACTTGTATTCCGGCTCAAAACAACGGGATGCATCGTTTTTGATTGAAACAAGCGAGATTTACGCACTTTGGTTTTTCAAGTCGTAGAGAGTAAACGAGAAAAAGCTGTAAACTATTTTTCTAAGAACTGCGCGAAAACTTATATTCCGGCTCAAAACAACGGGATACATCATTTTAGATCGAAACTAACGAGATTTACGAACATCATTTTTACATGTCGTCGAAGAGTAGACGAGAGAAAGGTGTAAGCTTTATCTCTCAGAACAACGTGAAAAACTTGTATTACAGCTCAAAACAACGTAATACATCGTTTTAGATCGAAACTATTGAGATTCACGAACATCGATTTTACAAGTCGTCGAAGAGTAGACGAGAGAAAGGTGTAAACTTTTTCTCTCAGAACTGCAAGAAAACTTGTATTCCGGCTCAAAACAACGAGATACATCCTTTTAGATCGAAACTAGCAAGATTCACGAACATCGATTTTACAAGTCGTCGAAGACTAGACGAGAGAAAGGTGTAAACGTTTTCTCTCAGAACTGCGAGAAAACTTGTATTCCGGCTCAAAACAACGAGATACATCGTTTTAGATCGAAACTAGCAAGATTCACGAACATCGATTTTACAAGTCGTCGAAGACTAGACGAGAGAAAGGTGTAAACTTTTTCTCTCAGAACTGCGGGAAAACTTGTATTCCGGCTCAAAACAACGGGATACATTGTTTTAGATCGAAGCTAGCGAGATTTACGCACTTTGATTTTACAAGTCGTCGAAGACTAGACGAGAGAGAGCTGTGAACGTTTTCTCTCAGAACTGCGCGAAAACTTGTATTCCGGCTCAAAACAACGGGATACATTGTTTTAGATCTAAACTAGCGAGATTCACGAACATCGATTTTACAAGTCGTCGAAGAGTAGACGAGAGAGAGCTGTAAACTTTTTCTCTCAGAACTGCGGGAAAACTTGTATTCCGGCCCAAAATAACGGGATACATCGTTTTAGATAGAAACTAGCGAGAATTACGCACTTAGATTTTACAAATCGTCGAAGAGTAGACGAGAGAAAAACGTAAACTTTTTTCTCTCAGAACTGCGCGAAAACTTGTATTCCGGCTCAAAACAACGGGATACATCGTTTTAGATCGAAACTAGCGAGATATACGCTCTTTGGTTTTACAAGTCGTAGAGAGTAAACGAGAGAAAGCTGTAAACTATTTCTCTCAGAGCTGCGCGAAAACTTATATTCCGGCTCAAAACAACGGGATACCTCGTTTTAGATCGAAACTAGCGAGATTTACGCCCTTCGATTTTACAAGTCGTCGAAGAATAGACGAGACAGAGCTGTAAACTTTTTCTCTCAGAACTGCGCGAAAACTTGTATTCCGGCTCAAAACAACGGGATACATCGTTTTAGATCGAAACTAACGAGATTCACGAACATCGTTTTTACATGTCGTCGAAGAGTAGACGAGAGAAAGGTGTAAACTTTATCTCTCAGAACAGCGTGAAAAACTTGTATTCCAGCTCAAAACAACGTAATACATCGTTTTAGATCGAAACTATCGAGATTCACGAACATCGATTTTACAAGTCGTCGAAGAGTGGACGAGAGAAAGGTGTAAACTTTTTCTCTCAGAACTGCGCGAAAACTTGTATTCCGGCTCAAAACAACGGGATGCATCGTTTTTGATTGAAACTAGCGAGATTTACGCACATTTGTTTTTTCAAGTCGTAGAGAGTAAACGAGAAAAAGCTGGACAGTTTTCTCTCAGATCTGCGCGAAAACTTATATTCCGGCTCAAAACAACGGGATACATCGTTTTAGATCGAAACTAGCGAGATTCACAGACATCGATTTTACATGTAGTCGAAGAGTAGACGAGAGAGAGTTGCAAACGTTTTCTCTCAGAACTGCGCGAAAACTTGTATTCCGGCTCAAAAAAACGGGATACATCGTTTTAGATCGAAACTAGCAAGATTCACGAACATCGATTTTACAAGTCTTCGAAGAGTAGACGAGAGAGAGCGGTAAACTTTTTCTCTCAGAACTGCGGGAAAACATGTATTCCGGCCCAAAATAACGGGATACATCGTTTTAGATAGAAACTAGCGAGATTTACGCACTTTTACAAGTCGTCGAAGAGTAGACGAGAGAGAACTGTAAACTTTTTCTCTCAGAACTGCGCGAAAACTTGTATTCCGGCTCAAAACAACGGGATGCATCGTTTTTGATTGAAACAAGCGAGATTTACGCACTTTGGTTTTTCAAGTCGTAGAGAGTAAACGAGAAAAAGCTGTAAACTATTTTTCTAAGAACTGCGCGAAAACTTATATTCCGGCTCAAAACAAAGGGATACCTCGTTCTAGATCGAAACTAGCGAGATTTATGCCCTTCGATTTTACAAGTCGTCGAAGAATAGACGAGACAGAGCTGTAAACTTTATCTCTCAGAACTGCTCGAAAACTTGTATTCCGGCTCAAAACAACGGGATACATCATTTTAGATCGAAACAAACGAGATTTACGAACATCATTTTTACATGTCGTCGAAGAGTAGACGAGAGAAAGGTGTAAGCTTTATCTCTCAGAACAACGTGAAAAACTTGTATTACAGCTCAAAACAACGTAATACATCGTTTTAGATCGAAACTATCGAGATTCACGAACATCGATTTTACAAGTCGTCGAAGAGTAGACGAGAGAAAGGTGTAAACTTTTTCTCTCAGAACTGCGAGAAAACTTGTATTCCGGCTCAAAACAACGAGATACATCGTTTTAGATCGAAACTAGCAAGATTCACGAGCATCGATTTTACAAATCGTCGAGGAGTACACGAGAGGAAGGTGTAAACTTTTTCTCTCAGAACTGCGCGTAAACTTGTATGCCGGCTCAAAACAACGGGATACATCGTTTTAGGTCGAAACTAGCAAGATTCACGAGCATCGATTTTACAAGTCGTAGAGAGTAAACGAGAGAAAGCTGTAAACTATTTCTCTCAGAACTGCGCGAAAACTTATATTCCGGCTCAAAACAACGGGATACCTCGTTTTAGATCGAAACTAGCGAGATTTACGCCCTTCGATTTTACAAGTAGTCGAAGAATAGACGAGACAGAGCTGTAAACTTTTTCTCTCAGAACTGCGCGAAAACTTGTATTCCGGCTCAAAACAACGGGATACATCATTTTAGATCGAAACTAACGAGATTCACGAACATCGTTTTTACATGTCGTCGAAGAGTAGACGAGAGAAAGGTGTAAACTTTATCTCTCAGAACAGCGTGAAAAACTTGTATTCCAGCTCAAAACAACGTAATACATCGTTTTACATCGAAACTATCGAGATTCACGAACATCGATTTTACAAGTCGTCGAAGAGTAGACGAGAGAAAGGTGTAAACTTTTTCTCTCAGAACTGCGAGAAAACTTGTATTCCGGCTCAAAACAACGGGATACATCGTTTTAGATCGAAACTAGCAAGATTCACGAACATCGATTTTACAAGTCGTCGAAGACTAGACGAGAGAGAGCTGTAAACTTTTTCTCTCAGAACTGCGCGAAAACTTGTATTCCGGCTCAAAACAACGGGATACATCGTTTTAGATCGAAACTAGCGAGATTCACGAACATTGTTTTTACATGTCGTCGAAGAGTAGACGAGAGAAAGGTATAAACTTAATCTCTCAGAACAGCGTGAAAAACTTGTATTCCAGCTCAAAACAACGTGATACATCGTTTTAGATCGAAACTATCGAGATTCACGAACATCGATTTTACAAGTCGTCGAAGAGTAGACGAGAGAAAGGTGTAAACTTTTTCTCTCAGAACTGCGCGAAAACTTGTATTCCGGCTCAAAACAACGGGATGCATCGTTTTTGATTGAAACTAGCGAGATTTACGCACTTTGGTTTTTCAAGTCGTAGAGAGTAAACGAGAAAAAGCTGGACAGTTTTCTCTCAGATCTGCGCGAAAACTTATATTCCGGCTCAAAACAACGGGATACATCGTTTTAGATCGAAACTAGCGAGATTCACAGACATCGATTTTACATGTCGTCGAAGAGTAGACGAGAGAGAGTTGCAAACGTTTTCTCTAAGAACTGCGCGAAAACTTATATTCCGGCTCAAAACAAAGGGATACCTCGTTTTAGATCGAAACTAGCGAGATTTATGCCCTTCGATTTTACAAGTCGTCGAAGAATAGACGAGACAGAGCTGTAAACTTTATCTCTCAGAACTGCTCGAAAACTTGTATTCCGGCTCAAAACAACGGGATACATCATTTTAGATCGAAACTAACGAGATTTACGAACATCATTTTTACATGTCGTCGAAGAGTAGACGAGAGAAAGGTGTAAGCTTTATCTCTCAGAACAACGTGAAAAACTTGTATTACAGCTCAAAACAACGTAATACATCGTTTTAGATCGAAACTATCGAGATTCACGAACATCGATTTTACAAGTCGTCGAAGAGTAGACGAGAGAAAGGTGTAAACTTTTTCTCTCAGAACTGCGAGAAAACTTGTATTCCGGCTCAAAACAACGAGATACATCGTTTTAGATCGAAACTAGCAAGATTCACGAACATCGATTTTACAAGTCGTCGAAGACTAGACGAGAGAAAGGTGTAAACTTTTTCTCTCAGAACTGCGGGAAAACTTGTTCTCCGGCTCAAAACAACGGGATACATTGTTTTAGATCGAAGCTAGCGAGATTTACGCACTTTGATTTTACAAGTCGTCGAAGACTAGACGAGAGAGAGCTGTGAACGTTTTCTCTCAGAACTGCGCGAAAACTTGTATTCCGGCTCAAAACAACGGGATACATTGTTTTAGATCTAAACTAGCGAGATTCACGAACATCAATTTTACAAGTCGTCGAAGAGTAGACGAGAGAAAGGTGTAAACTTTTTCTCTCAGAACTGCGAGAAAACTTGTATTCCGGCTCAAAACAACGAGATACATCGTTTTAGATCGAAACTAGCAAGATTCACGAACATCGATTTTACAAGTCGTCGAAGACTAGACGAGAGAAAGGTGTAAACTTTTTCTCTCAGAACTGCGAGAAAACTTGTATTCCGGCTCAAAACAACGAGATACATCGTTTTAGATCGAAACTAGCAAGATTCACGAACATCGATTTTACAAGTCGTCGAAGACTAGACGAGAGAAAGGTGTAAACTTTTTCTCTCAGAACTGCGGGAAAACTTGTATTCCGGCTCAAAACAACGGGATACATTGTTTTAGATCGAAGCTAGCGAGATTTACGCACTTTGATTTTACAAGTCGTCGAAGACTAGACGAGAGAGAGCTGTGAACGTTTTCTCTCAGAACTGCGCGAAAACTTGTATTCCGGCTCAAAACAGCGGGATACATTGTTTTAGATCTAAACTAGCGAGATATACGCTCTTTGGTTTTACAAGTCGTAGAGAGTAAACGAGAGAAAGCTGTAAACTATTTCTCTCAGAACTGCGCGAAAACTTATATTCCGGCTCAAAACAACGGGATACATCGTTTTAGATCGAAACTAGCGAGATTTACGCACTTCGATTTTACAAGTCGTCGAAGAGTAGACGAGAGAAAGCGGTAAACTTTTTCTCTCAGAACTGCGCGAAAACTTGTATTCCGGCTCAAAACAACGGGATACATCGTTTTAGATCGAAACTAGCGAGATTCACGAACATCGATTTTACAAGTCGTCGAAGACTAGACGAGAGAGAGCTGTAAACTTTTTCTCTCAGAACTGCGCGAAAACTTGTATTCCGGCTCAAAACAACGGGATACATCGTTTTAGATCGAAACTAGCGAGATTACGCACTTTGGTTTTACAAGTCGTCGAAGAGTAGACGAGAGAAAGCTGTAAACTTTTCTCTCAGAACTGCGCGAAAACTTGTATTCCGGCTCAAAACAACGGGATACATCGTTTTAGATCGAAACTAACGAGATTCACGAACATCGTTTTTACATGTCGTCGAAGAGTAGACGAGAGAAAGGTGTAAACTTAATCTCTCAGAACAGCGTGAAAAACTTGTATTCCGGCTCAAAACAACGAGATACATCGTTTTAGATCGAAACTAGCAAGATTCACGAACATCGATTTTACAAGTCGTCGAAGACTAGACGAGAGAAAGGTGTAAACTTTTTCTCTCAGAACTGCGCGAAAACTTGTATTCCGGCTCAAAACAACGGGATACATCGTTTTAGATCGAAACTAGCGAGATTTACGCACTTTGATTTTACAAGTCGTCGAAGAGTAGACGAGAGAAAGCTGTGAACGTTTTCTCTCAGAACTGCGCGAAAACTTGTATTCCGGCTCAAAACAACGGGATACATCGTTTTAGATCGAAACTAGCGAGATTCACGAGACATCGATTTTACAAGTCGTCGAAGAGTAGACGAGAGAGAGCTGTAAACGTTTTCTCTCAGAACTGCGCGAAAACTTGTATTCCGGCTCAAAAAAACGGGATACATCGTTTTAGATCGAAACTAGCGAGATTCACGAACTTCGATTTTACAAGTCGTCGAAGAGTAGACGAGAGAGAGCTGTAAACGTTTTCTCTCAGAACTGCGGGAAAACTTGTATTCCGGCCCAAAATAACGGGATACATCGTTTTAGATCGAAACTAGCGAGATTCACGCACATTGTTTTACAAGTCGTCGAAGAGTAGACGAGAGAGAAGCTGTAAACTTTATCTCTCAGAACTGCGCGAAAACTTGTATTCCGGCTCAAAACAACGGGATGCATCGTTTTTGATTGAAACAAGCGAGATTTACGCACTTTGATTTTACAAGTCGTAGAGAGTAAACGAGAGAAAGCTGTAAACTATTTCTCTAAGAACTGCGCGAAAACTTATATTCCGGCTCAAAACAACGAGATACATCGTTTTAGATCGAAACTAGCAAGATTCACGAACATCGATTTTACAAGTCGTCGAAGACTAGACGAGAGAAAGGTGTAAACTTTTTCTCTCAGAACTGCGGGAAAACTTGTATTCCGGCTCAAAACAACGGGATACATTGTTTTAGATCGAAGCTAGCGAGATTTACGCACTTTGATTTTACAAGTCGTCGAAGACTAGACGAGAGAGAGCTGTGAACGTTTTCTCTCAGAACTGCGCGAAAACTTGTATTCCGGCTCAAAAAAACGGGATACATTGTTTTAGATCTAAACTAGCGAGATTCACGAACATCAATTTTACAAGTCGTCGAAGAGTAGACGAGAGAGAGCTGTAAACTTTTTCTCTCAGAACTGCGGGAAAACTTGTATTCCGGCCCAAAATAACGGCATACATCGTTTTAGATAGAAACTAGCGAGAATTACGCACTTAGATTTTACAAATCGTCGAAGAGTAGACGAGAGAAAGGCGTAAACTTTTTTCTCTCAGAACTGCGCGAAAACTTGTATTCCGGCTCAAAACAACGGGAAACATCGTTTTAGATCGAAACTAGCGAGATATACGCTCTTTGGTTTTACAAGTCGTAGAGAGTAAACGAGAGAAAGCTGTAAACTATTTCTCTCAGAACTGCGCGAAAACTTATATTCCGGCTCAAAACAACGGGATACCTCGTTCTAGATCGAAACTAGCGAGATTTACGCCCTTCGATTTTACAAGTCGTCGAAGAATAGACGAGACAGAGCTGTAAACTTTTTCTCTCAGAACTGCGCGAAAACTTGTATTCCGGCTCAAAACAACGGGATACATCGTTTTAGATCGAAACTAACGAGATTCACGAACATCGTTTTTACATGTCGTCGAAGAGTAGACGAGAGAAAGGTGTAAACTTTATCTCTCAGAACAGCGTGAAAAACTTGTATTCCAGCTCAGAACAACGTAATACATCGTTTTAGATCGAAACTATCGAGATTCACGAACATCGATTTTACAAGTCGTCGAAGAGTAGACGAGAGAAAGGTGTAAACTTTTTCTCTCAGAACTGCGAGAAAACTTGTATTCCGGCTCAAAACAACGGGATGCATCGTTTTAGATCGAAACTAGCAAGATTCACGCACATCGATTTTACAAGTCGTCGAAGAGTAGACGAGAGAAAGGTGGACACGTTTTCTCTCAGAACTGCGCGAAAACTTGTATTCCGGCTCAAAACAACGGGATACATCGTTTTAGATCGAAACTAGCGAGATTCACGAGACATCGATTTTACAAGTCGTCGAAGAGTAGACGAGAGAGAGGTGCAAACGTTTTCTCTCAGAACTGCGCGAAAACTTGTATTCCGGCTCAAAACAACGGGATGCATCGTTTTAGATCGAAACTAGCGAGATTCACGCACATCGATTTTACAAGTCGTAGAGAGTAGACGAGAGAGAGCTGGACACGTTTTCTCTCAGAACTGCGGGAAAACATGTATTCCGGCCCAAAACAACGGGATACATCGTTTTAGATAGAAACTAGCGAGATTTACGCACCTTTACAAGTCGTCGAAGAGTAGACGAGAGAGAACTGTAAACTTTTTCTCTCAGAACTGCGCGAAAACTTGTATTCCGGCTCAAAACAACGGGATGCATCGTTTTTGATTGAAACAAGCGAGATTTACGCACTTTGGTTTTTCAAGTCGTAGAGAGTAAACGAGAAAAAGCTGTAAACTATTTCTCTAAGAACTGCGCGAAAACTTATATTCCGGCTCAAAACAAAGGGATACCTCGTTTTAGATCGAAACTAGCGAGATTTATGCCCTTTGATTTTACAAGTCGTCGAAGAATAGACGAGACAGAGCTGTAAACTTTATCTCTCAGAACTGCTCGAAAACTTGTATTCCGGCTCAAAACAACGGGTTACATCATTTTAGATCGAAACTAACGAAATTTACGAACATCATTTTTACATGTCGTCGAAGAGTAGACGAGAGAAAGGTGTAAGCTTTATCTCTCAGAACAACGTGAAAAACTTGTATTACAGCTCAAAACAACGTAATACATCGTTTTAGATCGAAACTATCGAGATTCACGAACATCGATTTTACAAGTCGTCGAAGAGTAGACGAGAGAAAGGTGTAAACTTTTTCTCTCAGAACTGCGAGAAAACTTGTATTCCGGCTCAAAACAACGAGATACATCGTTTTAGATCGAAACTAGCAAGATTCACGAACATCGATTTTACAAGTCTTCGAAGAATAGACGAGAGAGAGCCGTAAACTTTTTCTCTCAGAACGGCGCGAAAACTTGTGTTCCGGCTCAAAACAACGGGATACATTGTTTTAGATTGAAACTAGCGAGGTATACGCACTTTGGTTTTACAAGTCGTAGAGAGTAAACGAGAGAAAGCTGTAAACTATTTCTTTTAGAACTGCGGAAAAACATATTCCGGCTCAAAACGACGGGATACATCGTTTTAGATCGAAACTAGCAATATTCACGAACATCGATTTTACATGTCGTCGAAGAGTAGACGAGAGAAAGGTGTAAACTTTTTCTCTCAGAACTGCGGGAAAACTTGTATTCCGGCTCAAAACAACGGGATACATTGTTTTAGATCGAAGCTAGCGAGATTTACGCACTTTGATTTTACAAGTCGTCGAAGACTAGACGAGAGAGAGCTGTGAACGTTTTCTCTCAGAACTGCGCGAAAACTTGTATTCCGGCTCAAAACAACGGGATACATCATTTTAGATCGAAACTAACGAGATTCACGAACATTGTTTTTACATGTCGTCGAAGAGTAGACGAGAGAAAGGTATAAACTTAATCTCTCAGAACAGCGTGAAAAACTTGTATTCCAGCTCAAAACAACGTGATACATCGTTTTAGATCGAAACTATCGAGATTCACGAACATCGATTTTACAAGTCGTCGAAGAGTAGACGAGAGAGAAGGTGTAAACTTTTTCTCTCAGAACTGCGCGAAAACTTGTATTCCGGCTCAAAACAACGGGATGCATCGTTTTTGATTGAAACTAGCGAGATTTACGCACTTTGGTTTTTCAAGTCGTAGAGAGTAAACGAGAAAAAGCTGGACAGTTTTCTCTAAGAACTGCGCGAAAACTTATATTCCGGCTCAAAACAAAGGGATACCTCGTTTTAGATCGAAACTAGCGAGATTTATGGCCTTCGATTTTACAAGTCGTCGAAGAATAGACGAGACAGAGCTGTAAACTTTATCTCTCAGAACTGCTCGAAAACTTGTATTCCGGCTCAAAACAACGGGATACATCATTTTAGATCGAAACTAACGAGATTTACGAACATCATTTTTACATGTCGTCGAAGAGTAGACGAGAGAAAGGTGTAAGCTTTATCTCTCAGAACAACGTGAAAAACTTGTATTACAGCTCAAAACAACGTATTACATCGTTTTAGATCGAAACTATCGAGATTCACGAACATCGATTTTACAAGTCGTCGAAGAGTAGACGAGAGAAAGGTGTAAACTTTTTCTCTCAGAACTGCGAGAAAACTTGTATTCCGGCTCAAAACAACGAGATACATCGTTTTAGATCGAAACTAGCAAGATTCACGAACATCGATTTTACAAGTCTTCGAAGAATAGACGAGAGAGAGCTGTAAACTTTTTCTCTCAGAACGGCGCGAAAACTTGTGTTCCGGCTCAAAACAACGGGATACATTGTTTTAGATCGAAACTAGTGAGGTATACGCACTTTGGTTTTACAAGTCGTAGAGAGTAAACGAGAGAAAGCTGTAAACTATTTCTTTTAGAACTGCGGAAAAACATATTCCGGCTCAAAACGACGGGATACATCGTTTTAGATCGAAACTAGCAATATTCACGAACATCGATTTTACATGTCGTCGAAGAGTAGACGAGAGAAAGGTGTAAACTTTTTCTCTCAGAACTGCGGGAAAACTTGTTCTCCGGCTCAAAACAACGGGATACATTGTTTTAGATCGAAGCTAGCGAGATTTACGCACTTTGATTTTACAAGTCGTCGAAGACTAGACGAGAGAGAGCTGTGAACGTTTTCTCTCAGAACTGCGCGAAAACTTGTATTCCGGCTCAAAACAACGGGATACATTGTTTTAGATCTAAACTAGCGAGACTCACGAACATCAATTTTACAAGTCGTCGAAGAGTAGACGAGAGAAAGGTGTAAACTTTTTCTCTCAGAACTGCGAGAAAACTTGTATTCCGGCTCAAAACAACGAGATACATCGTTTTAGATCGAAACTAGCAAGATTCACGAACATCGATTTTACAAGTCGTCGAAGACTAGACGAGAGAAAGGTGTAAACTTTTTCTCTCAGAACTGCGGGAAAACTTGTATTCCGGCTCAAAACAACGGGATACATTGTTTTAGATCGAAGCTAGCGAGATTTACGCACTTTGATTTTACAAGTCGTCGAAGACTAGACGAGAGAGAGCTGTGAACGTTTTCTCTCAGAACTGCGCGAAAACTTGTATTCCGGCTCAAAACAGCGGGATACATTGTTTTAGATCTAAACTAGCGAGATATACGCTCTTTGGTTTTACAAGTCGTCGAAGAGTAGACGAGAGAAAGCTGTAAACTATTTCTCTCAGAACTGCGCGAAAACTTATATTCCGGCTCAAAACAACGGGATACCTCGTTTTAGATCGAAACTAGCGAGATTTACGCTCTTTGGTTTTACAAGTCGTAGAGAGTAAACGAGAGAAAGCTGTAAACTATTTCTCTCAGAACTGCGCGAAAACTTATATTCCGGCTCAAAACAACGGGATACCTCGTTTTAGATCGAAACTAGCGAGATTTACGCCCTTCGATTTTACAAGTCGTCGAAGAATAGACGAGACAGAGCTGTAAACTTTTTCTCTCAGAACTGCGCGAAAACTTGTATTCCGGCTCAAAACAACGGGATACATCGTTTTAGATCGAAACTAACGAGATTCACGAACATCGTTTTTACATGTCGTCGAAGAGTAGACGAGAGAAAGGTGTAAACTTTATCTCTCAGAACAGCGTGAAAAACTTGTATTCCAGCTCAGAACAACGTAATACATCGTTTTAGATCGAAACTATCGAGATTCACGAACATCGATTTTACAAGTCGTCGAAGAGTAGACGAGAGAAAGGTGTAAACTTTTTCTCTCAGAACTGCGCGAAAACTTGTATTCCGGCTCAAAACAACGGGATGCATCGTTTTTGATTGAAACTAGCGAGATTTACGCACTTTGTTTTTTCAAGTCGTAGAGAGTAAACGAGAAAAAGCTGGACAGTTTTCTCTCAGATCTGCGCGAAAACTTATATTCCGGCTCAAAACAACGGGATACATCGTTTTAGATCGAAACTAGCGAGATTCACAGACATCGATTTTACATGTAGTCGAAGAGTAGACGAGAGAGAGCTGTAAACTTTTTCTCTCAGAACTGCGGGAAAACATGTATTCTGGCCCAAAATAACGGGATACATCGTTTTAGATAGAAACTAGCGAGATTTACGCACTTTTACAAGTCGTCGAAGAGTAGACGAGAGAGAACTGTAAACTTTTTCTCTCAGAACTGCGCGAAAACTTGTATTCCGGCTCAAAACAACGGGATGCATCGTTTTTGATTGAAACAAGCGAGATTTACGCACTTTGGTTTTTCAAGTCGTAGAGAGTAAACGAGAAAAAGCTGTAAACTATTTCTCTAAGAACTGCGCGAAAACTTATATTCCGGCTCAAAACAAAGGGATACCTCGTTTTAGATCGAAACTAGCGAGATTTATGGCCTTCGATTTTACAAGTCGTCGAAGAATAGACGAGACAGAGCTGTAAACTTTATCTCTCAGAACTGCTCGAAAACTTGTATTCCGGCTCAAAACAACGGGATACATCATTTTAGATCGAAACTAACGAAATTTACGAACATCATTTTTACATGTCGTCGAAGAGTAGACGAGAGAAAGGTGTAAGCTTTATCTCTCAGAACAACGTGAAAAACTTGTATTACAGCTCAAAACAACGTAATACATCGTTTTACATCGAAACTATCGAGATTCACGAACATCGATTTTACAAGTCGTCGAAGAGTAGACGAGAGAAAGGTGTAAACTTTTTCTCTCAGAACTGCGAGAAAACTTGTATTCCGGCTCAAAACAACGAGATACATCGTTTTAGATCGAAACTAGCAAGATTCACGAACATCGATTTTACAAGTCTTCGAAGACTAGACGAGAGAGAGCTGTAAACTTTTTCTCTCAGAACGGCGCGAAAACTTGTGTTCCGGCTCAAAACAACGGGATACATTGTTTTAGATCGAAACTAGCGAGGTATACGCACTTTGGTTTTACAAGTCGTAGAGAGTAAACGAGAGAAAGCTGTAAACTATTTCTTTTAGAACTGCGGAAAAACATATTCCGGCTCAAAACGACGGGATACATCGTTTTAGATCGAAACTAGCAATATTCACGAACATCGATTTTACATGTCGTCGAAGAGTAGACGAGAGAAAGGTGTAAACTTTTTCTCTCAGAACTGCGGGAAAACTTGTATTCCGGCTCAAAACAACGGGATACATTGTTTTAGATCGAAGCTAGCGAGATTTACGCACTTTGATTTTACAAGTCGTCGAAGACTAGACGAGAGAGAGCTGTGAACGTTTTCTCTCAGAACTGCGCGAAAACTTGTATTCCGGCTCAAAACAACGGGATACATCATTTTAGATCGAAACTAACGAGATTCACGAACATTGTTTTTACATGTCGTCGAAGAGTAGACGAGAGAAAGGTATAAACTTAATCTCTCAGAACAGCGTGAAAAACTTGTATTCCAGCTCAAAACAACGTGATACATCGTTTTAGATCGAAACTATCGAGATTCACGAACATCGATTTTACAAGTCGTCGAAGAGTAGACGAGAGAAAGGTGTAAACTTTTTCTCTCAGAACTGCGCGAAAACTTGTATTCCGGCTCAAAACAACGGGATGCATCGTTTTTGATTGAAACTAGCGAGATTTACGCACTTTGGTTTTTCAAGTCGTAGAGAGTAAACGAGAAAAAGCTGGACAGTTTTCTCTCAGATCTGCGCGAAAACTTATATTCCGGCTCAAAACAACGGGATACATCGTTTTAGATCGAAACTAGCGAGATTCACAGACATCGATTTTACATGTCGTCGAAGAGTAGACGAGAGAGAGTTGCAAACGTTTTCTCTAAGAACTGCGCGAAAACTTATATTCCGGCTCAAAACAAAGGGATACCTCGTTTTAGATCGAAACTAGCGAGATTTATGCCCTTCGATTTTACAAGTCGTCGAAGAATAGACGAGACAGAGCTGTAAACTTTATCTCTCAGAACTGCTCGAAAACTTGTATTCCGGCTCAAAACAACTGGATACATCATTTTAGATCGAAACTAACGAGATTTACGAACATCATTTTTACATGTCGTCGAAGAGTAGACGAGAGAAAGGTGTAAGCTTTATCTCTCAGAACAACGTGAAAAACTTGTATTACAGCTCAAAACAACGTAATACATCGTTTTAGATCGAAACTATCGAGATTCACGAACATCGATTTTACAAGTCGTCGAAGAGTAGACGAGAGAAAGGTGTAAACTTTTTCTCTCAGAACTGCGAGAAAACTTGTATTCCGGCTCAAAACAACGAGATACATCGTTTTAGATCGAAACTAGCAAGATTCACGAACATCGATTTTACAAGTCGTCGAAGACTAGACGAGAGAAAGGTGTAAACTTTTTCTCTCAGAACTGCGGGAAAACTTGTTCTCCGGCTCAAAACAACGGGATACATTGTTTTAGATCGAAGCTAGCGAGATTTACGCACTTTGATTTTACAAGTCGTCGAAGACTAGACGAGAGAGAGCTGTGAACGTTTTCTCTCAGAACTGCGCGAAAACTTGTATTCCGGCTCAAAACAACGGGATACATTGTTTTAGATCTAAACTAGCGAGACTCACGAACATCAATTTTACAAGTCGTCGAAGAGTAGACGAGAGAAAGGTGTAAACTTTTTCTCTCAGAACTGCGAGAAAACTTGTATTCCGGCTCAAAACAACGAGATACATCGTTTTAGATCGAAACTAGCAAGATTCACGAACATCGATTTTACAAGTCGTCGAAGACTAGACGAGAGAAAGGTGTAAACTTTTTCTCTCAGAACTGCGGGAAAACTTGTATTCCGGCTCAAAACAACGGGATACATTGTTTTAGATCGAAGCTAGCGAGATTTACGCACTTTGATTTTACAAGTCGTCGAAGACTAGACGAGAGAGAGCTGTGAACGTTTTCTCTCAGAACTGCGCGAAAACTTGTATTCCGGCTCAAAACAGCGGGATACATTGTTTTAGATCTAAACTAGCGAGATATACGCTCTTTGGTTTTACAAGTCGTAGAGAGTAAACGAGAGAAAGCTGTAAACTATTTCTCTCAGAACTGCGCGAAAACTTATATTCCGGCTCAAAACAACGGGATACATCGTTTTAGATCGAAACTAGCGAGATTCACGCATCTTGATTTTACAAGTCGTCGAAGAGTAGACGAGAGAAAGCTGTAAACTATTTCTCTCAGAACTGCGCGAAAACTTGTATTCCGGCTCAAAACAACGGGATACATCGTTTTAGATCGAAACTAGCAATATTCACGAACATCGATTTTACATGTCGTCGAAGAGTAGACGAGAGAAAGGTGTAAACTTTTTCTCTCAGAACTGCGGGAAAACTTGTATTCCGGCTCAAAACAACGGGATACATTGTTTTAGATCGAAGCTAGCGAGATTTACGCACTTCGATTTTACAAGTCGTCGAAGACTAGACGAGAGAGAGCTGTGAACGTTTTCTCTCAGAACTGCGCGAAAACTTGTATTCCGGCTCAAAACAACGGGATACATCATTTTAGATCGAAACTAACGAGATTCACGAACATTGTTTTTACATGTCGTCGAAGAGTAGACGAGAGAAAGGTGTAAACTTAATCTCTCAGAACAGCGTGAAAAACTTGTATTCCGGCTCAAAACAACGAGATACATCGTTTTAGATCGAAACTAGCAAGATTCACGAACATCGATTTTACAAGTCGTCGAAGACTAGACGAGAGAAAGGTGTAAACGTTTTCTCTCAGAACTGCGAGAAAACTTGTATTCCGGCTCAAAACAACGGGATACATCGTTTTAGATCGAAACTAGCAAGATTCACGAACATCGATTTTACAAGTCGTCGAAGACTAGACGAGAGAAAGGTGTAAACTTTTTCTCTCAGAACTGCGGGAAAACTTGTATTCCGGCTCAAAACAACGGGATACATTGTTTTAGATCGAAGCTAGCGAGATTTACGCACATTGATTTTACAAGTCGTCGAAGACTAGACGAGAGAGAGCTGTAAACGTTTTCTCTCAGAACTGCGCGAAAACTTGTATTCCGGCTCAAAACAACGGGATACATCGTTTTAGATCTAAACTAGCGAGATTCACGAACATCGATTTTACAAGTCGTCGAAGAGTAGACGAGAGAAAGCTGTAAACTTTTTCTCTCAGAACTGCGCGAAAACTTGTATTCCGGCTCAAAACAACGGGATACATCGTTTTAGATCGAAACTAGCGAGAATTACGCACTTCGATTTTACAAGTCGTCGAAGAGTAGACGAGAGAGAGCTGTAAACTTTTTCTCTCAGAACTGCGCGAAAACTTGTATTCCGGCTCAAAACAACGGGATACATCATTTTAGATCGAAACTAACGAGATTCACGAACATCGATTTTACATGTCGTCGAAGAGTAGACGAGAGAAAGGTGTAAACTTTATCTCTCAGAACAGCGTGAAAAACTTGTATTCCGGCTCAAAACAACGAGATACATCGTTTTAGATCGAAACTAGCAAGATTCACGAACATCGATTTTACAAGTCGTCGAAGACTAGACGAGAGAAAGGTGTAAACGTTTTCTCTCAGAACTGCGAGAAAACTTGTATTCCGGCTCAAAACAACGAGATACATCGTTTTAGATCGAAACTAGCAAGATTCACGAACATCGATTTTACAAGTCGTCGAAGACTAGACGAGAGAAAGGTGTAAACTTTTTCTCTCAGAACTGCGGGAAAACTTGTATTCCGGCTCAAAACAACGGGATACATTGTTTTAGATCGAAGCTAGCGAGATTTACGCACTTTGATTTTACAAGTCGTCGAAGACTAGACGAGAGAGAGCTGTGAACGTTTTCTCTCAGAACTGCGCGAAAACTTGTATTCCGGCTCAAAACAACGGGATACATTGTTTTAGATCTAAACTAGCGAGATTCACGAACATCAATTTTACAAGTCGTCGAAGAGTAGACGAGAGAGAGGTGTAAACTTTTTCTCTCAGAACTGCGGGAAAACTTGTATTCCGGCCCAAAACAACGGCATACATCGTTTTAGATAGAAACTAGCGAGAATTACGCACTTAGATTTTACAAGTCGTCGAAGAGTAGACGAGAGAAAGGCGTAAACTTTTTTCTCTCAGAACTGCGCGAAAACTTGTATTCCGGCTCAAAACAACGGGAAACATCGTTTTAGATCGAAACTAGCGAGATATACGCTCTTTGGTTTTACAAGTCGTAGAGAGTAAACGAGAGAAAGCTGTAAACTATTTCTCTCAGAACTGCGCGAAAACTTATATTCCGGCTCAAAACAACGGGATACCTCGTTCTAGATCGAAACTAGCGAGATTTACGCCCTTCGATTTTACAAGTCGTCGAAGAATAGACGAGACAGAGCTGTAAACTTTTTCTCTCAGAACTGCGCGAAAACTTGTATTCCGGCTCAAAACAACGGGATACATCGTTTTAGATCGAAACTAACGAGATTCACGAACATCGTTTTTACATGTCGTCGAAGAGTAGACGAGAGAAAGGTGTAAACTTTATCTCTCAGAACAGCGTGAAAAACTTGTATTCCAGCTCAGAACAACGTAATACATCGTTTTAGATCGAAACTATCGAGATTCACGAACATCGATTTTACAAGTCGTCGAAGAGTAGACGAGAGAAAGGTGTAAACTTTTTCTCTCAGAACTGCGAGAAAACTTGTATTCCGGCTCAAAACAACGAGATACATCGTTTTAGATCGAAACTAGCAAGATTCACGAACATCGATTTTACAAGTCGTCGAAGACTAGACGAGAGAAAGGTGTAAACGTTTTCTCTCAGAACTGCGAGAAAACTTGTATTCCGGCTCAAAACAACGAGATACATCGTTTTAGATCGAAACTAGCAAGATTCACGAACATCGATTTTACAAGTCGTCGAAGAGTAGACGAGAGAAAGGTGTAAACTTTTTCTCTCAGAACTGCGCGAAAACTTGTATTCCGGCTCAAAACAACGGGATACATCGTTTTAGATCGAAACTAGCGAGATTCACGCACTTCGATTTTACAAGTCGTCGAAGAGTAGACGAGAGAAAGGTGTAAACGTTTTCTCTCAGAACTGCGCGAAAACTTGTATTCCGGCTCAAAACAACGGGATACATCGTTTTAGATCGAAACTAGCAAGATTTACGACATCATTTTACAAGTCGTCGAAGAGTAGACGAGAGAGAAGGTGTAAACTTTTTCTCTCAGAACTGCGCGAAAACTTGTATTCCGGCTCAAAACAACGGGATGCATCGTTTTAGATTGAAACAAGCGAGATTTACGCACTTTGGTTTTTCAAGTCGTAGAGAGTAAACGAGAGAAAGCTGTAAACTATTTCTCTAAGAACTGCGCGAAAACTTATATTCCGGCTCAAAACAAAGGGATACCTCGTTTTAGATCGAAACTAGCGAGATTTATGCCCTTTGATTTTACAAGTCGTCGAAGAATAGACGAGACAGAGCTGTAAACTTTATCTCTCAGAACTGCTCGAAAACTTGTATTCCGGCTCAAAACAACGGGATACATCATTTTAGATCGAAACTAACGAAGATTTACGAACATCATTTTTACATGTCGTCGAAGAGTAGACGAGAGAAAGGTGTAAGCTTTATCTCTCAGAACAACGTGAAAAACTTGTATTACAGCTCAAAACAACGTAATACATCGTTTTAGATCGAAACTATCGAGATTCACGAACATCGATTTTACAAGTCGTCGAAGAGTAGACGAGAGAAAGGTGTAAACTTTTTCTCTCAGAACTGCGAGAAAACTTGTATTCCGGCTCAAAACAACGAGATACATCGTTTTAGATCGAAACTAGCAAGATTCACGAACATCGATTTTACAAGTCGTCGAAGAATAGACGAGAGAGAGGTGTAAACTTTTTCTCTCAGAACTGCGCGAAAACTTGTATTCCGGCTCAAAACAACGGGATACATTGTTTTAGATCGAAACTAGCGAGATATACGCACTTCGATTTTACAAGTCGTCGAAGAGTAAACGAGAGAAAGCTGTAAACTATTTCTCTCAGAACTGCGCGAAAACTTATATTCCGGCTCAAAACAACGGGATACATCGTTTTAGATCGAAACTAGCAAGATTCACGAACATCGATTTTACAAGTCGTCGAAGAGTAGACGAGAGAAAGGTGTAAACTTTTTCTCTCAGAACTGCGCGAAAACTTGTATTCCGGCTCAAAACAACGGGATACATTGTTTTAGATCGAAGCTAGCGAGATTCACGCACATTGATTTTACAAGTCGTCGAAGAGTAGACGAGAGAGAGCTGTGAACGTTTTCTCTCAGAACTGCGCGAAAACTTGTATTCCGGCTCAAAACAACGGGATACATCATTTTAGATCGAAACTAGCGAGATTCACGAACATTGATTTTACAAGTCGTCGAAGAGTAGACGAGAGAAAGGTGTAAACTTAATCTCTCAGAACAGCGTGAAAAACTTGTATTCCGGCTCAAAACAACGTGATACATCGTTTTAGATCGAAACTATCGAGATTCACGAACATCGATTTTACAAGTCGTCGAAGAGTAGACGAGAGAAAGGTGTAAACTTTTTCTCTCAGAACTGCGCGAAAACTTGTATTCCGGCTCAAAACAACGGGATGCATCGTTTTTGATTGAAACTAGCGAGATTTACGCACTTTGGTTTTTCAAGTCGTAGAGAGTAAACGAGAAAAAGCTGGACAGTTTTCTCTAAGAACTGCGCGAAAACTTATATTCCGGCTCAAAACAAAGGGATACCTCGTTTTAGATCGAAACTAGCGAGATTTATGCCCTTCGATTTTACAAGTCGTCGAAGAATAGACGAGACAGAGCTGTAAACTTTATCTCTCAGAACTGCTCGAAAACTTGTATTCCGGCTCAAAACAACTGGATACATCATTTTAGATCGAAACTAGCGAGATTTACGAACATCGATTTTTACATGTCGTCGAAGAGTAGACGAGAGAAAGGTGTAAGCTTTATCTCTCAGAACAGCGTGAAAAACTTGTATTACAGCTCAAAACAACGTATACATCGTTTTAGATCGAAACTATCGAGATTCACGAACATCGATTTTACAAGTCGTCGAAGAGTAGACGAGAGAAAGGTGTAAACTTTTTCTCTCAGAACTGCGAGAAAACTTGTATTCCGGCTCAAAACAACGAGATACATCGTTTTAGATCGAAACTAGCAAGATTCACGAACATCGATTTTACAAGTCGTCGAAGACTAGACGAGAGAAAGGTGTAAACTTTTTCTCTCAGAACTGCGGGAAAACTTGTTCTCCGGCTCAAAACAACGGGATACATTGTTTTAGATCGAAGCTAGCGAGATTTACGCACTTTGATTTTACAAGTCGTCGAAGACTAGACGAGAGAGAGCTGTGAACGTTTTCTCTCAGAACTGCGCGAAAACTTGTATTCCGGCTCAAAACAACGGGATACATTGTTTTAGATCTAAACTAGCGAGACTCACGAACATCAATTTTACAAGTCGTCGAAGAGTAGACGAGAGAAAGGTGTAAACTTTTTCTCTCAGAACTGCGAGAAACTTGTATTCCGGCTCAAAACAACGAGATACATCGTTTTAGATCGAAACTAGCAAGATTCACGAACATCGATTTTACAAGTCGTCGAAGACTAGACGAGAGAAAGGTGTAAACTTTTTCTCTCAGAACTGCGGGAAAACTTGTATTCCGGCTCAAAACAACGGGATACATTGTTTTAGATCGAAACTAGCAAGATTCACGCACATCGATTTTACAAGTCGTCGAAGACTAGACGAGAGAGAGGTGTGAACGTTTTCTCTCAGAACTGCGCGAAAACTTGTATTCCGGCTCAAAACAACGGGATACATTGTTTTAGATCTAAACTAGCGAGATATACGCTCTTTGGTTTTACAAGTCGTCGAAGAGTAGACGAGAGAAAGCTGTAAACTATTTCTCTCAGAACTGCGCGAAAACTTGTATTCCGGCTCAAAACAACGGGATACATCGTTTTAGATCGAAACTAGCGAGATTTACGCTCTTTGGTTTTACAAGTCGTAGAGAGTAAACGAGAGAAAGCTGTAAACTATTTCTCTCAGAACTGCGCGAAAACTTATATTCCGGCTCAAAACAACGGGATACCTCGTTTTAGATCGAAACTAGCGAGATTTACGCCCTTCGATTTTACAAGTCGTCGAAGAATAGACGAGACAGAGCTGTAAACTTTTTCTCTCAGAACTGCGCGAAAACTTGTATTCCGGCTCAAAACAACGGGATACATCGTTTTAGATCGAAACTAACGAGATTCACGAACATCGTTTTTACATGTCGTCGAAGAGTAGACGAGAGAAAGGTGTAAACTTTATCTCTCAGAACAGCGTGAAAAACTTGTATTCCAGCTCAGAACAACGTAATACATCGTTTTAGATCGAAACTATCGAGATTCACGAACATCGATTTTACAAGTCGTCGAAGAGTAGACGAGAGAAAGGTGTAAACTTTTTCTCTCAGAACTGCGCGAAAACTTGTATTCCGGCTCAAAACAACGGGATGCATCGTTTTTGATTGAAACTAGCGAGATTTACGCACTTTGTTTTTTCAAGTCGTAGAGAGTAAACGAGAAAAAGCTGGACAGTTTTCTCTCAGATCTGCGCGAAAACTTATATTCCGGCTCAAAACAACGGGATACATCGTTTTAGATCGAAACTAGCGAGATTCACAGACATCGATTTTACATGTCGTCGAAGAGTAGACGAGAGAGAGCTGTAAACTTTTTCTCTCAGAACTGCGGGAAAACATGTATTCCGGCCCAAAATAACGGGATACATCGTTTTAGATAGAAACTAGCGAGATTTACGCACTTTTACAAGTCGTCGAAGAGTAGACGAGAGAGAACTGTAAACTTTTTCTCTCAGAACTGCGCGAAAACTTGTATTCCGGCTCAAAACAACGGGATGCATCGTTTTTGATTGAAACAAGCGAGATTTACGCACTTTGGTTTTTCAAGTCGTAGAGAGTAAACGAGAAAAAGCTGTAAACTATTTCTCTAAGAACTGCGCGAAAACTTATATTCCGGCTCAAAACAAAGGGATACCTCGTTTTAGATCGAAACTAGCGAGATTTATGGCCTTCGATTTTACAAGTCGTCGAAGAATAGACGAGACAGAGCTGTAAACTTTATCTCTCAGAACTGCTCGAAAACTTGTATTCCGGCTCAAAACAACGGGATACATCATTTTAGATCGAAACTAACGAAATTTACGAACATCATTTTTACATGTCGTCGAAGAGTAGACGAGAGAAAGGTGTAAGCTTTATCTCTCAGAACAACGTGAAAAACTTGTATTACAGCTCAAAACAACGTAATACATCGTTTTACATCGAAACTATCGAGATTCACGAACATCGATTTTACAAGTCGTCGAAGAGTAGACGAGAGAAAGGTGTAAACTTTTTCTCTCAGAACTGCGAGAAAACTTGTATTCCGGCTCAAAACAACGAGATACATCGTTTTAGATCGAAACTAGCAAGATTCACGAACATCGATTTTACAAGTCTTCGAAGACTAGACGAGAGAGAGCTGTAAACTTTTTCTCTCAGAACGGCGCGAAAACTTGTGTTCCGGCTCAAAACAACGGGATACATTGTTTTAGATCGAAACTAGCGAGGTATACGCACTTTGGTTTTACAAGTCGTAGAGAGTAAACGAGAGAAAGCTGTAAACTATTTCTTTTAGAACTGCGGAAAAACATATTCCGGCTCAAAACGACGGGATACATCGTTTTAGATCGAAACTAGCAATATTCACGAACATCGATTTTACATGTCGTCGAAGAGTAGACGAGAGAAAGGTGTAAACTTTTTCTCTCAGAACTGCGGGAAAACTTGTATTCCGGCTCAAAACAACGGGATACATTGTTTTAGATCGAAGCTAGCGAGATTTACGCACTTTGATTTTACAAGTCGTCGAAGACTAGACGAGAGAGAGCTGTGAACGTTTTCTCTCAGAACTGCGCGAAAACTTGTATTCCGGCTCAAAACAACGGGATACATCATT
Source organism: Amblyomma americanum (assembly GCA_030143305.2). NCBI lineage: Eukaryota > Metazoa > Arthropoda > Arachnida > Ixodida > Ixodidae > Amblyomma > Amblyomma americanum. Next base: position 24,575 of record JARKHS020015599.1, on the reverse strand, counting down.
TTAGATCGAAACTAACGAGATTCACGAACATTGTTTTTACATGTCGTCGAAGAGTAGACGAGAGAAAGGTATAAACTTAATCTCTCAGAACAGCGTGAAAAACTTGTATTCCAGCTCAAAACAACGTGATACATCGTTTTAGATCGAAACTATCGAGATTCACGAACATCGATTTTACAAGTCGTCGAAGAGTAGACGAGAGAAAGGTGTAAACTTTTTCTCTCAGAACTGCGCGAAAACTTGTATTCCGGCTCAAAACAACGGGATGCATCGTTTTTGATTGAAACTAGCGAGATTTACGCACTTTGGTTTTTCAAGTCGTAGAGAGTAAACGAGAAAATGCTGGACAGTTTTCTCTCAGATCTGCGCGAAAACTTATATTCCGGCTCAAAACAACGGGATACATCGTTTTAGATCGAAACTAGCGAGATTCACAGACATCGATTTTACATGTCGTCGAAGAGTAGACGAGAGAGAGTTGCAAACGTTTTCTCTCAGAACTGCGCGAAAACTTGTATTCCGGCTCAAAACAAAGGGATACCTCGTTTTAGATCGAAACTAGCGAGATTTATGCCCTTCGATTTTACAAGTCGTCGAAGAATAGACGAGACAGAGCTGTAAACTTTATCTCTCAGAACTGCTCGAAAACTTGTATTCCGGCTCAAAACAACTGGATACATCATTTTAGATCGAAACTAACGAGATTTACGAACATCATTTTTACATGTCGTCGAAGAGTAGACGAGAGAAAGGTGTAAGCTTTATCTCTCAGAACAACGTGAAAAACTTGTATTACAGCTCAAAACAACGTAATACATCGTTTTAGATCGAAACTATCGAGATTCACGAACATCGATTTTACAAGTCGTCGAAGAGTAGACGAGAGAAAGGTGTAAACTTTTTCTCTCAGAACTGCGAGAAAACTTGTATTCCGGCTCAAAACAACGAGATACATCGTTTTAGATCGAAACTAGCAAGATTCACGAACATCGATTTTACAAGTCGTCGAAGACTAGACGAGAGAAAGGTGTAAACTTTTTCTCTCAGAACTGCGGGAAAACTTGTATCTCCGGCTCAAAACAACGGGATACATCGTTTTAGATCGAAGCTAGCGAGATTTACGCACTTTGATTTTACAAGTCGTCGAAGACTAGACGAGAGAGAGCTGTGAACGTTTTCTCTCAGAACTGCGCGAAAACTTGTATTCCGGCTCAAAACAACGGGATACATTGTTTTAGATCTAAACTAGCGAGACTCACGAACATCAATTTTACAAGTCGTCGAAGAGTAGACGAGAGAAAGGTGTAAACTTTTTCTCTCAGAACTGCGAGAAAACTTGTATTCCGGCTCAAAACAACGAGATACATCGTTTTAGATCGAAACTAGCAAGATTCACGAACATCGATTTTACAAGTCGTCGAAGACTAGACGAGAGAAAGGTGTAAACTTTTTCTCTCAGAACTGCGAGAAAACTTGTATTCCGGCTCAAAACAACGAGATACATCGTTTTAGATCGAAACTAGCAAGATTCACGAACATCGATTTTACAAGTCGTCGAAGACTAGACGAGAGAAAGGTGTAAACTTTTTCTCTCAGAACTGCGCGAAAACTTGTATTCCGGCTCAAAACAACGGGATACATTGTTTTAGATCGAAGCTAGCGAGATTTACGCACTTTGATTTTACAAGTCGTCGAAGACTAGACGAGAGAGAGCTGTGAACGTTTTCTCTCAGAACTGCGCGAAAACTTGTATTCCGGCTCAAAACAGCGGGATACATCGTTTTAGATCGAAACTAGCGAGATATCACGCATCTTGGTTTTACAAGTCGTCGAAGAGTAAACGAGAGAAAGGTGTAAACTATTTCTCTCAGAACTGCGCGAAAACTTATATTCCGGCTCAAAACAACGGGATACATCGTTTTAGATCGAAACTAGCAAGATTCACGAACATCGATTTTACAAGTCTTCGAAGAGTAGACGAGAGAGAGCTGTAAACTTTATCTCTCAGAACTGCGCGAAAACTTGTATTCCGGCTCAAAACAACGGGATACATCATTTTAGATCGAAACTAACGAGATTCACGAACATCGTTTTTACATGTCGTCGAAGAGTAGACGAGAGAAAGGTGTAAACTTAATCTCTCAGAACAGCGTGAAAAACTTGTATTCCAGCTCAAAACAACGTGATACATCGTTTTAGATCGAAACTATCGAGATTCACGAACATCGATTTTACAAGTCGTCGAAGAGTAGACGAGAGAAAGGTGTAAACTTTTTCTCTCAGAACTGCGCGAAAACTTGTATTCCGGCTCAAAACAACGGGATGCATCGTTTTTGATCGAAACTAGCGAGATTTACGCACTTTGGTTTTTCAAGTCGTAGAGAGTAAACGAGAGAAAGCTGGACAGTTTTCTCTCAGATCTGCGCGAAAACTTATATTCCGGCTCAAAACAACGGGATACATCGTTTTAGATCGAAACTAGCGAGATTCACAGACATCGATTTTACATGTCGTCGAAGAGTAGACGAGAGAGAGTTGCAAACGTTTTCTCTCAGAACTGCGCGAAAACTTGTATTCCGGCTCAAAAAAACGGGATACATCGTTTTAGATCGAAACTAGCAAGATTCACGAACTTCGATTTTACAAGTCGTCGAAGAGTAGACGAGAGAAAGCTGTAAACTTTTTCTCTCAGAACTGCGCGAAAACTTGTATTCCGGCTCAAAACAACGGGATACATCGTTTTAGATCGAAACTAGCGAAGATTTACGACATCGATTTTACAAGTCGTCGAAGAGTAGACGAGAGAAAGGTGTAAACTTTTTCTCTCAGAACTGCGCGAAAACTTGTATTCCGGCTCAAAACAACGGGATACATCGTTTTAGATCGAAACTAGCGAGATTCACGACATCGATTTTACAAGTCGTCGAAGAGTAGACGAGAGAAAGGTGTAAACTTTTTCTCTCAGAACTGCGCGAAAACTTGTATTCCGGCTCAAAACAACGGGATACATCGTTTTAGATCGAAACTAGCAAGATTCACGCACATCGATTTTACAAGTCGTCGAAGAGTAGACGAGAGAAAGGTGTAAACTTTTTCTCTCAGAACTGCGCGAAAACTTGTATTCCGGCTCAAAACAACGGGATACATCATTTTAGATCGAAACTAGCGAGATTTACGAACATCGATTTTACAAGTCGTCGAAGAGTAGACGAGAGAAAGGTGTAAACTTTATCTCTCAGAACAGCGCGAAAACTTGTATTCCGGCTCAAAACAACGGGATACATCGTTTTAGATCGAAACTAGCGAGATTCACGAACATCGATTTTACAAGTCGTCGAAGAGTAGACGAGAGAAAGGTGTAAACTTTTTCTCTCAGAACTGCGAGAAAACTTGTATTCCGGCTCAAAACAACGAGATACATCGTTTTAGATCGAAACTAGCAAGATTCACGAACATCGATTTTACAAGTCGTCGAAGACTAGACGAGAGAAAGGTGTAAACTTTTTCTCTCAGAACTGCGGGAAAACTTGTATTCCGGCTCAAAACAACGGGATACATTGTTTTAGATCGAAGCTAGCGAGATTTACGCACTTTGATTTTACAAGTCGTCGAAGACTAGACGAGAGAGAGCTGTGAACGTTTTCTCTCAGAACTGCGCGAAAACTTGTATTCCGGCTCAAAACAACGGGATACATTGTTTTAGATCTAAACTAGCGAGACTCACGAACATCAATTTTACAAGTCGTCGAAGAGTAGACGAGAGAAAGGTGTAAACTTTTTCTCTCAGAACTGCGCGAAAACTTGTATTCCGGCTCAAAACAACGAGATACATCGTTTTAGATCGAAACTAGCAAGATTCACGAACATCGATTTTACAAGTCGTCGAAGACTAGACGAGAGAAAGGTGTAAACTTTTTCTCTCAGAACTGCGAGAAAACTTGTATTCCGGCTCAAAACAACGAGATACATCGTTTTAGATCGAAACTAGCAAGATTCACGAACATCGATTTTACAAGTCGTCGAAGACTAGACGAGAGAAAGGTGTAAACTTTTTCTCTCAGAACTGCGCGAAAACTTGTATTCCGGCTCAAAACAACGGGATACATCGTTTTAGATCGAAACTAGCGAGATTTACGCACTTTGATTTTACAAGTCGTCGAAGAGTAGACGAGAGAGAGCTGTGAACGTTTTCTCTCAGAACTGCGCGAAAACTTGTATTCCGGCTCAAAACAACGGGATACATTGTTTTAGATCTAAACTAGCGAGATTCACGACATCGGTTTTACAAGTCGTCGAAGAGTAAACGAGAGAAAGCTGTAAACTATTTCTCTCAGAACTGCGCGAAAACTTGTATTCCGGCTCAAAACAACGGGATACATCGTTTTAGATCGAAACTAGCAAGATTCACGAACATCGATTTTACAAGTCTTCGAAGAATAGACGAGACAGAGCTGTAAACTTTATCTCTCAGAACTGCTCGAAAACTTGTATTCCGGCTCAAAACAACGGGATACATCATTTTAGATCGAAACTAACGAGATTCACGAACATCGTTTTTACATGTCGTCGAAGAGTAGACGAGAGAAAGGTGTAAACTTAATCTCTCAGAACAGCGTGAAAAACTTGTATTCCAGCTCAAAACAACGTAATACATCGTTTTAGATCGAAACTATCGAGATTCACGAACATCGATTTTACAAGTCGTCGAAGAGTAGACGACAGAAAGGTGTAAACTTTTTCTCTCAGAACTGCGCGAAAACTTGTATTCCGGCTCAAAACAACGGGATGCATCGTTTTTGATTGAAACTAGCGAGATTTACGCACTTTGGTTTTTCAAGTCGTAGAGAGTAAACGAGAAAAAGCTGGACAGTTTTCTCTCAGATCTGCGCGAAAACTTACATTCCGGCTCAAAACAACGGGATACATCGTTTTAGATCGAAACTAGCGAGATTCACAGACATCGATTTTACATGTCGTCGAAGAGTAGACGAGAGAGAGTTGCAAACGTTTTCTCTCAGAACTGCGCGAAAACTTGTATTCCGGCTCAAAAAAACGGGATACATTGTTATAGATCGAAACTAGCAAGATTCACGAACTTCGACTTTACAAGTCTTCGAAGAGTAGACGAGAGAGCTGTAAACGTTTTCTCTCAGAACTGCGGGAAAACATGTATTCCGGCCCAAAATAACGGGATACATCGTTTTAGATAGAAACTAGCGAAATTTACGCACTTTTACAAGTCGTCGAAGAGTAGACGAGAGAGAACTGTAAACTTTTTCTCTCAGAACTGCGCGAAAACTTGTATTCCGGCTCAAAACAACGGGATGCATCGTTTTTGATTGAAACAAGCGAGATTTACGCACTTTGGTTTTTCAAGTCGTAGAGAGTAAACGAGAAAAAGCTGTAAACTATTTCTCTAAGAACTGCGCGAAAACTTATATTCCGGCTCAAAACAAAGGGATACCTCGTTTTAGATCGAAACTAGCGAGATTTATGCCCTTCGATTTTACAAGTCGTCGAAGAATAGACGAGACAGAGCTGTAAACTTTATCTCTCAGAACTGCTCGAAAACTTGTATTCCGGCTCAAAACAACGGGATACATCATTTTAGATCGAAACTAACGAGATTTACGAACATCATTTTTACATGTCGTCGAAGAGTAGACGAGAGAAAGTTGTAAGCTTTATCTCTCAGAACAACGTGAAAAACTTGTATTACAGCTCAAAACAACGTAATACATCGTTTTAGATCGAAACTATCGAGATTCACGAACATCGATTTTACAAGTCGTCGAATAGTAGACGAGAGAAAGGTGTAAACTTTTTCTCTCAGAACTGCGAGAAAACTTGTATTCCGGCTCAAAACAACGAGATACATCGTTTTAGATCGAAACTAGCAAGATTCACGAACATCGATTTTACAAGTCGTCGAAGACTAGACGAGAGAAAGGTGTAAACTTTTTCTCTCAGAACTGCGAAAAAACTTGTATTCCGGCTCAAAACAACGGGATACATTGTTTTAGATCGAAGCTAGCGAGATTTACGCACTTTGATTTTACAAGTCGTCGAAGACTAGACGAGAGAGAGCTGTGAACGTTTTCTCTCAGAACTGCGCGAAAATTTGTATTCCGGCTCAAAACAACGGGATACATTGTTTTAGATCTAAACTAGCGAGATTCACGAACATCAATTTTACAAGTCGTCGAAGAGTAGACGAGAGAGAGCTGTAAACTTTTTCTCTCAGAACTGCGCGAAAACTTATATTCCGGCTAAAAACAACGGGATACATCGTTTTAGATCGAAACTAACGAGATTCACGAACATCGTTTTTACATGTCGTCGAAGAGTAGACGAGAGAAAGGTGTAAACTTTATCTCTCAGAACAGCGTGAAAAACTTGTATTCCAGCTCAAAACAACGTAATACATCGTTTTAGATCGAAACTATCGAGATTCACGAACATCGATTTTACAAGTCGTCGAAGAGTAGACGAGAGAAAGGTGTAAACTTTTTCTCTCAGAACTGCGCGAAAACTTGTATTCCGGCTCAAAACAACGGGATGCATCGTTTTTGATTGAAACTAGCGAGATTTACGCACTTTGGTTTTTCAAGTCGTAGAGAGTAAACGAGAAAAAGCTGGACAGTTTTCTCTCAGATCTGCGCGAAAACTTATATTCCGGCTCAAAACAACGGGATACATCGTTTTAGATCGAAACTAGCGAGATTCACAGACATCGATTTTACATGTCGTCGAAGAGTAGACGAGAGAGAGTTGCAAACGTTTTCTCTCAGAACTGCGCGAAAACTTGTATTCCGGCTCAAAAAAACGGGATACATCGTTTTAGATCGAAACTAGCAAGATTCACGAACATCGATTTTACAAGTCTTGGATGAGTAGACGAGAGAGAGCTGTAAACTTTTTCTCTCAGAACTGCGGGAAAACATGTATTCCGGCCCAAAATAACGGGATACATCGTTTTAGATAGAAACTAGCGAGATTTACGCACTTTTACAAGTCGTCGAAGAGTAGACGAGAGAGAACTGTAAACTTTTTCTCTCAGAACTGCGCGAAAACTTGTATTCCGGCTCAAAACAACGGTATGCATCGTTTTTGATTGAAACAAGCGAGATTTACGCACTTTGGTTTTTCAAGTCGTAGAGAGTAAACGAGAAAAAGCTGTAACCTATTTCTCTAAGAACTGCGCGAAAACTTATATTCCGGCTCAAAACAAAGGGATACCTCGTTTTAGATCGAAACTAGCGAGATTTATGCCCTTTGATTTTACAAGTCGTCGAAGAATAGACGAGACAGAGCTGTAAACTTTATCTCTCAGAACTGCTCGAAAACTTGTATTCCGGCTCAAAACAACGGGTTACATCATTTTAGATCGAAACTAACGAAATTTACGAACATCATTTTTACATGTCGTCGAAGAGTAGACGAGAGAAAGGTGTAAGCTTTATCTCTCAGAACAACGTGAAAAACTTGTATTACAGCTCAAAACAACGTAATACATCGTTTTAGATCGAAACTATCGAGATTCACGAACATCGATTTTACAAGTCGTCGAAGAGTAGACGAGAGAAAGGTGTAAACTTTTTCTCTCAGAACTGCGAGAAAACTTGTATTCCGGCTCAAAACAACGAGATACATCGTTTTAGATCGAAACTAGCAAGATTCACGAACATCGATTTTACAAGTCTTCGAAGACTAGACGAGAGAGAGCTGTAAACTTTTTCTCTCAGAACGGCGCGAAAACTTGTGTTCCGGCTCAAAACAACGGGATACATTGTTTTAGATCGAAACTAGCGAGGTATACGCACTTTGGTTTTACAAGTCGTAGAGAGTAAACGAGAGAAAGCTGTAAACTATTTCTTTTAGAACTGCGGAAAAACATATTCCGGCTCAAAACGACGGGATACATCGTTTTAGATCGAAACTAGCAATATTCACGAACATCGATTTTACATGTCGTCGAAGAGTAGACGAGAGAAAGGTGTAAACTTTTTCTCTCAGAACTGCGGGAAAACTTGTATTCCGGCTCAAAACAACGGGATACATTGTTTTAGATCGAAGCTAGCGAGATTTACGCACTTTGATTTTACAAGTCGTCGAAGACTAGACGAGAGAGAGCTGTGAACGTTTTCTCTCAGAACTGCGCGAAAACTTGTATTCCGGCTCAAAACAACGGGATACATCATTTTAGATCGAAACTAACGAGATTCACGAACATTGTTTTTACATGTCGTCGAAGAGTAGACGAGAGAAAGGTATAAACTTAATCTCTCAGAACAGCGTGAAAAACTTGTATTCCAGCTCAAAACAACGTGATACATCGTTTTAGATCGAAACTATCGAGATTCACGAACATCGATTTTACAAGTCGTCGAAGAGTAGACGAGAGAAAGGTGTAAACTTTTTCTCTCAGAACTGCGCGAAAACTTGTATTCCGGCTCAAAACAACGGGATGCATCGTTTTTGATTGAAACTAGCGAGATTTACGCACTTTGGTTTTTCAAGTCGTAGAGAGTAAACGAGAAAATGCTGGACAGTTTTCTCTCAGATCTGCGCGAAAACTTATATTCCGGCTCAAAACAACGGGATACATCGTTTTAGATCGAAACTAGCGAGATTCACAGACATCGATTTTACATGTCGTCGAAGAGTAGACGAGAGAGAGTTGCAAACGTTTTCTCTAAGAACTGCGCGAAAACTTATATTCCGGCTCAAAACAAAGGGATACCTCGTTTTAGATCGAAACTAGCGAGATTTATGCCCTTCGATTTTACAAGTCGTCGAAGAATAGACGAGACAGAGCTGTAAACTTTATCTCTCAGAACTGCTCGAAAACTTGTATTCCGGCTCAAAACAACTGGATACATCATTTTAGATCGAAACTAACGAGATTTACGAACATCATTTTTACATGTCGTCGAAGAGTAGACGAGAGAAAGGTGTAAGCTTTATCTCTCAGAACAACGTGAAAAACTTGTATTACAGCTCAAAACAACGTAATACATCGTTTTAGATCGAAACTATCGAGATTCACGAACATCGATTTTACAAGTCGTCGAAGAGTAGACGAGAGAAAGGTGTAAACTTTTTCTCTCAGAACTGCGAGAAAACTTGTATTCCGGCTCAAAACAACGAGATACATCGTTTTAGATCGAAACTAGCAAGATTCACGAACATCGATTTTACAAGTCGTCGAAGACTAGACGAGAGAAAGGTGTAAACTTTTTCTCTCAGAACTGCGGGAAAACTTGTTCTCCGGCTCAAAACAACGGGATACATTGTTTTAGATCGAAGCTAGCGAGATTTACGCACTTTGATTTTACAAGTCGTCGAAGACTAGACGAGAGAGAGCTGTGAACGTTTTCTCTCAGAACTGCGCGAAAACTTGTATTCCGGCTCAAAACAACGGGATACATTGTTTTAGATCTAAACTAGCGAGACTCACGAACATCAATTTTACAAGTCGTCGAAGAGTAGACGAGAGAAAGGTGTAAACTTTTTCTCTCAGAACTGCGAGAAAACTTGTATTCCGGCTCAAAACAACGAGATACATCGTTTTAGATCGAAACTAGCAAGATTCACGAACATCGATTTTACAAGTCGTCGAAGACTAGACGAGAGAAAGGTGTAAACTTTTTCTCTCAGAACTGCGGGAAAACTTGTATTCCGGCTCAAAACAACGGGATACATTGTTTTAGATCGAAGCTAGCGAGATTTACGCACTTTGATTTTACAAGTCGTCGAAGACTAGACGAGAGAGAGCTGTGAACGTTTTCTCTCAGAACTGCGCGAAAACTTGTATTCCGGCTCAAAACAGCGGGATACATTGTTTTAGATCTAAACTAGCGAGATATACGCTCTTTGGTTTTACAAGTCGTAGAGAGTAAACGAGAGAAAGCTGTAAACTATTTCTCTCAGAACTGCGCGAAAACTTATATTCCGGCTCAAAACAACGGGATACCTCGTTTTAGATCGAAACTAGCGAGATTTACGCCCTTCGATTTTACAAGTCGTCGAAGAATAGACGAGACAGAGCGGTAAACTTTTTCTCTCAGAACTGCGCGAAAACTTGTATTCCGGCTCAAAACAACGGGATACATCGTTTTAGATCGAAACTAACGAGATTCACGAACATCGTTTTTACATGTCGTCGAAGAGTAGACGAGAGAAAGGTGTAAACTTTATCTCTCAGAACAGCGTGAAAAACTTGTATTCCAGCTCAAAACAACGTAATACATCGTTTTAGATCGAAACTATCGAGATTCACGAACATCGATTTTACAAGTCGTCGAAGAGTAGACGAGAGAAAGGTGTAAACTTTTTCTCTCACAACTGCGCGAAAACTTGTATTCCGGCTCAAAACAACGGGATGCATCGTTTTTGATTGAAACTAGCGAGATTTACGCACTTTGTTTTTTCAAGTCGTAGAGAGTAAACGAGAAAAAGCTGGACAGTTTTCTCTCAGATCTGCGCGAAAACTTATATTCCGGCTCAAAACAACGGGATACATCGTTTTAGATCGAAACTAGCGAGATTCACAGACATCGATTTTACATGTCGTCGAAGAGTAGACGAGAGAGAGTTGCAAACGTTTTCTCTCAGAACTGCGCGAAAACTTGTATTCCGGCTCAAAAAAACGGGATACATCGTTTTAGATCGAAACTAGCAAGATTCACGAAAATCGATTTTACAAGTCTTCGAAGAATAGACGAGACAGAGCTGTAAACTTTATCTCTCAGAACTGCTCGAAAACTTGTATTCCGGCTCAAAACAACGGGATACATCATTTTAGATCGAAACTAACGAGATTCACGAACATCGTTTTTACATGTCGTCGAAGAGTAGACGAGAGAAAGGTGTAAACTTAATCTCTCAGAACAGCGTGAAAAACTTGTATTCCAGCTCAAAACAACGTAATACATCGTTTTAGATCGAAACTATCGAGATTCACGAACATCGATTTTACAAGTCCTCGAAGAGTAGACGACAGAAAGGTGTAAACTTTTTCTCTCAGAACTGCGCGAAAACTTGTATTCCGGCTCAAAACAACGGGATGCATCGTTTTTGATTGAAACTAGCGAGATTTACGCACTTTGGTTTTTCAAGTCGTAGAGAGTAAACGAGAAAAAGCTAGACAGTTTTCTCTCAGATCTGCGCGAAAACTTATATTCCGGCTCAAAACAACGGGATACATCGTTTTAGATCGAAACTAGCGAGATTCACAGACATCGATTTTACATGTCGTCGAAGAGTAGACGAGAGAGAGTTGCAAACGTTTTCTCTCAGAACTGCGCGAAAACTTGTATTCCGGCTCAAAAAAAACGGGATACATTGTTATAGATCGAAACTAGCAAGATTCACGAACTTCGACTTTACAAGTCTTCGAAGAGTAGACGAGAGAGCTGTAAACGTTTTCTCTCAGAACTGCGGGAAAACATGTATTCCGGCCCAAAATAACGGGATACATCGTTTTAGATAGAAACTAGCGAAATTTACGCACTTTTACAAGTCGTCGAAGAGTAGACGAGAGAGAACTGTAAACTTTTTCTCTCAGAACTGCGCGAAAACTTGTATTCCGGCTCAAAACAACGGGATGCATCGTTTTTGATTGAAACAAGCGAGATTTACGCACTTTGGTTTTTCAAGTCGTAGAGAGTAAACGAGAAAAAGCTGTAAACTATTTCTCTAAGAACTGCGCGAAAACTTATATTCCGGCTCAAAACAAAGGGATACCTCGTTTTAGATCGAAACTAGCGAGATTTATGCCCTTCGATTTTACAAGTCGTCGAAGAATAGACGAGACAGAGCTGTAAACTTTATCTCTCAGAACTGCTCGAAAACTTGTATTCCGGCTCAAAACAACGGGATACATCATTTTAGATCGAAACTAACGAGATTTACGAACATCATTTTTACATGTCGTCGAAGAGTAGACGAGAGAAAGTTGTAAGCTTTATCTCTCAGAACAACGTGAAAAACTTGTATTACAGCTCAAAACAACGTAATACATCGTTTTAGATCGAAACTATCGAGATTCACGAACATCGATTTTACAAGTCGTCGAAGAGTAGACGAGAGAAAGGTGTAAACTTTTTCTCTCAGAACTGCGAGAAAACTTGTATTCCGGCTCAAAACAACGAGATACATCGTTTTAGATCGAAACTAGCAAGATTCACGAACATCGATTTTACAAGTCGTCGAAGACTAGACGAGAGAAAGGTGTAAACTTTTTCTCTCAGAACTGCGAAAAAACTTGTATTCCGGCTCAAAACAACGGGATACATTGTTTTAGATCGAAGCTAGCGAGATTTACGCACTTTGATTTTACAAGTCGTCGAAGACTAGACGAGAGAGAGCTGTGAACGTTTTCTCTCAGAACTGCGCGAAAATTTGTATTCCGGCTCAAAACAACGGGATACATTGTTTTAGATCTAAACTAGCGAGATTCACGAACATCAATTTTACAAGTCGTCGAAGAGTAGACGAGAGAGAGCTGTAAACTTTTTCTCTCAGAACTGCGCGAAAACTTATATTCCGGCTCAAAACAACGGGATACATCGTTTTAGATCGAAACTAACGAGATTCACGAACATCGTTTTTACATGTCGTCGAAGAGTAGACGAGAGAAAGGTGTAAACTTTATCTCTCAGAACAGCGTGAAAAACTTGTATTCCAGCTCAAAACAACGTAATACATCGTTTTAGATCGAAACTATCGAGATTCACGAACATCGATTTTACAAGTCGTCGAAGAGTAGACGAGAGAAAGGTGTAAACTTTTTCTCTCAGAACTGCGCGAAAACTTGTATTCCGGCTCAAAACAACGGGATGCATCGTTTTTGATTGAAACTAGCGAGATTTACGCACTTTGGTTTTTCAAGTCGTAGAGAGTAAACGAGAAAAAGCTGGACAGTTTTCTCTCAGATCTGCGCGAAAACTTATATTCCGGCTCAAAACAACGGGATACATCGTTTTAGATCGAAACTAGCGAGATTCACAGACATCGATTTTACATGTCGTCGAAGAGTAGACGAGAGAGAGTTGCAAACGTTTTCTCTCAGAACTGCGCGAAAACTTCTATTCCGGCTCAAAAAAACGGGATACATCGTTTTAGATCGAAACTAGCAAGATTCACGAACATCGATTTTACAAGTCTTGGATGAGTAGACGAGAGAGAGCTGTAAACTTTTTCTCTCAGAACTGCGGGAAAACATGTATTCCGGCCCAAAATAACGGGATACATCGTTTTTGATTGAAACAAGCGAGATTTACGCACTTTGGTTTTTCAAGTCGTAGAGAGTAAACGAGAAAAAGCTGTAAACTATTTCTCTAAGAACTGCGCGAAAACTTATATTCCGGCTCAAAACAAAGGGATACCTCGTTTTAGATCGAAACTAGCGAGATTTATGCCCTTTGATTTTACAAGTCGTCGAAGAATAGACGAGACAGAGCTGTAAACTTTATCTCTCAGAACTGCTCGAAAACTTGTATTCCGGCTCAAAACAACGGGTTACATCATTTTAGATCGAAACTAACGAAATTTACGAACATCATTTTTACATGTCGTCGAAGAGTAGACGAGAGAAAGGTGTAAGCTTTATCTCTCAGAACAACGTGAAAAACTTGTATTACAGCTCAAAACAACGTAATACATCGTTTTAGATCGAAACTATCGAGATTCACGAACATCGATTTTACAAGTCGTCGAATAGTAGACGAGAGAAAGGTGTAAACTTTTTCTCTCAGAACTGCGAGAAAACTTGTATTCCGGCTCAAAACAACGAGATACATCGTTTTAGATCGAAACTAGCAAGATTCACGAACATCGATTTTACAAGTCTTCGAAAACTAGACGAGAGAGAGCTGTAAACTTTTTCTCTCAGAACGGCGCGAAAACTTGTGTTCCGGCTCAAAACAACGGGATACATTGTTTTAGATCGAAACTAGCGAGGTATACGCACTTTGGTTTTACAAGTCGTAGAGAGTAAACGAGAGAAAGCTGTAAACTATTTCTTTTAGAACTGCGGAAAAACTTATATTCCGGCTCAAAACGACGGGATACATCGTTTTAGATCGAAACTAGCAATATTCACGAACATCGATTTTACATGTCGTCGAAGAGTAGACGAGAGAAAGGTGTAAACTTTTTCTCTCAGAACTGCGGGAAAACTTGTATTCCGGCTCAAAACAACGGGATACATTGTTTTAGATTGAAGCTAGCGAGATTTACGCACTTTGATTTTAGAAGTCGTCGAAGACTAGACGAGAGAGAGCTGTGAACGTTTTCTCTCAGAACTGCGCGAAAACTTGTATTCCGGCTCAAAACAACGGGATACATCATTTTAGATCGAAACTAACGAGATTCACGAACATCGTTTTTACATGTCGTCGAAGAGTAGACGAGAGAAAGGTGTAAACTTAATCTCTCAGAACAGCGTGAAAAACCTGTATTCCAGCTCAAAACAACGTAATACATCGTTTTAGATCGAAACTATCGAGATTCACGAACATCGATTTTACAAGTCGTCGAAGAGTAGACGAGAGAAAGGTGTAAACTTTTTCTCTCAGAACTGCGCGAAAACTTGTATTCCGGCTCAAAACAACGGGATGCATCGTTTTTGATTGAAACTAGCGAGATTTACGCACTTTGGTTTTTCAAGTCGTAGAGAGTAAACGAGAAAAAGCTGGACAGTTTTCTCTCAGATCTGCGCGAAAACTTATATTCCTGCTCAAAACAACGGGATACATCGTTTTAGATCGAAACTAGCGAGATTCACAGACATCGATTTTACATGTCGTCGAAGAGTAGACGAGAGAGAGTTGCAAACGTTTTCTCTAAGAACTGCGCGAAAACTTATATTCCGGCTCAAAACAAAGGGATACCTCGTTTTAGATCTAAACTAGCGAGATTTATGCCCTTCGATTTTACAAGTCGTCGAAGAATAGACGAGACAGAGCTGTAAACTTTATCTCTCAGAACTGCTCGAAAACTTGTATTCCGGCTCAAAACAACGGGATACATCATTTTAGATCGAAACTAACGAGATTTACGAACATCATTTTTACATGTCGTCGAAGAGTAGACGAGAGAAAGGTGTAAGCTTTATCTCTCAGAACAACGTGAAAAACTTGTATTACAGCTCAAAACAACGTAATACATCGTTTTAGATCGAAACTATCGAGATTCACGAACATCGATTTTACATGTCGTCGAAGAGTAGACGAGAGAGAGTTGCAAACGTTTTCTCTCAGAACTGCGCGAAAACTTGTATTCCGGCTAAAAACAACGGGATACATCGTTTTAAATCGAAACTAGTAAATTTCATGAACACCGATTTTACAAGTCGTAGAGAGTAAACCAGAGAATGCTGTAAAGTTTTTCTCTCAGAACTGCGCGAAAACTTGTATTCCGGCTCAAAACAACGGGATACCTCGTTTTAGATCGAAACTAGCGAGATATACGCACTTTTGTCTTACAAGTCGTAGAGAGTAAAAGAGAAAAAGCTGTAAACTTTTTCTCTCAGAACTGCGCGAAAACTTGTATTCTGGCTCAAAACAACAGGATACATCATTTTAGATCGAAACTAACGAGATTTACGAACATCGTTTTTACATGTCGTCGAAGAGTAGACGAGAGAAAGGTGTAAACTTTATCTCTCAGAACAGCGTGAAAAACTTGTATTCCAGCTCAAAACAACGTAACCCCAGTAGCACAAATGGGGCTCTGAACTGCGGGCCCTTGTGGGCCCGGCACGGGCTGCCCATAGGGGCCCGACGTGGGATATGTGCGGGATTTGCAACTCGGCATCAGGGGGGACCCTCAAGGGCTGCCCAGTTGGCTTACTGCATAGCCCCACAAGGCTCCGCGCTGGATCCCCTTGGGCAGGCCCGTGCCGGGCCTCCGTGGGCTAGCCCGTGCCGGGCCTCTGTGGGCTAGCCCGTGCCGGGCCACCGTGGGCTGGCCCGTGTCGGGACTTTGTGGGCTGGCCCGTGTCGGGCCTCCGTGGGCTAGCCCGTACTGGGCACCCGTGGGCAAGCCCGTACTGGGCCCCTGTGGTTTAGCCGTTCTGGTCCCAGTGGGCTTCTTAGGTGATACCTTGCCCGTACTGGGCCCCTGTGGTTTAGCCGTTCTGGTCCCAGTGGGCTTCTTAGGTGATACCTTGGCCCAGAGGATTCTTGGACTAAGGCGCCCTCCAGGGAAAGGGTGACTCAATATCTTTTAAAGTATCGCTGTTCAGAAATCATTAAAGTATAAATTAGGAAATTGCTGGAAAAGAATACACTTTAGTGTGGGCTGACACTGATACTGTCGTTGGTGGACTGCGTTGTTACAGCACATACAGAATAGCAAAATAGCGCAACAGCACAAAGCGACAAGAAGAGCACACACGACCGCCATTGTCCCTGTGCACTATTGCATTATTTTGTATATCTCTTGGTACCAACAAGCCCAAAGTGACATATTATTAGTTCCCACAGCAGAAAACTTTCAAAATAGATGAACGACATACAGCTGATTGCGAACAAGAATAAATAGAAGTATTTTTTATTGTAATTTTTCAAATCTTAATCATACGTCCTTACCTTGTCTTCTGCTATCATCGTCATGACGTGTCGCTCATCTGTATATAACCATGTGTAAAGTATATAAGCCTGGCCACGTAAGCAAACGCGTTTAGTTGAACCCTGTCTTTCGCTGCCCTCGTATCTTTGCTGAAGGCGTTCGGCCTAGGCCTGGTTAGGCTTACCTGGAAAGGATACCATGAGCCATCCCACCAGCACGGATTCCTCCGGCCAGCGTCGCGGCTCCCTCTGGTAAGTGCATTATACCTTCGTTCTGCCATTGCTAGGAACCATCTCGCTGCGCTCGTTTTTTCCATGTGCATTTTCGTCCTGTGTATTCTATATTGAGTGGCGTTTCTGCTGTCCTGGGCACAGCCAGCGCACGCGGCTGTTTTCGTGTCCCTCGAGCGAATGCTCACAGCGTCCTGCCCAAAGCTCAGATGTACTAGAGACATTACCGCAGGTTTTTTGTGTTGCGCTCGTCTGGCGTTTGTGGCATTGAGATGTTCGAGACTTCGCGGGAAGTGCAACGCGTTTCGAACGCCGCCTTGTTTTTACGCTCCCGCCCTTAACCCACTCGCTCCCTTAATGGACGACAGTGCAGATTTAACACAGAAAGTTATTGCTGACACCGGGTTACATTAAGTTCATTAGACGAAAGGAAACATGCCGCGCTCGGGAAATTGGGAATTGTTTTTTTAGGAAAGGACATGACGCTGTAACTGTCTTTCATCTCTGTAAACACTAGGAGGCGAGAGTGAAATAAGGATGGATGGAACGCTCGGGAACCGCAAAATCTGAAAACCACTTTTTGCGTGAATTCTCTGAGAGCATCGAAAGGAAAGGCGGATAACTGGCCCGCTAGAGTCAGTGGACTCCTCAATTTTGCTCTGAGCTATGTGGTGATAGATGTTAGCTGGATGCGTTGGCGTTTCAACGTTGTGGCAGAAACGCGGCTCTGGAGCAATAGGCCACAGGCGTTCATTAGGTTAATTGGCGTTAGGAAAGTTGTAGCCTCTGCTGATTTTTGCAGAGGACGCTGAAAAAGGGTGTTTGGCTTCCGGTCTTGAGAGGGTCTTCTTTGTTGCGGTTGCGTTCACTAGCGTCGGTCGAAGCTAGGCCTAGCGGCTGGCCCGACACACTAACACGGCCCTCTCCACATGGTGTCAGAAAAGCTTGAAATCTGGGAGATTAAGTTCCTTCAAGCTACACCAGTTCAAAACCATCTTATTTGTCACGGACGCTGACGCTTCTCTATATACTCCGCCGTCTTCGACTGAGACGCAGCCTCGGTTCGCCGGTTTGGTAGGCCTTGCGCCACTGGCCGCCAGCGTTCGACTTCGATGACCCGGCTTACTGGTCGTCGTGGGTGGAACAATTTTGAAGATTTTTCCGTCGGCACGGGCGCGTCTTCGGCAACGAATGAAATCAAGGTTCCAACGCTTCTCTATTGTATAGGAGTTCAAGAGCGCTGTATCCTCACTTCACTTGGGCTGTCCGAGTAGGAACGCGCATCGTTTGCGCAAGCAACGCTTCACAGCCTACTCCATCCATCCAGTGAGCGAATTTGAAGAAAGTTTTCGCTTTCATAATCGCATGCAGCAACCCTCAGGGAGCGTGGACGCGTTTTACTCCGCCTAGCGTTCGATGGTAAAGAAGTGCAACTACGGGTCTTCAACCGTCGAGCCTAGGCTGGTACGTGACCGCTTTGTTGGTGGCGTCCTAGGCGCCAAGCTTTCAGAACAGCTTTGTCGCACGCCAGATTTGACTCTGACAAGGCGCTTTGCATACCCGCTTGCACGAAGACGCGCATAAGGAAAAGAAAGGCAAGGGCGCAAGACGGCGTTCTGCCTGTGCAAGTGGACACCGCGGGTCACACCCATTCCTAGAGAGAGACGTAAAAAAGCTTCGAAGAAGGCATAAACTTCTGCGGACGAGAAGCCCAAGTTCGTGATGCCTGCCCTGCGCGTAACGCGGTATGCAGGCTTTGCAAAAAGAAAGGACATTTCGAGAGCGTCTGTCTAGCCAAGCAACGCTTATCGCCAAGACACTCGCATGCCATTTCTGTGGATCCCATCAAGGAGAGGACGGAGAACGCAAAGTTCGTGTGATATCGAGGTCAACGGAATTTTTCTCGAAGTTAAAGTGGACTAAGGTGCAGAAGTGACTGTTGTTCCGGACACCTTTCCAGGCGTCCCGTCGCTGCTGAACAAACCTGAGGGACATTTCACCAGGCCTTACCAGCCGAGGGTGGCTGGTCAATTTTCCGCTGTTCTCGAATGGAAGGATCGCACTTCGCAAAAGAAAATTTACGTTTTACCGTCGCACTCGACACGACTCCTGGGTTGCCCAGCCGTCACTGCTCGTGGGGTTCATTTTGTTGATGCATTGGTCAGCTCTCCTCAAGTAATTCGGGGTTCATATCCTTCTCACTTGCAAGCGCAAGGAATTTTCGATGGCCTAGGAAGTTTTAGTGCGGAAACACTATCAGACTCAAGCCGAATGCCAAGCCTTTCGCACTTAGTGTACCTCGTAGGATTCCCCTACGTCTCCATAATGTGGTCAAGGAAGAACTTGACATGCTTGAAAAACAAGGAGTTATTAAGCATATCGACAATTCTACAGAATGGCGCGCTGGTTTAGTTGTGGCTTCTAAAGCTTTGGGTAGATACCGCTTGTGTGTGGATTTGACCAAACTCAAGAAGGAAGTTCTTAGGGAGTGGCACGTTTTGCCTACAGCAGAATTGGTTTTATGCCAACTCGGTGATGCCAAGGTTTTCTCAAAGCTGGACGCCGCAGCTGGATTTCATCAAATCTGTATTTCGGAAGATTTTCAGGAATTTACTACATTCATCACGCCTTTTGTTTGGTTATACTGCTGTCATCTACCGTTTAGAATAACATTTACCCCAGAGTTCCTTCAAAGAGAAATGGCTAGAATCTCGGAAGGCCAATCTAACGTTCTCAATATGATTGATGACATTCTTTTTTTTTGGAAACATGAAAAGAATATGACCAGAAGTTAGCTGACGTTCTGGATCGTCTGGACAAAGCGGGTGTAAAGTTTAACAAAAACATGTTGATTTGGACAACAGCAGGTAGAATTTCCGGGTGTAGTAGTGAGTGACAAAGGTATTTCTCCGAGTCCTGACAAGCTTGAAACTATCCGATCATTACGAACTCCAACATTCATTACGAACCACATTAGTAGCTTCCTTCGAAATTTGCCGCAGGTTACAGCATCAATGAGCATAGCGACTGGTATTGGAGCCCTATGCAAGAATGAGCTTTCAACCAGGTCAAGTCAGTGATCATCTCCTCACTGTATGTTGCTGAATGTCATCCAAGGTATAACAAAACTCTGTCATGTCAGTTTTTTGGCATTAGCGCGGTTCTTTTGCAAGATCATCCCACTTGGGAGTTACGTCCTGTAGCATTCGAATCTCGTCCCCTGTCAGAGACTGAAAAGCTGTACAGACTGAAAAAGAGGCTCTAGCAGTGGCATGGGCTGTTCATCGGTTTGACCAGTACATCCGTGGTATTGCATTTACAGTGAAATGCGATCGTCAGCCTCTAGTAACTCTTCTGGAAAAATTGGATCTTGACACTATGCCTCTCAGGGTTCACACATTCGGTATTAAACTGATGCGGTATCAGTTTCCGGTTGTTTATGCTTCCGGAAATCAGCTTGCTACCGCAGACGCACTGTCTCGCTCTCGAGTAGCTTTACCTCCCCACCAAATTATGTGGTCGAGAAATTCTTACAGCTGCATATTTCAGCTATCACTGAAACTCGTCTAATCATTCTTGATGTTGGCCGCCATCAACAACAGGATAGAGAGTGCATCCTCTTAGCTCAATACTGTACTAAAGGTTGAGCACGGAAGGAGAGACTTCCACAGTATATGAAAACGTACTGGGAGTACAGAGGGGATTTTTCCACCATAGATCCTATCCTCTTCAAGGACCATAGACTTGTAATCCCTGCTTTACTCCAACAGGCGACATTAGAACTTCTCTATGAGGGTCACCGAGATATAATTAGAACGCGCCAACGGGCGCAAGAAGCTGTTTGGTGGTTCGGCATGCGTCAAGAAATCCGTGACACGCTACTCAACTGCCGACAATTTGCATACACGAACCCCTTGTTAAGAGCCACTTATGGCTACATAAACTCCTTCGATGCCATGAGGGGAAGTTAGCACCGATTGACGATATTATCAATGCCATCAAACGTATCTTTGCTCGGTTTGGTGTTCCCGCAGCTTGCAAGAAGCGACAATGAACCGCAGTTCGCTTCAAAGTTTTCCTCTTTTCCATGTCACTACGGCTGTGAACATAAAACTGAAGCCCTAATTATCCGAAATCAAATGGTGAAGTGTAGCGAATGCTCCATACCATCAAGGACATCTTCACAAAGTCTTCAGTTCCTTTTCTTTGACTTTTGGCTTATCGCAATACTCCGGACATCACAGTGTACTGCTCAGTGCAGCTGTTGTTAGGTAGAATATTGAGGAGATTGAAGTCAAGGTTGCCGATGGAAAAGTGCCAGCTGAAGCTCAAATGACCATCATCTACCACTTTCTGTCGCAAGTATCGGCAGTCACGCCAGCTTCAGAAGAGGCGCTTTGACAGACATTCAGCCAGTCAATAGTCCGAGAGATCTAAAATCAGGGTAGAATATGGGTCAGAGATATGACTCGCGCGATGGTAACATGTCCCGCAGCCAGACGAAAATTGGCGGTGGTTTAGCATTGATTAAACCTGGAGTAACGCGATAGCTACAACTTGCCGAGTGGAACTTGGTCACGTGACAAACCATGTGACGAACCACGTGATCAACCACGGCGCCGCGCTGCCGGCAGCTGCTGCGCACCACTTGGCCAACAGCGTGGCGGCGCCGCCACGCTGAAGGCTCGAAATGCCACCGCAATGTAGCTATCGCTACAAAAAATGAAGGACAAAGTTGAAGTCCATATATTTCACCTCAGCTCTACTGATCAATAACCGCATGCTTTCCAACGCCGGGGAGACACACTTTCCATTTGTTTTACTCACCCCTTCAGACCCGCCGCGGTGGCTCAGTGGTTAGGGCGCTCGACTACTGATCCGGAGTTCCCGGGTTCGAACCCGACCGTGGCGGCTGCGTTTTTATGGAGGAAAAACGCTAAGGCGCCCGTGTGCTGTGCGATGTCAGTGCACGTTAAAGATCCCCACGTGGTCGAAATTATTCCGGAGCCCTCCACTACGGCACCTCTCTCTTCCTCTTCCTTTCTTCTTTCAGTCCCTCCTTTATCTCTTCCCTTACGGCGCGGTTCAGGTGTCCAACGATATATGAGACATATACTGCGCCATTTCCTTTCCCCCAAAACCAATTATTATTATTTTACTGTGGCGACCCGCATTGGGAGCATGCTAAACATTGACGCCTCTTCCACAGTCCTCGCATATCTTTGCTTTATTTGTGACTTTCTGCATAACTCTCTTCGCTTCACTTACGACTGTTTTCAATTTTACATCAATAAACACTTTTTAACCTGGTTTGCTCTTTTTTAACTTGTTTTTATCGTTTTATACTCTTTCGACAAACGGGGCTGTGTTCACGTCCTCACACTACATCGACGTCCATGGTTTTGTTTGCTCTAATTATTCCACATCAACCAAAGCTTTTTGTTTGATTAATTATCGTTAATTAATCAGGTTTTTGTTTGATCAATTATCGTTCATTAATCACATTAGTCACATTTTACTCTGTTTTGAACCTTCATCGGGCTTGGTTGTGTATTTCGCAAAATTTCAACGTCCATGACTGCTTTGACGTCCACCCACTATATTGACGTCCGGGACTATTTCGACGACTAATCGACTTTTCCTCCTCTGATTACACCACATGAATCAAATTTGGCGCGAATCGACATTTTCTCATCCTCGAACGACACAAGGGCTGCCGACACATTTTGCGTCCTTCAGCAGACACGAAACCGCGAGCATAGCCAAGTAATGTTTTCACTTTAATAAATTGTCTTTGGCTTTCCCGTCTTAAGACTTCTTTGCTGCGGCTCCGCTAGCCTCGCTCGGGGCTAGGCTAAGCGGCAGGCCTGACTAACACGGCCTTCTTCAGCATAACTGGCTCCCTTTGTTAGTGGACACCTCAATCATGAGCTACGTGGCGGTATGGATGCATTGTCGTTGACAGCGTTGTGACAGGAACGCGGTGCTGGCCGCCAGCGTTCATTGGGCTAATTGGCGTTGGCAACGTTGCAGACATCGATTTTTTAGCCCAGTTTTATTTGTCTTTCTCTCTCCTTGTCATCCTCTGATGATTTAGAGGAGAGGAGAGGCGCATAACCGGCTCCCTGCGTCGGTGGATACCTCAATACCGCTTTGAGCTACGTGGCAGTAGTGAGGGATGTGAATTATATGCGTAGTTGTTGACAGCACTGTGGCAGAAACGCGGCACTAGAGCCGCGTTTCCGCAGCCGGCGTTCATTTGGGTCATTGGTGGTGGCCATGTTAAAAAAAATGAAAATTGGTTTTTGGGGAAAGGAAATGGCGCAGTATCTGTCTTACATATCAGCGCACACCTGAACAGCGCAGTAAGGGAAGGGATGAAGGAGGGAGTGAAAGAAGAGGTGCCGTAGTGGAGGGCTCTGGAATAATTTCGACCACCTGGAAATCTTTATCGTGCACTGACATCGCACAGCACACGGACGCATTTTAGCGTTTCGCCTCCATCGAAACGCAGCAGCCGCGGTCGGGTTCGATCCCGAGAACTCCGGATCAGTAGCCGAGCGCCCTATTCACAGAGCCACCGCGGCAGGCGGGGGGCCTGACCGGCGTGTCGTCCGAGCCCGGGCTTAGACCCCCACCAGCCCTGTGCTGCCCGCGGCAAGTGTACTGGCACCAAAGAACGTTTCTTACGCTAAGGCGCCCGTGTGCTGTGTGATGTCAGTGCACGTTAAAGATCCCCAGGTGGTCGAAATTATTCCGGAGCCCTCCACTACGGCACCTATTCTTCCTTTCTTCTTTCACTCCCTCCTTTATCCCTTCCCTTACGGCGCGGTTCAGGTGTCCAAAGATATATGAGGCAGATACTGCGCCATTTCCTTTCCCCACAAAAAACCAATTAATTAATTCGCGCCTGTTTTCCCTTCGTCTTCCTCTTTCATTCTTCGGGTCGTGCCCCTGTTTATTGTATACTGTGCGTTTGTTTTCTCGCCTCGACGAATGAAATTCGACACAACGCCTGGAGGGCCAACCTAGAGTCCACTGATTTTGAGGAAAGGAAAGGTGAATAATTGGCTTCGTGGGAAGTGGGCACGTTAGCCGTCGTTTAAGGTACATGGCCGTGGTGTTCACCTAAAAAAACCATGCTTTCGCAACGTATCTCGTGCTTATATAGCAATGTTAAACCACCATCAAATTTTTTTTTACTCTGCACGCGCGGTAAGCTCTATTGCAGGATGCGTCTCTCTTAGCCCTATTTTTTTACTCTGCAGGCGCGGTAAGCTCTATTGCAGGATGCGTCTCTCTGAGCTCCCATATCTGTTCTGTCTCATTGTGTAGTTAGTAGCCCGCACCCCAAGTCGTGTGTTCCTCGCAGTCGCGTCAGTCTCGGTTCATATGCAGTGAATCTATTCGGCACCCTGGGAAGTTATTCTAGGAGTTTGCGATACGCTGCATGCATTGATACCCAAGAATTGAGGACTGAACATTTTTTCAGTGGGAAACTGTTTATGAATGCAATTTTTTTCAAAAGTCAATATGTCCGCATATATCACCGACGGCAGTCTAGCATTATTTTCTGTTGACATCCTTTCAATCAAAAACGTTTCCCCGTTGATTTTCTATGCTTAACTGTTGCATGCGATATATAGAAACACATTAAAGAAATTAAGCTTTTGCTAGATATCGGAATAGACCGTTACATTAAAAAAATTCAGGGTGGAACTTTGTTTATATTAAATGAGTTAAGGCAAAAGCCTTTATCGCGGTATT